>JAHRHZ010000021.1:43119177-43215139 GCA_024137785.1 Ginglymostoma cirratum
TCGTCAGAGGAATGGGAGGGGGAGTTGAAATGGTTCACGACTGGGAGGTGCAGTTGTTTGTTGCGAACCGAGTGCAGGTGTTCTGCAAAGCGGTCCCCAAGCCTCCGCTTGGTTTACCCGATGTAGAGGAGGCCACAACAGGTACAGCGGATGCAGTATACCACATTAGCAGATGTGCAGGTGAACATCTGCTTGATGTGGAAAGTCTTCTTAGGGCCTGGGATGGGAGTGCGGGAGGAGGTGTGGGGGCAGGTGTAGCACTTCCTGCGGTTGCAGGGAAAAGTGCCGGGTGTGGTAGGGCTGGAGGGGAGTGTGGAAATATTGTTTCTACTAAAGATCCAGTCGAAGTCTCCTTGGTTAAGGTACTCAATGAAGTATGATCAAATGCACCAAATTTCCTGATCTGGGGGCATTAGATTCAAGTGATCACATTTGGCTTAAATGGAGAGCTGCAAAATATCCCTGATAAGCAAGAGTTAATCATTTTAAATCAATCATATGCAAAGTGGGTTTGATGACTGGCATCCAACCCCACCAGTGCTCACTTTCTATACACAGGACTTGCAATGTGCAAGATATCCAGTATGGGCCACTGTCAGGGAATGATGTGAAACTGTGCATAAGCCTCATTCGACTCTCCCAGAACAATATTCAAATTATGCAGCTGCTCTATAATGTGGCTGTGTTGTGGGCCAACCAAAAATAAAACAAACTACATAAGCCCAATAACAGTGCCAGGATTATCCATTCCCCCACACCCTCTGTCAAGAAATCCTCATGCATGGGAACTCCATCAGCTGGCGTGTAAACATCTCGCTCTGAGCCTACAAGAAGCAGCAATGTTACCTGCAAGAGCGCCAGAAAATGACTCAACAGAAGTGACCTCATGCTATTTGGCAAAGGATAATACCTGAATAATCCTGAAACTATCAAAACTTCTGTACATAAAGACTGTAATCCCAGGCAACTAGCTGTAGAAAGAAAGATCAAATTGGGTGCATGTCCCAACATTTACAATGTGTGATTGTTTTCATTAGCAGCTTAAGAATATTGATTCTAAATGTCTTAATTCTTGGGAAACCAGTTAAGTAGTTACCAGAATTCAGCTCCTCTCCACTATATGGGAACGATCTACTTGTTGTTTATTCCATTTAATTTCTTTCCTCAGCTTTTCACTTTGACCACCAATCCTTCCCAATCCATCTACAAATGCAAACAGACAGAGCAGGATAATATCGTGCTTTAGACTAGCATCATTTACTGGACAGTTGTCTGATGATGGAGACATGTTGGTAGTCTAGGATAAAGCCAGGACTAATTAACTGACAGAGTTGTAGGCTTTCTCATTTTATTCCATTTTCACTTTCTGTCTTTCTCCAAACTATTCTGCAATTGATTCCTGGAAAGGATAATGATACGTTTCTGCGGTAAAATTTGTTTGTGTTCTGTAACATAACTGTTTCAGTGACTTCGAGTTATGTAGAGTGGGGTAACATGCAAGACACAGCTGACATCTGTCCTAGACTTTTAAAGGAAATGTTTTAGGTTATTGAGTCACAGAACTATGATATGCCAACTTCACACATAACACGGGCAAACACTATGTTAGATCGCACAGGCTGGGTCCAAACGGAAGCACAGGCAATGACATCTGTTCAAAGCCTGACCTGCGTGTATTTGTGCAGCTCTGTGCGGGGAAAATCCCTGTGACTAGGAGCTTATCTACTATTAGCCCTGTAGCATTCTCATTCCACCCAAACGAAGCAGAAAAGCGCAGGGTGAATTGGGAAGTGATGCGCATTAGTACTAATGTTACTATCATAAATCTTGTGTGCCTGATGACAATGCAACGAGGTAACCATATCAGCCAAACTGTAGAACAAAATGATAACCTTCCATTCATTAATGCAGTTCAATTTTCCATAGCCAAACTTTATCTAGTAAGTACTCCCTCAGTCACATCAAACAAACCAGGCAGATCCAATCTGCAGAAAGTAAACTTCAGGAATATCAATGCTGGCCAATGTTGTGACATTTGATCAACAATGAAAGTCACCATGAGATCAGAACTTTGCGTTTCTTGTATTGTGGTTACTAGAGAAGACTGTCAATGGCAAAAAAAAAACTCCCGAATGCAATGACCCTTACAAACTTGCTTTTTGGTCAGTCCTCCTCAAACCCTTGGAGTTGCTGTCTTTATTTCTGATATCAGGATGACCCCTGACATATCTGAAAATCGGGAGATGTTGGACCTAACTGCGATATTTAAAATCGCTCCTCCTTCAGTTTTTAGCAGGTTCCTCTCTGCTGTCAAATAAAAGCAGATTACTGCAGGCACTGGAAATCTGAAATAAAATCAGAAAATGCTGGAGAAACTCAGCACGTCTAGCATATATCTGTGGAGAGGGAAATAGTTAAAGTTTGGAGTCCATTATGTCTCTTCTTCCATACACTTCTGAACAGTCATATTGGCTTTGTTAAGTGTGTTCAAGAAAACTGTCAAAATCAATATGTAGACGGTCTCACGAGAAAAAGGGGAAAACTCAACCTCCTCTTGAGAAGAAAGGCAGGGCAAGTGACTGAAGTGTTAGTGGGGGAGCACTTTGGGATCAGTGAACATAACTCTACTGGTTTTAAAATAGTTATGGAAATGGACAGACCTGGTCTAAAAGTTAAAGTTCTAAATTGAGGCAAGGCCAATTTTAATGGTATTAGGTAGAAATTTTGAACAGTTGACTGGGGGAGGCTGTTCACAGGTCAAGGGTTGACTCACAAGTGGGAGGCACTCAAAACTGGAATAATGAGAGTTCAGAGCCAGCATCTTCCTGTTACTGTGAAGGGCAAAGCTGGCTAGAGAACAGAACATTGGATGACTAGAGATATTGAGGTTCTGGTCAAGAAAAAGAAAGAGGCATATATCTGATACAGACACCGGACACGAAACTTCAACTTTCCTGCTCCTCGGATGCTACCTGGCCTGCTGTGCTCCTCCAGCTCCACACTGTGTTATCTCTGACTCCAGCATCGGCAGCTTTTACTATCCCTGGGATCAACTGAATCCCTTGATGAGTATAGGGGATGTAGGAGTACACTTAAGAGGGAAATCAGGAAGGTAGAAAGGAAACATGAGATAGCTTTGACAGATAAGGTTAAAGAGAATCCAAAGAAATTCTATAAGCAGATTAGGGACAAAAGAGCAACTAGGGAGAGAATAGGGTCCCTTAAAGATGAACAAGGCCGTCTGTGTGTGGAACCACAGGAGATGCGCGAGAGCCTAAATGAATATTTTGCATCGGTACTTATTGTGGAGAAAGGCACGGAATCTAGGGAATTCAGAGAAATAGTGATGTCTTGAAAAAAAAAGTCCACGTTACAGAAGAGGAAGTCCTGGAGATCTTAAAATGCCTAAAGGTAGGTAATCTCTGGCACCTGATCAAATGTATCCTGGTGTCTCCCAAAGATAAACGGGTCCTGCCCATTTCACTTGTGACTTTTAAAACTAAATCTCCCATCTTTAGGCTCCATTCAAGCTCAGCTGTCAGGGGTTCGTGCAGCAGGATCTCACAAAAGAACAAATTCATTCTTGTCTTTCCATTCACGGTAAAATGCCAACAAATCATTGTTCAGTTGAACAGTGGCCAATTTAAAATCTCAATGGCATAAGGATTTCAGGAATCCCAATTAACCAACCTCCAGCGTGAATGACAGCACAACATCAGATTTTGAGAGCTGGATTTCGTTTTCATCTCCAATGTCCAAAAAGGAGGAATTCTGGGACCGTTTCAATTTCTGTAGTTTAAACTCTGGGCCTCCCTTTGCTACTGGCAGGCTTTCCAAGTTGGCCATGAGCAGATTAACAGATGATTTCAGCTCTTCAATGTACATATTCTCCATATCCTTCTGGACAAACTTCAGAAATTTTCGCTCCTTTAAAAACAAAATAAGAGTGGAATAATAAAAAAATCCAGATGTGGTTAGAACAAATAAGATAATAACAATTGTTGTCCCAATGACAGATACTGCGGGATACTGTGAAAGTACAGCGAATAATGCATGGGCTAGCAACATAAACAAGGGTAATTTACTCAACTCCCTCCTTCTATTGTGATTCGGTGCTTGTCAGAAATGTGTCTATAAGTTTAAACTGACCTAAACATGGCCCTTTTCTGTTACTTGAATTTAAATTTGAGTTCCCCTTGCAGGCCCAAGAAGCCTATAGTAACAGTAATGACTAGATGGTTGTGTTTCTAACACTCCAAAATAGGCCTGCAGTCTCCAGGAACTGAAGATGAATCTCCAGGACAATGCTGTGAGCAACTAGGGAAGTGGAAAACAAAATAAGGAAGTATTAAAAATAAAACTTGCTTTGAACATTTCTACTCATTGTTTATAGAATATTGAAATTGAGAAAAGATATTTGACTATGTCTAGCATCATTCAATAGGTAACGAAGAACCTATTCACTTCCCAATTCAGATGGGAAGGCAGGGCACTGAGAGGATAGCCATGCAGAGCAACCAATGGTGGGACCCTGGGAAACTTGGAGGCAGAAAACTGTACAATTAAATCTTGCAAAATGAGTTCAATTAGGATCATCAACTCTATTTAGGGTCACTATATAGAATGCTTTCACCACTGTCCCACAAAGAGGGAATGCATTTCTGCTTGCGCCTGGTAAACTGAATATTTCCATGTGCAGGACAAAATCAACCTGCTTACCTTCTTACAACAGCCACTGTCAAACGTGAATGCAAAAGATGAAACAAAGTCCAAAAGATGTGCAGGTTAGGTAGGTTACCCATGCTAAATTGTCTATTATGTCTAGGCATGTGCAGTCTCAGTGGATTATCCACAGTAAACGTGGAGTTACAATGATAGGGCAGGAAGCTGGGTTTGTTTGGGACATCGTTTGGAGGGCCGGTGCAAATGCGATGGGCCAAATGGCCTCTTTCTGCACTGGAGAATTTCCATGATTGTGTGATGAAAATCTTCTGAAGCAAGTAATGTTTCTGGATGGGAGTGTGCACTATTCGCAGGAATCTTCATCACCTTTACATGGATGCTGTTAGTTATCTCAATGTGATCACATCCCCAAATGCCATTGCTGTAACATTTGCAACTCATTTCTCTACTCAACTGAATGCTCAACATGGGTAAATCTGCATTGTTTCATTTTAAATACAGTTCTAATATTCATCATACATACAGCATTCATTATCAGTCAACACTCACTTTAGCTAATTGCTCAGCCATCTGCAGCCTCCCATCAAGTTCCCGTCGAATCTGAGCTGCTTGTTCATCAGCATTGTCCAGCTAAAATACGGAACATATTTCAAGAGGTTAGCACGGAAAGCAAAAGGTAAACCATTGCCAATGCTGGAGATCTGGAACAAAAACTTAAAAATGCTTCAAACGTTCAGCAGGTCAGGTAGCATCTGTGGAGAAAAGGCTTGACAACTTTGTTCAGAAACATTCCTGAATACGCTCACACCTCTGACCATCTTACATTCACTGGTAGGATGATTGTGATTTTTCTCCTGGTTTGCTCCTGACCATTAAAAACCAAATCTCAATGTCTTGGAGAGTGATTTCCAATTCCATACGAATCCTGGACAATCCTGGCAAACTGAGTTGGGAGAAAACTAAGTTGAGAATCTTTTCCCTGAGGTTCAGGAGCAGATCTCCACACTTAGGTGGCCAGAATACAGTACAAAAAATAAATTATTTTCTCTCCCACTTTCTTCCTTTCTTAAAAAAAAAGACAAATATTTAGATGTACACAAAATCAGGGCATTTTAATTTAAGCACTTCATTTCAACTTGCTCCAGATGCCTGTAAAAAAAAAAAATCTGACGAAAACAGATAGCAAAGTTTAGGTAATTCACTGAAATATGAAGAGGGATTAATTCCAAAATACATGTTGCTCGTACACATCAAGAATGAGTAGAAGAAGAATGAAACACTGTGCTGTTTAAGGAAATCTGGATAGTCCAAAGTGAGCCAAATGATCTTTCTACGGAACCAAAAATATTTCGAGGAAATTTTCAATGAAGAATATAATTTCAAGAGCATCAGGGAACAACAGGGTTTTAATGTTGATCATTCAGATGGGGGAAGAGCAGCAGCACAGGGTCAATGGACAAATTTCTCTCCTCCTAAACTAAAAAGTTAATTATTTTATTTTCTTTGAAGTTGCTTGTTGCATCTTATTAAGAATTGAATCAAATTCTAGCCTGGCTGTTACCTTCATTCATGATGAATAATGTGGTTCAGAGACCTGTTCTTAGATCGGCGTTGGCTTTATAATGTTTGACACACACATCCAACTGGCAGAGTAAGGATTTCTACACATATAGCACCTTTCACAACCTACAGCATATGGACTGCAGCGGTTCAAGAAGGCAGCTCATCACCCCCGTCTCACCTGCATTAAGGATGGGCAATAAACGCTGGCCAGCCAGAAATGTCCATGTTACCAGTCGAAAAAAAATCTGAAAGCACTTCACAATTTTCGAAGCACTGTGTTTGAAGTGCAGTCACTGTTGCAATATAGGGCAATGCAGCCATCAATTTGAGCACAGTCACCACCCACAAACAGAAATGTGATAATGGTGAGATAATCACTTTAGTTCTAAGGAAGAATCACTGGAATTGAAATGTTAACTCTGCTTTCTTCCTAGAGATGCTTCCAGGCCTGCTAAGTTTCATCCGCAATTTCTGTTTTTGTTTCAGATTTCCAGCACCTGCAGGTCTTTGTTTTATAGTCACTTTGGTATGCAGGATAATGATTAATTGCTGAACTAGACTGCTGGAATATTTCCTTCTTCTATCTCAATCAGTGCTAAAGAAGCGCCAGATGAAATCTTGATTCAATATATTATCTGGAAGATAGTGCAAGTGTGTCCAAAGTGTTTTCTCAATGCTGCACTGGAACATTGGCCTAGTGGCTCAGGGCTTCCAATCTCATGCATGTCAGGAGCCTTCAGATACCTCAGTGCACTGACTCTGCAGGAACTGCCCCAGAAACTTAAACTTCTGATGGGCATTGTCCACCTCCTGAGATTCTGTGCAAATATCTGACTTGGAATTAGAGCGGAAAGCTTGGGAGATATCTGATGGACTTGCCTAAACAGTAATATATGAATTAATAGTGAATAATAGGAAACGGCAGGCAGCTTTAAACTAAGTCAAACTCCTGGGTAACTATACAACTCAACACACTCTGCCTTCCCTCTGAATCCTCTTAAATCCATTCCCTTTTCCCATTTTAAAAGACTGCCAATGTAGACTTGGTGATATTAAGTACTTATTATTTCGAATCTGGGTTCTGAAACCCACAAGTTATGAATTCTTAATGATCACAAAATGAAAAAAAATTATTAAAAGAAACTAACATGCTGATAGACCGTGTTGCTGTCATGCCTGAGGATGAATTCTTAATGAATTTCTGGCTGAAAATGGCAAGGTAATGAAGTCAGATTAATAGGACTGATGATGCAGATAATTAACTACATTTCCACATTACATATAATTGTAACTGTTAGCAGATCCATAGTATCAAGCTCCCCCTGTCAGAATGTTTCCAGTTAGACATTACTTGCAATGATTTACAAGCGTCTGATCAGAGCAGTCTTACATAACCAGAAAAAGGGAATCTAAAGTGCTGTCAGTTGTAAAGCTTTTTTTCCCTCCTTCTGGTGTCTTTTTCTTTTCCTAATATATCAAAGGTTGCTGTAAATCCTGTGTAACGTAATAATAATTCAAAAATATACTGAGTACATAGCTTTAACAAGGAGTTGCACACTAAGCAGAGCTATCAATCTTGGTGAATGTTAGAAGTGAGATTTATGACCAGTGATAAGACTGATCAGAAACCTATTTAAATTGCAGAAGCCACAAAACATGTCAAAAATAAATAAAATTAAAAAGACTTGGCAAGCTTAAACTGGATTCTTCATAAAACTCAGAGCTGGAAGGTCATTATCACATGCTGTTACTTATTTTAACTTCAATACAGCTGTTACCCCGGAGATGAAGGACACACCTCACTGTCTGAGAATGTCAACCATCAAATACAGATGGGTTTAGTGACACACCTTGGTTTAAAATAAACATTTTCAAGATTCTTATCATGATCAGATTCAATAATCTCTCCTACAACTTCTCAGAAGCATCATGATATCACACCCAAACACAATAAAATCTTCAGTATGGATTTATTTAAACTTTTGAATTTTTTTCCAAAACATTTTCCAAGTTGTGCAAACCGAATTCCATGTATATGGTTGCGATGATTTTTATTCAATTTGATCAATGTTCCACCTCACCCCTCCCAAGAACCGGAGATCCTTTGTTTAAAAAAATTCAGCCATAACATCACCAAAAAAAAAATCGTAATTAGGTTGCTACATTGAGAGTCATAGAATGCCTACTGTGTAGAAAAAGACCATTTGGCCCATTGGCATACCACCGGCCGTCCAAAGAGCATCCCACCCAGACCCAGCCCCCTAATCTATCCCCATAACCCCATTCTCCATAGCTAATCCAGTTAGCCTACAGCTCCATACACACTACGGGAAGCTTAGCATGGGCAATCCACCTAACCTGTGCATCTTCGGATTGTGGGAAGAAACTGGAGCTACCAGATGAAACTCACACAGACACAGGGAGAACATGCAAACTCCACACAGTCGCCCAAGGGTGGACTCAAACCGTTTGAGGGCAGTAGTGCTAACCATTGAGCCACTGTACTGTCTAGATATTACCCATGTTTAGCATCAAAAGGGCAACCCTATCAATTGTAACAACCAAAATATGACATCAAATGCCCAATGAACGTATTAAACAAAGTGCCTTCAGAGTTAGTGAATACACTGGCAGCAATTTTCACAGAATTCTTAGATCCTGGAAAAGTTCCAGAGTATTGGAAATCTGGCAAAGTAACACTTTATGAAAAAAAAATGGAATGAAACAAAAAACTGGTGACTAGCTTTTTGCTTAACATTGTTATTGGGAAATGACTGAATCTATAATAAAGTATGCAAAAGCAGAGCATTTAAAGATACATAATATAATGAAGCACAGTCAGCATGGCTTTACAAAGGGGAAATCATAGCTGACAAAGTTATCACAGTTGAGGAGATAACAAGCAGGAAAAGAGAAAGCAGTAAATGTAATATATTTGGATTTTCAGAAAATATTTGACAGGTACTGCATGTGCCACTTAATAAGAGGTGTTGGAGGTAGTATATTAACACGGATAGAGGGTTGTTTAACTAATAGAAGACAGTGAGTTGGGATAAGGGGGACATTTTCAGGATGGCAAACTGTAACTAGCTGAGTGCCACAGGGCTCTGTGCTGGGATCATAATTACTACAATATGTACTACTGACTTAGATGATGGGAGCAAGTTTACGGATAACACAAAATGGGTGGGCAGGCAAGTGCTGAGATGACAGAGACTCTAGGGGGAGATGGACAGATTATGTGAGTAGGCAGATGAAATTTAATGTAGGAAAATATTATGCATCATGCAATTGGGCAGGAAGATTTGAGGATGTGAATATTATTTAGCCAGAGAAAGACTGTCGAAAGCTGCAGCACCGACGGATTGGGAGTCCTTGTGCATGAAACACAAAAAGCTAGTATCCAGATTCAGCAGGAGATCAGAACCATTCCATTTTGAATGTTGGCCTTTATTTCAAAGGGAATGGAACATAACAATAGGTGAGTCAGGCTAGAATTATACGAGGTATAGTTAGACCATTCCTAGAATACGGTCAACAGTTTTGCTCCCTCTATCCAAAGAAAGGTCTTACTAGCACTGGATCCTAGATATACAGACTTTCTATTGAGGAGAGGTACCAAAGAAAGCACGTACCACATGCCCTAATGACTACTGAGCAGTGGCTGTGATCTCCATTATCCTGAAGTGCTTCAAAATGCTGGGCATGGCCCACATCAACTCTAGCCTCCCAGCCTGCTTCGATCCCCTTCAATTTGCCTACTAACATAACAGTGGACGCCATTTCCCTAGCCCTAAGCTCATCCCCGAAACACGCGGACAACAAGGACACCGACAAAGACTCCTACTCCTTCAGCTCTGACTTCAGCTCCATAATCTCCTCCAGACTAATGTCAAAACTCTGCCCTCTGTAACTAGATCCTCAGTTTCCTGACCCATAAACGGTATCAGTGAGGATAGACAACAGCACCTCCTCTACGACAACCCTCAGCACTGGAACCCCCCAAGGATGTATTCTCAGCCTCCTACGGTACGTCGCGTACACCCACGACTGTATAGCCAAATTCCAAACAAACACCATTTACTATTTTGCTGATGACACCACAGTGGTAGGATAGATATCAAACAATGATAAGTTGGAGTACAAGAAGGAGATAGAGGGATTGGTGTTGTAGTGTAAAGAAAACAACCACTCTCTTAATTTTGGCAAGACAAGACAACTGATCACTGACTTCGGGAAGAAAGGAGGAGGACACGCCCTCACCTACATCAATGGAGCTGAGGTGGTGAGGATCAATATTGTCAAATTCCTACGAGTGACAATAACCGACAACCTGTCCTGGACTTCTGACGTAGATTCAACAGTCAAGAAGGCACAACAATGCCTCTTCTTCCATGGAAAGTTTAGGAAATTTGGCATATCCATAAGGACCCTCACCAACTTTTACAAATGCACCATAGAAAGCATACTATCTGGCTGCATAATGGCCTGGTACAGTAACTGTTCTGCTCAGGACCATAAGAAACTATAGAAGGTTGTGTACACAGCCCAGACCATCCATTGACTCCATTTACACTTCTCATTGCCACAGAAAGGCTGCCAACATCATCAATATCACCCACCCACCCCGTAATGCTCTCTTAGAACCTTTTCCATCAGGCAGAAGATACAGAAGCTTGAACCAACAGGTTCAAGACAGCTTCTTCCCTGCTGTTATCAGACTGCTGAATGGACTCTCTAACTTCAAATAATGTTGATGTTGCTTTGTGTACCTCCTGTGCAGTTGTAACCTGTATGCCTCACTCTGTCTAAGCACTCGATGATCTGTATTTCCTTGTTTGCTATGATCTGTCTGTACTGCTCGCAAAACAAAGCTTTCTGCTGTACTTAGGTACGTGAGACTACAATAAATCAAATGAAACGAAATAAAATCAAATCAAGATTGAGTGGGTTAGGTCTGTACTCATCAGAGTTTAGAAGAATGAAAGGTGAGCTTAATGAAACATACAAGATTCTTAGGGGGCTTGAGATAGTAGATGTGAAACGTTGCTCCCCCTTCTAGGGTCCAGAGGGCACAATCTCAGATTAGCATGAGATTAGCACCATGGGAAAATCAAGGGCCATCAGGATTCAGGGATATTCCTGATATTCAAAGCCCTAAACAAGAAGGCATGATGCCTAATGCTGAATTGAAAACTGCACACAAATTACAACTTTGAAGGAAAATTGAAGGATTGTTTAGCCAAAAGCAAATTTAAAAAGGACCTCATGAAATCTCATACCTCAGGAAATGGCTGTTATATTCAGGAGAAATCAAGCGAATTCCAAGACACTATAGCCTAAATTGGCTTGGTCCCAGGAAAAGCAAATGAACTTTCAAGACTTCGCAGAGAAAAGGGAATTATTGGAGGGTAGGAGAAGCTAAAAAGAGCTCACAACGTATGTCTTTATAAACTACAGTAAAAAGATTGTAGCACTGGCTTTTAATAAAAAGATTTTGTTTAGAAATAGCAAATCTCGTGATGTTGTTTTGTCAGTTAATTACTGGCTGTTCAAGTTGCTCTTTAAACATTGATGTTCTGTAATATAACTGGCACAGCATTGTATATACTTTACCATCCACTAAGATACCAGACAAAACACTGCACTTATTGTTTCTCATAAAACTGACACTGCAGAGTGGTCGACTTTATGATGCAGTACAAACTTTGGTTAATCTTACAGCTTGTAAAATAATATTATGTTGGTCTGGAGGAAAATGTAGGTGGTCTGATTCGTAAGTTTGCAGATGCCACCAAAACAGATAGTGAGCAAGATTGTCAAAGGATATAGCCATATTGATAGATTGCAGATTTGGGCAGACAAACGGCAGATAGAGTTTAACCTCAACAAAGGCAAGGTGATATATTTTGGAAGATGAAATTCAGGTGCAAACTATATAAGGATGGCAGAATCCTTAGGAGCATTGACATACGGAGGAATCTGGATGTGCAGGTCCACAGACCCCTGAAAGTAGCAACACAAGTGACCACGGTGGTCAAGAAGGCATACAACACACTTGCCTTCATCAGCTGAGGCACTGAATATAAAAGTTGGCAAACTATGTTACAGCCGCATAAAACTTCAGTTAGACATTTGGAATACTGCATACAGTTCTGGTTGCCACATTACCATAAGGACATAGATGCTTTGGAGGTGGTGCAGAGAAGGTTCACCAGGATGCTTCCTGGTCTGGAGGGTTTTAGTCATGAGGAGAGGTCGGAAAAACTTGGATTGTTTTCACTGGAAAGACAATGGCTAAGGGCCGAACTGATAGAAGTCTACAAAATTACGAGCAGCATATTTAGGGTGGATAGTCAGAGGCTTTTCCCCCAAGGTGTAAATGTCAACAACAAGAGGGCATATGTTCAAGGTGAGAGGAGCAAAGTTTAGGGGAGAAGTGCAGGAGAAATTTTCACAAGAGTGTGGTGGGTGTCTGGAACACACTGCAAGTGGAGGTGGTGGAAGCAGGCACGTTAGCAATAACTAAGGCGTACCTTGATAGATACACAAACGGGAGGTGAACAGTGGGATAGAACTGCATTTGGGCAATAAGTGCCAGGTCTAATTAAGGATTAAGAATTGGTGCAGGCTTGGTGGGGTCCTTGAAAGGCCTCTTCCTGTGCTTCTGTTGTATTATGTAACTTTGATAGTGGGCAAAATTATAGTACTTTTTGGATACTTACAGTCACACATAGTCATAGAGTTATACAGCCCGGAAACAGACCCTTCAGTCCATGCCGACCAGATATCCTAAATTAATCTAGTCCCATTTGCCAGCATTTGGCCCATATCCCTCCATACCCTTCTTATTCCTGTATCCATCCAGATGCCTTTTAAATCTTGCAATTATACCAGTCTCCACCACTTCCTCTGGTAGCTCATCCCATACACGCACCACCCTCTGCATGAAAAAGTTACCATTCAGGTTCCTTTTAAATCTTTCCACTCTCATCTTAAACCTATGCCCTCTAGTTTTGGACTCTCTCACCCTGGGAAAAGACCTTGGCTATTCACCCTATCCCTGCCCCTCATGATATTATAAACCCCTGTAACCCGTCAGCCTCTAATGTTCCAGGGAAAATAGCCCCAGCCTATTCAGCCTCTCCCTATAGCTCAAACCCTTCAATCCTGGCAACATCCTTGTAAATCTTTTCTGAACCCTTCCAAGTTTAACAGCATTTTGCCTGTAGCAGGCAGAGCAGGACTGAATGCAATATTCTAAAAGTGGTCTCACCAATGTCCTGCACAGATGCAATTCCAACTCAGGGACTGCTAAATTGCTGCGCATTCACTACAATAAGGTGCCACTACAATGAAGACATGTTCTGCATGGGAGTCGGAAACAATGCAAACAAAACCCATGTGACGTGAAGGCATTGGAAATAAATTGAAAACTGCCAATGGAAGCTTAATTCTGGTCCATTTCCTCAAAATTTTATACAGTGACTATGGAGGTTTGATATAATGTTATTTGCCTGTTACAATTCTGATAGTAAAATAAAAGACTGAATCTGTGGATGTTGGTCATTTGGCAGCTGCAGTAAGAGGCAAAAGATGGATTCATTGGTAGAGCGTGGGACTGACACGACAACTCATTGTGATAGAAGCAGTCCAACAAATTCAAGTTTATCCCATTGCCATCAGTAAGCGCTCAAGACCGCTTTGATTTTGTCCTTGCATGGGTCAAAATAATGTCAATTTTATGGAAGTTGGTTCACCAGATTGCCTGTGATATGTGGCACATTGGCTGGCGAGAGCAAGGAAAATTGGAGCTGAGCATTTCCTAAAGACAGTTTGAACAGGCTGTTGAAATTATGCCACCACATCTTTTTAAGCTCTTTTTGGCAGAAAAAAGTTCAGCTGCTTTAATCAAAGTTGTACTCATAGAATCTCTACGGTGTTAGCTCATCGAGTTCACACTGACTCTCTGAAGAGCAGCCCACCCAGACCCACACCCCGAACCCTCCTGCACCCTATCCCTGTAACCCTGCATTTCCTGTGGCTAATCTACCTAATCTACACATCTCTGGACTGTGGGAGGAAACTGGAGCAGCAGGAGAAAATGCACACAGACACAGAGAGAATGTGCAAACTTCACACACAGCCAGTCGCCTGAGGGTCGAACCTGGGTCCCTGGCGCAGTGGTAACCACTGTGCCACCCTGTTCTCCACTTTTCCACTCAAATCAGACCAGAACCTCAGAAAGTAAACAACTGTAGGTTGCTACCTGGGTCATGCTGCAGGCATGACACTATTGAAAGGGATTAGCAAATTAGCCTGGATTTTCATGTCAGTGGTGAAGCTATGGTTTACATCACTTACTCCATTCCAAAGCAGAAGACCATTTTTGCAAGCTGTTATGGGAACTTGCTTGTCCTGGAACTGGAATCTGGATCCAATGGGGAGGTTAGGAGGCTAGGGGAAGCTAGTGGAGAAGTGCAATTCTAGTGAAGCTACATCCCCTTTAACTTTACAAGTTGAAGTTTGATCTCTTGCGGGCTGCCATTAGTTGAGTGGCAGGTAATATGCTTTCCAACGCTTCAATCACTCCCCTACTCCCAATTGTCTACTCATTATTGTAAAATTGTGAGCATTAGAATGTACAGCTTAAATGAATTAGAGATACTCTTGAAATATGGGGTAAGGGTCATGGATAAAAATAATTAAATACAGCCTTCAGTTTGATTCATTTAAATTAAACTTTGTGGAAGCTACACAGCAAGTTATGCATTTATAATTCTTGATTAGAGAAAATTAAGCTTAAAAAGGCAGTTAACTGGTCACAAATGAAATTGTTATTGCTGCCAGGGTAACTAAAACTACGAGAAGATTGAGATCTATTTATACACAAAACTCATCATAATTATGAGTTGGCAACAGATATGCCATCATGAAAAGCACAGATAGCTCATTATAAAACTATTCGATTAGCAGGCACTGAGATAATAAACACACATAATCAATCACACTGATACACAACAACTGCCAATTATCTATTTCTTATTTTTGATTTCGGTATTACGGGTATATTCTCACAGTACTGGCACTGTTTAAATGCTTTTCAAAAACTGGGAATTTTTAGAAGCTGATAACGCAGTGTGGAGCTGGATGAACACATCAGGCCAGGCTGCATCAGAGGAGCAGGAAAATTGACGTTTCGGGTCAGGACCCTTCTTCAGAAAATTTTTAGAAGCTGCCATGGTAGGCTCATGCAGAAGGTAAGGAGGCATGGGATAGGGGGAAAATGTGGCAGATTGGATTCAGAATTGGCTGACCCTTAGAAGACAAAGGGTGGACAGAAAATATTCAACATGGTGCTCAGTTATGAGTGGTTTACCACAAGGATCTGTTCTGGGTCCTCTTCTATTTGTGATTTTTGTAAATGATTTGGATGAAGGAGTGGAAGGGTGGATTAGCAAGTTCGCAGACAACACAAAGGTGGGTCACGTAGTGGACAGTGCGGAGGGCTGTTCTAGGTTACAAAGGGTCATTGATAGGATGCAGAGCTATCTGAGAAGTGGCAGATGGAGTTTAACCCTGAAAAGTGTGAGGTGATTCATTTTGGAAGGACAAACTTGAAAGCAGAACACAGGGTTAATGGAAAGATTCTTGGCAGTGTGGAGGAGCAGAGGGATCATGGGGTTCATGTTCACAGTTCCCTGAAAGCTGCCACCCAGGTGGATAGAGTTGTTAAGAAGGCGTATGGTGTGTTAGCTTTCATTAATAGAGGGATCAAGTTCAAGAGCTGTGAAGTTATGCTCCAGCTATACAAAAGCCTGGTTCGGCCACATCTGGAGTATTGTGTCCAGTTCTGGTTGCCTCATTACAGGAAAGATGTGGAAACATTGGAAAAGGTGCAGAGGAGACTTACCAGGATGTTGCCTGGAATGGAGGGAAGGTCTTACAAAGAAAGGTTGAGAGCGCTTGGGCTTTTCTCTTTAGAACGATGAAGGATGAGAGGTGACTTGATACAGGTGTACAAAATGATCAGAAGTATAGATAGAGTGGACAGCCAGAGACTTTTTTCCAGGGTGGAGGTAACTATTACGAGGGGGCATAGTTTTAAAGTGAGTGGAGGTAGATATGGGGGAGACATCAGACGTCGGTTCTTTACTCAGAGTGGTAGGGGCGTGGAATGCATTGCCGGAGAGGGTAGTGGAGGTGGCCTCATGAGGGGCATTTAAGCAGCTATTAGATAGGCATATGGATGATAGTATAAGGTAGGGGTGGAGGTTAGATAGACCTTAGGATTAGGGCAAAAGTTCGGCACAACATTGTGGGCCAAAAGGCCTGTACTGTGCTGTACTGTTCTCTGTTCTAATGTTCTATGCCGTGCATCATAATCTATGGACAATTAAAAATGAACTTATGTGAACAATTAAGCTCAGTGCTGGGATACCGAACAGGTTACATGTTTCACAGTATGCAGTCTGGCCTATTCCTGCGCTATAAGAAACCTTGACCCAGACTGGGCCAAACCTGACATGGCCCCAAAGACCTGAAAGTCAGCAAAATCCAAAATCCAGTAAGTTCTCTGTTCTTAGTCTGCGGTTTTGCAAGGTAATGGTTCTTAAAGGGTTCCCACTGAAGACAGCACTAAGCTACACCCAAATGTCAAGAATTGGTTATTAAATCACACAGGGTGTGAAGTCATCCATTTTGTTCACCAAAAGGAGGGAAATCTCCATTTTGGCCACAGATGGCAGGAAACCTCCATTTTGGCTAACACATTTAACAGAAAAGTTCAGCACCCAGTAGGGACTGGTGAAAAAAATGTTGACGATGAAGCTTGGAAATCTAAATTCATAAAAGACAGAATTGTCAGAATTACTGATGAGAATTGGTCAGATTTTCTGCTTTTTTTAAACAGTCCAAAGAACACCTGACTTCAGAGAAAGTCATTCAGATGTTGAGTGAAGCGGAAATCTGGAAGCAATACAGATCAATCCTAAGAGGGATGATCAAACTTATTACAGGCGATCAAACTGAATCAATTGTATTACTCAAGCAGAGAAACCCTAAAGACACATATGACAAGCTAACATGGAGAGTACCCAAGAAGCAGATGCTAAAATTTAGTGTCAGTACTGTGGAACAAGAAATCTTCAACAAGTTCCCAGCTGTTAAGAAAGAATGTTACATCAGTAAAACAATAGATCACTTCCAGAAAATGTACACAGTTAAGACATAGTTCCAGATAAGAAGTGAATTACTCAGACAGAGATTTTAATGATATGGATCAACCTGCAATAGAAGAGATGTCCAATCCAATCGTTGGGGAAATACATGATCCAACCAATTCATTTTGGCAAAAAGAGATTCATGACAATGAACACCTCATTAATTGTAAGCTTAATACTGGTACACAATTGCTGTATTATCAGATCACATTCCACACTGATATGGCCACATTTGGAGTACTGCATACAATTCTAGAAGCCCTGCTATAAGAAGGATATTATTAAATTGGAACAAGTGCAAGAAAGATTTACATGGATGTTACTAAGACTGGAAGGTTTGAAGTACAAGAAGAGGCTGAATAGGCTTGGACATTTTCCCCCTGCAGAGTAGGAGGATGTGGCATGACCTGACAGAGGTTTTTAAAATTATGAGCACGGATGAGGCGAATAGCCGAGGTCTTTTCCACAGAATAGGGGAGTCCAAAACTGGAGGGCATACGTTTAAAGTGAGAGGGGAAAGATTTAAAAGAGACTTGAGAGGCAACTTTTCCACACAGGGTGATATATACAGGGAACAAGCTGCTTGTAGTAGAGGTTGGTACAATTACAATATTTAAGAGGAGATCTGGACAAGTACATGAATAGGAAAGTTTTAGACGGATAGACAGATATGGGTCAAATGCAGGCAAATGGGACTAGTTCAGTTTAAGAAACCTGGTCAGCATGGACCAGTTGGGCCGAAGGGCCCATTTCCTTCCTCTGTGACCGCAGTTGAAGGAACAGAGGCTGCAGCCCACAACATGACCCAGAAGGTGAGGACCTCAAGATGAAGGTCATTCTACAAGCAGCTTTGCAAAAAGGGGCTTCAGAGAGTAAAGAATGTATATGTGCAACATGAATCAAGAATTCTCTCTCGAGTATGAAACTTCAACCTTACATAAATGACTGAAGAAGTTAAACTAGTCAAGAGATAGCCAGTGATGCTATGACAGTTCAAGGAGACCCCTGTTATAGAACAATTGGTAAAAGACCAGCCAGTTAAGGAACCACAGGTCACAGAAATGTTAGTTGTTGAATATCCAGTCAAGGTAAACCAGTGAAATATTTCATAAAGATTCATGGATTCATGACAGAACCCAGAAAAATGACAAAATCCACAGAGATTACCCATGCTGGTATAAGAGAATTATTTCATACAGTCAACAGGATGGAAAAAATGATTGCACAGGGTTGGCCAGAAGTGTTTTCCAGTTCTGTTAACACCAAACAGAATTCAGATGACAAAGTCAATAAATTTTTGAGGAGACGTAAATGAGAAAAATAACGAGCACTTTGACCCTTTTGAGCTCAAATAATGAATCTTTAACTGCAGTTGTTCAGACAACGTTAGCCTGGCGAACAACGCATTACGGCTGGCTTGAATTCGATGTCAGATGATGATGATGTGACACGAATTCTAAAGAAACAGTCAATTCTTCACTTAGCAGCGAAAGATCATCAGTACTACTGACGAAGATCATGCTAAGCAAGCAGCAATCCACAAGTAGTACAACTTGTGGAAGTTAATACGTTGGGTTAACCCGTAAAGCAACCAGGCGGAAGGGTGGTGAAAGCAAGATTCGAATAACCAACAAGTTGAAACGCTGAGTCTAAATACCTCATGTCAGATTTGCCAGCAATTTGAGAATAAAGATTTTCTTTTCCAGATTGAAGATGGGTTGCATAAGACTCCACAGATGTCACCACCGAGGTTGAACATCCACAGATTCAGTTACAATCGAGAAGAAATTACCTGGCCCAGGACAGCCAGGATATGAGGGAATTGCCTGATTCGGAAAGCCAGGACACTGCAAAAGAAAATACCTATTTCATCCAAGGTAACCACCCTCCGTGAAGGAAAAACATGAAATGAAAGTGCTCCAGATGAGGCAATGGATGATAGAGTTAAGCAGGGAAATGTTTCCCTTGAAGGACATCCAAGAGACAAAAAGGTCCTTCAGTGGAGAGAGACTTTACAGTTCCCAGAACAAAATCAAGATCAGCAGTCCACAAGCCAAAAGACCTACTAATCTTCCAGGTGTGAAGAGAATACATTCTGAGAGAACTCTGATTCCTCCAGACGGCCTGAATATGTGAAGTCAGAGACCTGGGGTAATTGAGGTAGAGGAAAATATTATACACACATGGAAATGAACGTGTAAATGCTAATCTTAAAAAGAAAAAAAACTTGGGAGAGAGAGAGATGTTATACATGGTAATGGTTCAAAAAGTGTTATTGTTGAAGACTGCATTAGGCTGTACCAATTCATAAGGCCTCAGAGGGGAAGTCAGATCACCTTAACATATCAAAAAGGTCAGGCATATTATTCTAGGTGTCCCAACAATCTTGGTAACAAAGTCATTTGCACCAGATTGCAATCACGCAATAAACCATCTTGTTTAAGAAATGAACCTCCTCTCATCAAAATACCTACCTATTTTCCTCTCACTTTAGTCAAGTAGGCCTTGTAGCTTGTGATGGAACAAGAGGATTGTGGCAGCATTCTACCCAACTACGTGCTGGCAGTAGTTAGCATCGCATGCTCATACATCAAAGACTTGGAGCCTAATCTGTATTTCCAACTCTACTTCTTAAATAAGAGGGGGAAAAACTTAGCTCTGCTGCTTTCTACTTTATAAATGGTGATCTTCAGTATCTACTCTTTTTATAATTGGTCCACTTATTGCTTTATATTAAATGTGATTTTTTTAAAAAAAGAAATCAATCTTGTGCCACAACTAATCTTGAAATTTGCGCACTCGCACCATGAATGAGAAAAATAATACAATATGTCTCCTCATATAAAAAGTTTGAATATAGCCTGTATAGGCAAATTATACGATACAAACAGTGGCACCTTAACTTCCACCACCAACCACTTCCTTCCCATCATGTACAAATCCTTCTGTAGTCCCCGAGTATGCAAGAAGTTCAACTGTGAAATGGAATTACCCCTGAAGAACCTTGACAGACTGTGACCAGTGACCATTCAGCAACATCCACAATATGGGCCCTATATCCATAAGAACTACGAAAAGTCTCTAATCTTCAAACATCCCAACAGCTTCTGCCATGAATCCTTATTATTTCCTCCCTCCCCCATCCATTTTCTAACTGGCAATACAAAGCAATTCCGAATTCAGCGATACATCGATTAGACTGGACTATAAAACATTACTGTGTGAAGATGATTAATGCTTCAGACCTTCTCAGCTAAATCCTGATAACTACAGAAAATGGTTTGGAATCGTTTTGGGAGAGAAGGCAGATGATGCAAAAATAAAGCAATACTGTTGGCCATACAGTCTTGAAAGATATATTTATCTTTAAATGTTCACAGGCACACTTCAAATTATAATGGCCAACATAATCCGCGAACAATCAAGCTTATGTTGCCAGGTGATATAAGTACATGGTACAATGAGCAATTCATTTAATTTTGCTGCTGGAAAGAACAATGATCTCAAAACGAACTCCCTGTCTGGCTTGTTCTAGATGTTCCAAACTTTCCTAATGAGAATCCCTCAGATTTTATCAGTTTGGTAAAATGGATGACCAGATTCATCTGAACAAGCTTCTAATTTAAACCCCCATGCTGCTACTATTAATTAGCAACACTGCGACCGAACAATGATATTTCAGGGTACCAGAATGGCTCAGAAATGTCTGGGGTTCAAACAATCGTTAGGTTGTATCGAGGACTGTCCCAGGTTGAATTCTCTGAGTGTGCTCAGTTAGCCAATCCCAACAAAACAAAAATAGATAGGGTTACAATTGGAGGCAGTGTGGCTGGGTTGGAGAGGGATCTAGGGGGCAGAACTTCTGATTGCTACAGCAGAACACCATCACCGGCAAACAAACTGAGGATAGAGAACAGTTTGAATGTTATGTTCTCAACAACTTAGCCGCACACTGAACACAAGCCATGCCACATGAGGTAGAAAGGATCAAAGCCTTAAGGAAATGCAACAAAAAAAAATGAAAAATAACATTGATTTACCAAAGCTTTCAAATTAGTGTAATGATTTCAATTTCAGCAGTAATGTGCCTCAAACATATTTATTTTGTTCCGAGTTCAGTCATACATCATTGAAACATCTCTTTTAAAGGTCTCCACACAGCTGCAACCCAATTTGAATTGATTGATAGATCAAACTCAATGCCTGTAATCAAAGTAATAAAGGGATGGCAGATATGTTTCAAAATACATTTGTAATTTTGTTATTTGGGATAAAGGCTACAAGTGAGGCTTGTTAAAATGGATTGTTGAGACAGTACCAAATAATACACAAATGTTACTACTGTGGATCGAATGGGCTGTTTCAAACGAGTTTTGAAAGTGTCAACATCGGCATTGTGCTTATTAATTAATTGCTTCTTAATAATCATTGATTCAAAAGCTGAAATGACATTTTTTATTGAGAAGAAGTGCTAAAGTCATTGTATTAATAACCATGGAGTCCCTTCCCAGAATTAATTTAGCAACACACTACTTCCTTGGAATTAATTTACCCTTTGAAAACAATTAAGACATGGTTTTACAACTTGAATGAATTATTGAAAAGCAATAGTGCCTGACTGTATGTCTTACATGAATAGGTTTAAATTTCCTACATGAATACGTCCATAACAAATAAAAGTCTGATCTAGCAAAGAAGGATTAACAATATACTTCCATGTTTGTTTGGAATGCAATTTGGAGAGGTATTTGCGGGTGTTAGTGCAGCCATGAACTTGCTGCCCTCATCCTTCTGGGAGATACAGATCATGGATTTGAAAGGAGCTGGTGAAAGAGCCTTCGTGAGTTGCTGCTGTGTATCTTGTAAATGGTACGTACTACATGTATTTAGTGGAGGGCATGAATGCTTAAGAAAGTGAATGGGGGTCCCATCAATCAGATGGTTGACTCATTGGATAGTGCCAAATTTCTTAAGTATTGAAAATGAACACAACCAAGAAAGTGCAAAATATATCATCAAGCTCCTGACTTTAGCGTGGCAGAGAGAGAAAAGGCATTGAGGAAAATCAGGGGATCAGTTACTGACCATAGAATTGCTAGACACTGACCTGCTCTTGTAGCAGGTTCAGTTAAGTTTCAGGTCAATGGTAATGCCAAAACGTCAATAGTAATGTCATTGAATGACAAGGGAAAATCGTTACATTGCTGGAGATAATCATTGTCTTACACATGCATGGTACCAGTGTTACTTCTCACACCTAAAATACAAGCTGGAATGTTGCCCAGGGTTTGTTATATACAAGCACGGACTGCGTCATTATCAGGAGAAACACAAACAAAGAGGAACATTGTATAATATCCGTGAACGTCTCCACCTCTGACTTCATGATGGAGTGGAGGTAGTTGCTGAAACAGTTGAAGGTAGTTAAACAAAGGAAACTGCTCTGAGGAACTCCTACAATGATGTTTTTGGGTTGAAATGACTGGCTTCCAACAACCAAAACCATCTTCCATAGTGCGACGTATTAGTCCAGCCAGTCGAGAGCTGACCCACACCCAGCCACCAACACAACTATAGAATTTGACACGCATCCCATCGACTTCAAAATTGTTCAGGCTCCTTGATGTTACATTCCATCAAATCCTTTCTTCATGTCAGGAACAGTCATTCGAACCTGAACTCTGGATATCGGCCCTTTTGTTTACGGTTGAATGAAGTCTGTCGCGAGGCTTTAAGCTGAGTGATCCTGAGAGAACCCAAAATGAGCATTGGTAAGTAGATCATTGGTGAATACAGCTAAGAGTTGCTTGACAGCACTGTTAACAAGACCATTCATCATTTTATTGATGATCGAGTATAGATTGATTGGGTGGTAAATTGACAATATTGGATTTATCCTCCTTTTTTGTAGAAAGGATGTACCTGAACTGTGTTCCACCTTGTAGAATTGAGTTTAGTATTGCAGCTATCCTGAAATGCTGTATTTGGCTGGACATGCAGCAGCTTCAAGGGCACACGTGCATTTGCCTAGCTATACCACTCTTCAAATGTTGCATTTAGATTGTCCTCTTTTGCAGCTTTCTCAGGAATATTGAAAAATGACAACTGACTAAAATAAAAATCTAAACCAGTGTTATTTTCTATCAAGTTCATGTTCAGAAATTGTTAACCATCCAGAAACAAAGCAAAATGAAAGATGCAATGCCCCGCATTCTTCTGTTTTTACCTTTTCCATTCATTTGCCTTATTTTGCGTAGATGGTGATAATATTGTTCTCTGACACAAATGCTATTTGTTAGCTGTCTTATTGATCTGTCTGGGAGACGGCCTCAGAGTAGCACCATATTTTACATTTTGCAAACTACGTTTAACAACAGGGAATAAGTATGAAACAATATTGTGCTGGTTTCTGGTGCAGTGCATAATCCCAATCTCTGGGCCAGAAGATCAGAGTTCAAATCCCACTTCAAGACTTGATGGCTGTGAAAGGGGTGTTCATAACACAGCCAAACGGATTGATTACCAGTCCACAAATACTTCCAATATGCCTGATGGTCAGGCAGGAAGAGCAGCAGAGGCCAGTGGTGAACTACTATGTACTCAGCCAAGCATAAGCATGAACGAATTTAATGGAAGCCCAAGGTCACTCATGCCTTCTTAGAGAGAGAGAGAAAAAAACTATATTATTAAGTCAGCAATATAAATGATTTGAGACCATCTGCTTGCTGGAATTTAAGTTTTACAATGTTAGTAGGGTTAAATAGTAATAGGGATTTGAATGTCCAAGTTAGCATCATTTCTTCTCAAGTATTTACTCATATATGAAATAATCATTTCTGGGTAATCCTCATATGTGCAGGAGATTGCTGTCATCTAAATGTCTTCTAACAGTCTAGTTCAATTTATGTCATGCTTTTGAAACCTGCACAAATCTCAACTATATTCCAGAAGACTTGTGAAACATTCCACATATGTTGGCAAAGATGTCACCAACACATCAGATAAGGTAAAGTAGTATCTTCAATATATGTGAAACTAATACAGCCAATCAAAATTCAATTTACATTGTACTGTTTCACTTAAAAAAGGACAAGACCACTATTTTATCATGATGAGACAGATAGAGCCCAGTGACAGTCCGATGTTATGGAAGAAACCACAAAGTCAGCCCAGAAGTGGGTGAAATAACAGAACGCTCTGTCAGGGATTTTGAAGGGGCCTTCATTTAGGAAATACCACACCAGGGGGAACAGGAGGTACCTGTACATCTTACATCCTTCTTTGAACAATGGTGAGAAGTAACGAGAACAGGATGACGGCAACCCACCAGACGATGGAGTTGTAGACCCTAGTTTACTTTATCAGTTAACAGTGAAAGAGAAGGACACTGTCACAAAGTCAAAGGTTCCCTTGTTTGCTACACTCTTGGACTACAATGTAAATGGTGACAAAATCTTAACTGTCCTTTTTGAGAAAACCCACTACTTTATGAGAAAGGACTGGAAAGGATAAGGTTTTCCTGCTTATTCCATTGAACCTGAGAAGATATAAGAACCATTGCAAGCAGTAGAACAGTGGTCCAGGAAAAAAAGTTTTAAAAAAGGGACCCTTAACTCAAGTCCCTGCAGCAAGCTATGGAAACACTAGAGAGATTTCAGGCTTACAGGACAAACTACTAACCTTCCAAAGATGCAGAACACCATGACAAAGCTTAACACTGACCTTCAAAACGAGCCAGATCAGATGAAACTCAACAAGACTTACAAAAATCTGACTACATGACAGAGACTGAAAGCTCAGCTATTGGCGGTCACAGTACAGTGAAGAATGTGATGAAATGTCTTTCCTTTCTCTATGACCAATTACTAACGAGCTTTATGTCAAGAGAGTGCCTAGTGCCGAGATCAAGCCTTCAAGTAAATCTGCAGACCAGTGTACCACCCAGAAATTTGCTACAGATCCTGGCCTAGCGGTTGATTTTGCGGACTGTGATAGGACAGCCCTACGTTTTCAGACTGTGCCTAAGAGGTCATTCACCGCACCCTAGCAACCTCATGTCATACTAAGTTTTGAAGAGATGCCTGACTTACAAACAGACCTACTCTGCAAGTCATGAAAAATTCTTCATTTTCTCACCTCCAGAATGGTATTCAGAATGCCATTCATTCTTCAGTTTGTCAGATGGATTTGCGTCTAGATCAAAGAGGAAAGCTGAAGGAACAGAGCTTGAGAACTTCAGTTCCTAGGTCTCCCTGTCAAGAAGTTATGACCCTTTCAGACTTGGAGTATTTTCATGGTCATTCTTTGCTGCTGTCACATTCAAGTCTCTAAGTATTACAGATGAAGGACTAGCCATTATCAGAAACTGCCATGCCACTCTGCCAATGTGTTCACCTGACAAAAAAAAATAACTGAGCACATATATCCTACACATCCTCCAAAAGGGCCAAGAACAGTGTTAGAATTAGTTCCGCAAGCAAAAGGGACTTATGGGAGGGAGGACGTGTATACACTAAATGTTAAACATTTACACTTAAATGATAATGGTCAAAACGGGTACCATAGGAGGACAAATGTGGAGTAAAGGAAAATTCACTTATGCTCTTAATTATAGCTACTCAGCATGTAAAAGTCATGAACTGCACATATAACTGGAGCCTGATTCTGTAGGGCTCCCAATAAAGATGTTCACCTTCTTCATCTAATATACATAGCTAGGACCATTAAGTGCACTCAGACAAATACAATAACAGAAAAATCTACCAATCGTAGAATTGTAGAATAATACTGCAAAGGAGGAGGGCATTTCGTCAATCGTGTATGCGCTGGCTCTTTGGAAAATCCATCTGTAGTGACTGCAACAAGGTCAGCCAAAAAAACCTCACTCAGATGAGTTCTCTAATTGGGGCTGTTAATCTGGTCTAATCAGGGATCCCCAGCTGACAGGTATGAGTTGGAATAACACAGTGTGGAGCTGGAGGAACACAGCAGGCCAGGCAGCATCAGAGGAGCAGGAAAGCTGACATTTCGGGTTCGGGCCCTTCTTCAGAAAGGATATCTGAAGAGTGGTCCTGACCCGAAACATCGACTTTCCTGCTCCTCTGATGCTGCCTGGCCTGCTGTGTTCCTCCAGCTGCACACTGTTATCTCAGACTCCAGCATTGGCAGTTCTTACTATCTCTGAGATAAGAGCAGGATTGTCAGAGGTTCTGTACACTCAGAGCTGGATCTGTGGAAGCTGGATCAGTGCAACAGACTCCCACAGATAAATAAAGGATGACCTGGTGACGGGTTAATGGCCTTATTTATTTCAATATTCAGTATTTCAGTGGAATTATTTCAGTATTGACTTAGTCTCACACTCCTACTCTTAATTCATAGACCAGCAAATTTTACACTTCAGGTGATTGGGTAGCTGAAGTGAAACTCAAAAAAAAGCATCTGAGCCTCTGCAAGCAAGGGAGCAAATTCCCAATATGTCAACAAAACCTCAAAACAATTTCTACAGACTGAACTAGAGGTAAAAGTTTGGCGTTTGCCATTCTGTTACAACAAACTGAACTTCAGCTCCAGCAGATTGCATGCCTAACTTAAGCGAGAGAAGCAGGGACACAGTCATCACGATTATAGTATGCCGGCCATTTTTCCAAGGATAGATGTTACCTCTTTGATTATGAAGGGAATAATATCTGACATTCAGTTAACGCTCTTTCTTAATCTGAATGAGCACTTGGCTTTAGGCTCACCTCAGCTCAATTAAACCAGTCAGTTTCTATCCACAGCCAGCCAGACACAAAATAACCTATCTAACTTGCTGTCCAGAGTTCCTATCATGCATGCTCAATCTGCACAATGAATATTTTAAATCATAGTACCATAAAGCCGCAATCCTCCAGGCTCTGAAACACATTAAGTACAAGGGGTGGGTGCTTGAACATCCCTCTGCTTGCAGAGTTACTACTCAAAGACACACACATGTGCATATATAGGGTGTTGTTTTGAAGAAAAGTTGAAACGGTCTCAAAAGATGCTGTATTAAAAATATGCCTGTTCAAAATCTGGCTTCAACACACTAATCTGGGGCTAAATGTTAATTATCATCAGTTAAATGTCCACAGAGGCATTAAAACAGGCAGCTGCACATTTATCACACAAATGCTGATTAAAAGGAAATTATGTGAAGTGATGTATATGGGGCCCATTCACCCACTTCCATCGAAGGTATGGAGCACAATGGCTGGTAGACATCCACATTTTTCAGGGTGGCTCCACAAATGAATGAGGAAGGGGTGCCCACACTTACCTGGGTGCAGCAATGGAGTCCTGGTGGGTACAGAGGTGGAAGCATGCTTTGTACCCAGGAATCTGAAGGAAGTCACAGAGACCGTGGATCCAGTAATATGTGTGGAAATCACCAGGTAGATCACAGGCAGTAGTGACCTACCTGGTGAGGCAATAGTCAAGGCAAGATCCCATTCTTAAGCATGCTTTTCTGTAGCTACATCATTAATAACAATCAAACTTCAATAACACTGCATTCACCCATCTATCGAGCCAAACACTAACATTCACCTATTCACATATTCTATACTGCTACATGCTTCACAGACATACTACACTCCCACTCACATGGTGGACAAGATGGACAGCAGCAGGGCCTGACTGGGGGAGGGAAACATGACTTCAGTCACTCCCTTGAAGATGTGTGCTAGTGACAATTGACGGGGTCTATGGCCACAGGTAGAGTGGGGAACATATCCATATCAGTGCCTGATCATTATTCCACAAACCTACGCTTACTCCTAGGCTCCCTTTGACCTGATCAGATGTATCCTCTGCAGTGGCTACACTACCAATGCTCTAGGCCTCACAGTTCCATCATTGCAGACTTCCAGCAGTAAGATTCACTCTCCAGGTTAAAATGTAAGAAAAGGAGCAGCCACCTTCCGCAGGCAACCAACCCATGGGGAAGGGAAAGGAGAAGGAGAATGAGGAAGAGGGCAGTGAACCAGTCACTACCTCTGACACAGACACCAGTTCAGACCAATGGCACCACGGAAAATCTAGACACATGGTTACAATACAGATCCTAACAATAGGATACAGCGTGTTTTGGAAGGCAGCAGCCACAGTACACTATCTTGCCAGGAGAGGGGGATTATTTCTGATGATGACATATTCATTGAGGACTATGTACAGCCATTACTGAAGAAGTAATATTGGACTCAAATGTTTGTTCTGTTTCTCTCTCCACTGATACAGCCATACCTGTTGAATTTCTCCAGTACTTCGTGTTTTCATTTGTATTCATAATCGTTGTATGATAAACAGCTGATCATGCCTCAATAACCTCAAGGCGCTGTAAATCAGACTTTAAATATAGGCATGCATGCCACTATGATAATGGTAGTTTATGGAATCAGTCAAGCAGTAATAATTCTTTAATGATAGCCAACAGGCTCCTGTCAACAATGTATTGAAACTGCAAGAACAGACCTTTTTTTCCCCCAAGACAGAGATACAACAGACACTTGTTTCAAAATTTTAAGGGCAGAAGATTTAAGCAACTTGGCAACCTAATGGTTCCCAGCCAAACGCTGAAGAGAGCAAGCCTCACTCCAGTTAACAAGTGGAGTCTGGTCGATTTGAAATGAATTCAAATGGCCCTCCTGCATTTGGGTTTCCCCTATGTGGGAATAACATTCCAGTCTCTTCACAACATCCTCCCCTGTCACAAACACAGGGACTGTCGGAAAGCTGGATGGAACTACTGGACTGTGAAAATCCAGCTCATTGAATCTGTTCCTCTCTCCACAGATGTTGCCAGACCTGCTGAGAATTTCAGCATTTTCAGTTTATATGAAAGAAAAACAAGTGCTTGGTTCCAATGCCTGTACATTGTAACAATCATTATTTCATGCATAAAGCATATAGTTTGTATTTATCAGGCATGTGCATTTGAATTAAAATGCAAGTGAAACAAGAGATCGACTAAAACAAACAGTTGGGCTGCATGGATTTGGAAAGCAAAATACCTTCTGAATATCTTCTCACCATGTTGCCACAAATGGTGACATTTTAACACGTTTTGTCAGCATCCCAGTGTGAAATTGCTGCATGTTGGCAACTACCAGCACACGCAGGGCCCAGAGTCAATAACTGGCAGTGTGCTGATCTAGCCCAAGTAAATCTTTGCTTTGTATTCCCTTCAATTTCATAAAACACGTCAAATTAAAATCAGCATTTGCCCATGCATGCCTCACTGTGGATTATGACTGAAACAGGTAGTCTGAGCTGTACCCTGGAAAAGATACATCATGCAATTAAAAGGTTAATGGCAGACTAGTGTTACATGTTTCAAAACCACATACACATCCATTAATACTTCCATTTCTTTCTACCATTTTAACACAGTCAAGGGCATATTTCAATGTCCTTTTCTGCCTTGCATAAAATGCACTGCAATATCCTTTTCGTTCCAGAACAAGGTGAAAAGGTACTGGTAATAAATTTGTCATCAAGTTTTATCCTAGACTTCTGTTCCAACTTGCAAACAATTAAACATTAAACTGAAGTAACCTAAACATTCAAGTCTGATAATGAACTTGAACAAAAGTTTACTCCAGAGAAGATAAACGTTACAGCGATAAGAAATTGCAACAGAAACTCAACAGGTTTGGCTAGCAACGTCTCTGCAGAGAGAACTAGAGTTAATGTTTCAAGTCTGATATGATTTTTCTAGGTCAGTTCTGAAGTAGCTACAAATTGGACTCGCAACATCAACTCTTTCACCCTGCACAAGTGTTGCCAGACCCGACAAGTTTCTCCAGCACTTCCTGCTTTTATTTCAAATCTCCAGCATCTGCAGTACTCTGCGTTTATTTGAATGCTATAGGAATATTCTGAAAAAGCTCCACAAATAAAAACTGGTCACCATCACAAACTATGTTTAGCTTCTGAGTTCACAATACACTGATAAAATCCTCCAGCTCCACACCTTGTTATCTAGTATTTAAAGGCTTATGTTTCTCCTGGTTAGGATACTGGTAATCTCAGATAATTTCTCGTTACGACAATGGAGAATTCACCATGGCATTACAACCACCTCCCGCACCCCACTTCCCAGGTAAGCGTTCTTTCCTGTAGATCTGATATCCCTGTAGTGACATTTTAGACATTTGCTGAGTGTTAGAAACAAAGTTTAAATTTATAATCTGGGACAATGGCAATTAATATGCATTAGTTGTAACAGTTAAGGAATTGGTGCAAATCCCCATAAAAAAAGACAACTTTCAAAATAAACTGTGGTCACAAACTGTTGGTTGAATGAGCACTCATTTCCTATCTTGGTTAATCTTTCATTGATTTGATTTATTATAGTCACATGTAACTAAGTACAGTGAAGAGTTTTGTGAGCAGTACAGGCAGATCAGAGCAAACAAGGACATACAAACGATAAGATGCTTAGACAGAGTCAGGCCGGCAAAGTTATGGCTGCACAGGAGGTACGCAAAGCAAGATCAGCATTTTTTGAAGTTAGAGAGGTCCATTCAGCACTCTAATAACAACAGGGAAGAAGCTGTTCTTGAAACTGTTGGTTTTTTTGTTTAAGCTTCTGTATCTTCTGTCTGATGGAAGTGGTTGGATGAAAGCATTAGCAGAGTGGGAGGGGTTTTAGATGATGCCAGCAGACTTTCCACGGCAACGAGAAGCGTAAATGGTGTCCATGCGTGGGAAGTTGGCTTATGTGATGGCCTGGGCTGTGCACACCACTTTCTGTAGTTTCTTATGGTCCTGGGACACTGCAGTTGTCGTACAAGGTCATTGTGCACCCGGATAGATTGCTTTCTATGGTGCATCTGTAAGCATTAGTGAGGGTCCTTATGGACATGCCGAATTTCCTAAGCCGCCTGAGGAAGAACAGGAGTTCTTGTACCTTCTTGCCCGCTGCATCCACGTGGGAGTTCCAGGACAGATTGTTGGCTATCATCACTCCTAGGGAACTTGACACTCTCCATTCTCTCCACCTCCGCTCCATTGATGTCGATAGGGGTGTGTCCTCCTCCTTTCATCCTGAAGTCAATGTCCTGGAGTCACCAGTTTGTCAATATTGTACAAGATAGGCACCTGAAAGAATTCGGAAATAGCAAGAACTGCCGATGCTGGAGTCAGAGTCAACAAGGTGCGGAGCTGGAGGAACACAGCAGGCCAGGCAGCATCAAAGGAGCAGGAAAGTTGAAGTTTCGTGTCAGGACGCTTCCTCAGAACTGGGGAGGGGGAAGGGAGCTGGGAAATAAATAGAGAGAGTAGGGGTGGGGCTGGGGAAAAGTAGGTGGGATGGTGATAGGTGGATGCAGGTAGGAAGTAGTAGGGATTGGTCAGTGGGATGGATGGGGCAGATAGGTGGGAGAGAAGATGGACAGGTCGTGTCAGGTCAAGGAGGTGAAAGGAAGACGGCTGGGGCTGGGGAAAGGTCGGTGGGATGGTGATAGGTGGATGCTGGTAGGAGGTCGTGGGGATTAGTCGGTGGGAAGAGTAGGGCAGATAGGTGGGGAAGAAGATGGACAGGTCATGTCAGGTCAAGGAGGCAGGGATGAGAGGGAGGGTTGAATGTGTGATGAGGTGACGGGGGAGGTGAAGGGGCAGGTGTAGCACTTCCTGCGGTCGCAGGGAAAGGTGCCAGGTGTGGTGGGGTTAGTGGGGAGTATGGAGCAGATAAGGGAGTCGCGGAGAGAGTGGCAGACAGGGTGGGGAGGGAAATATATGTTTGGTCGTGGGGTCGGAATGCAGGTGGCAGAAGTGGCAGAGAACGATACCACCCCACCAACCTCCGCACCCAGTGTATGTGAGGACCAGGGGCATTCGGCCTTTATTTTTGTTGGGGGGAGGGGATTTGAGGGCAGAAGTGTGGGAAATGCAAGAGATACGATTGAGGGTAGTTTTGGTCACCGGATAGGGTAAGTTGCGGTCCTTGAAATAAGAAGAAATTTGGCACGTTGGAGAGTGAATGCTTTATCTTGGGATCATATGCGGCTGACGCAGTGGAACTGGGAGTAAGGGATCGCATTCTTGCAGGAGGGTGGGTGAGAGGAGGTGTAGTCCAGGTAGCTATGGGAGTCGGTGGGTTTGAAATAGATGTCGGTGTTGAGGCGATTACCAGAGATGGAGATGGAGAGGTCCAGGAAGGGGAGGGAGACATCAGAGATGGTCCAGGTGAATTTGAGGTTGGGGTGAAAGGTGTTAATAAAGTTGATGAACTGTTTAAGCTCCTTGTGAGAGCCTGAGGCAGCACCAATACAGTCATCGATGCAACGGAGGAAGAGATGAGGAACTATGCCAACGTAACAGTGGTAGAGTCAATTTTTCACATAGCCTATGAAGAGGCAGGCATAGCTTAGACCCATATGGGTGCCATCCAAGGCCCAAAGCAAACTTTCCATATCAGACCAGGGTTCACCTGTATATCCTCCAACCTGGTCTGTATCTGTTGCTCCTGATATGGCCTCCTCCACATCAGTGAGACCAAGCGCAGACCCATGGACCGTTTGGTGGAGCATCTGCACACTTTGCACACAATAAATCGACAACACCTTCCAGTCACCGACCATTTTAACTCCCCCTCCCACTCCCTTGATGACATGTTCATCCGGGGCCTCCTTCAGTGCCACAACGATGCCACATGCAAACTGGATGAGCAACACCTCATATTCCACCTCAGGAGCCTACAGCCCAATGGCCTGAGCATAGAATTCACCAGTTCTAAAATCTCCCAACCCCCGGCGTCTCATCCCCACCTCTTTGACCTGACATAACCTGCATCCGCCTATCACCACCCCACCTACCTTTTCCCAGCCCCAACCATCCTCCCTCCTGCCTCCTTGACCTGACACAACCTGTCCATCTTCTCTCCCACCTATCTGCTCCTCCCACCCCAATGACCAATCCCCACCACTCCCTAGCTGCATCCACGTATCACCATCCCACCTACCTTGCCCCTGCCCCACCCCGCCTCCCTCGATTTATTTCCCTTCCCCCTCCCCAGTTCTGAGGAAGGGTCCTTGACCCAAAGCGCCAACTTTCCTACTCCTCTGATGCTACCTGAAAGTGTTAACGTTGAAGCTCTGAAATAGGTCCATGCACTGATGTACCAAATAATTGCTTTTGAGAGGAGCTAGCCATATGTTCTAGTTTGATGTTCAGTTTTGGTCAGTTTTAAAATTATACCCACGTAGCCTAGACCTAGTTGCTATCACTTAGGAGATAATATGTCTCCTACCTAGTGCTAGCGTTAATGCAGTTAAGCAGTCTTAAGCTAATGTATCCTGCTACCTTAATACCTTGTTACTTTTTGTTACTTAAATATGTGCCTCTTCTGCTGGAGACGTATTTGTGATTAATCCTTCACCACCTAAACATCAGCCTTGCATACTGTTGCAACAAGAAAGGCTGGCACCAGCAAATCTACCCAAAGGTGATCCTAGCAGACTTCACCATCATTAGCTGACTGCCTCAAAATTCCAATTCTACACAGAACTCTAACAGCAATCATACTGCAATAAACTTCACCAGTAATTTAGCCCCTCCAGCCTGTTCCACAACTCATTAAGGTCGTGGCTGATATAAATTCCTCCATACTGAGAAATGTCCTCTCCACATCTATCCTGTCAACCCCCTCAGGATCATTCAATCAGGTTGTTCCTTCCTTCTAAACTCTTATTTCCTGATGAGATCCCTTTAATTCCAGGTTGTAACTTCATAAACCTTTTCTGAACTGCTTCCAATACATTTACATCCTTCCTTGCACAGTTCTCCAATTGTGTTCCCACCAGTGTCTTATACAACTGAAGCATAACATCACTATTTTTGTATTCAGTTCCCCTTGCAATATACCATGAAATTGTATCAGCTTTCCCAATTATTTATGGTGCCTTCATACTAACCTTTTACGATTCATCCAGAAAGATCCCTCTACCTCTCAGAGCTCTGCAATCTCTCACCATTTACATACTATGTTTTCTCTCCATTCATTTTTCCTGCCAAAATGGCCAATGTCAAATTTTCCCATAACACTCCCTTTGTCACATCATTGCTCACTCACTTACCCTATCTATATTTTTTTTTTGTAGCCTCCTTATGTTTTTCTCACAACTTATTTTCCTACATATCTTGTGGCATCAGCAAATTTAGCAACCATACCTCCATCTATTCATTTAATCATGTAAATAAATGATCAACAATTGAGGTCCCACTACTAATTCCTGTAGCACAGTACTTTTTGTACCTTGCCAACCTGAAAAAGATGCACAATCACCTTCTCAGTTTCCTGTTAGCCAGGCAAACATCTAAGCATTCTAATATGTTACCCTCTACAACATTAGCTATCTTTTTCCCCCAATAAACTTTGATGGGAACCTTATCAAATCAATTCTGGAACTCTAAATACTGTACATCCAACAGTTTCCCTTTATCCACAGCACACAACCTCCTCAAAGAACTCAATCGAATAGTCAAAGGAGATTCTGTTTCATGATACCGTGTTCACTCAGCTTGATTGACTTGAACTCATCCTTGTGACCTACGACAAAGTTCTTTAATAATAGTTTTTACTACTTTCCCTGTAACAAACATTAAGGTAATTGGCCTTTTGTTTCCTGCTTTCTGTCTCCCTTCCTTTTCAAGTAAAGGAGTTACATTTGCCATCTTTCAATCTAATGGGAGCAACCTAGAATGAGGAAGCTTTGGAAAATTAAATATATCAGCTATTTCACTAGCTACTTCTTTTAGGACCAAAATAAAACAAAAGAACTGAGATGTTTGAGATTTGAAACAAAAAAAAAGTTCTGGAGAAACTCAGCAAGTCTGGCAGCATCTGTGGACATAAAATGGGATAGGCCAGCCACTGATATACATTATAAACCCACTGACTCTCACAGTTTCCTTGGCTATATAGCCTCACAACTTCACTCCATTCTCCCATTTTCTCTGTCTCTATTCCATCTGTTCTAATGGTGCCACTTTCCACAGGGGGGCCTCAAATGTCCACTTTTTCCGCGACGGAGGTTTACTGCTACTGTGGTTGACAGGGCTCCTAGCTTGTTTTGATCCATCTCCCTCACCCCTGTCCTCAACAATTTTTGTTTTTGCACAACTGTATACTTTTGCTTTTAGTTTGATAATATCATTGACATTACTATTTAATCAGGGATGGTAGGTTCATCCCTTGGAACTTTTCTTAATTAATGGAATGTATCTATACAATGAATCCTGATATTCCTTTAAATATCTGTAACTGTACTTTAATTGATCTATCCTTTAACCTAAGTTGTCAATTTACTTTGCCAGCTTTGGTTTCATACCTTCATAATTCTCTAATTTAAATCTGAAAATAATAGTCTGGAACTCATTTCTCTCTCCTTTGAACTGAATGTAAAATTCAATCACTGCTACCAAGGGGTATCTTCACAAAGAGATCAATTAATCCCACTTTATTGCCAGGTACCAGGTCTAATATAGCCCAGGATACCAGGTCTAATATAGCCTGAGTGGCTCCAGAACATGCTGCTTGAAAAAAACTTACCACAAACATTCTATGAACTCCTCATCCAGGCTACTTTTGCCCATCTGACTTTTCCAGTTGATGTGCAGATTAAAATCGCCCATGATTACAGCCATGTCTTTGTGTTAAGCATTCATTATTTATTCCTTCATGTTCCACACTACTGTATAGTTGCTTGTACACCATTGTCACAAATGATTTCCTTTCTTTACCATTTATACTCAAATAGCTTCCCACCTGGATTTCCTAAACTTAGGTCATCGATTTCTACTGTGCTAATACCATCACTAACAAACAGATCCCTCACTCCATCTTTCCCAGGTTCACGATCATTCCTAAGAATGCCAGTTCCAGCACAGTTTAGGTGGAGACCATCCCAACAATCCAGATGTCCCCTCCGACAGCACCACAAACTTGGGACCTACTTCTTCCTCACCGGTCTTTGAGTCCCACATTCATCTCTCTAAAGATATTTGCACTTGGCCAACTTGCACATTTTAGCCAACAAGCTCCTTCTTTCTTCTGCCTATGTCATTGGTACACCCCATGTCATCGCTGCATATTCCTCTCCAGTCTGAGCAGATGCCCTAGACCTTGGCACAGCCATCTGGACTCATGCTCTTGCCCATCACTACAGTGTCCTGTACTTTCATTACATTCCTTCTACTATCCCTGTCTGTACCATTGTACTATAGCCAGTCAGGTCATTCAGCCAGCAGCCCTCACTCTCATCCAGAGATGCTGCAAGAGTCTCAAAACTGCAGAACAATCACAAAGATTGAGGGTCTGTAATTTGGGTTTCCTGAGCTGCCTCATTCACAGTCACACTATCTTGTCCTAGAACACTGACTAAATCAGATGACTTAGCCTGGAGATGTATGCCTGTCTCTTAGGACAAAGAATCCAGGTCACTTTCCCCTTTCCTGATGGGTCTCAGCGTCTGAGCTGAGCCTCCAGCTCAAATTCTTGTGTCAACGACCATCGAACACTTGTTGCAGATGTGTTTGCTCTGGTGCAAACTGGCATTAAGGACTTCCACATGCTGCAACTGCGACACATTACCTGTCTTTCCATCCTCAAGGCATTTTAATTATATTAGTCACTTATTTATTGCTCTATATGTATTTTATTAGCTTTACCACCACTTTGTATATGATGTTAAAACTTATGAACTACAACTTAACCGAGACTCCCCAGAGCTAGTTCCTCTCTCTACAGTAAAGAACAATACCAATCAGCTCGAATGAATCTACCTCTTTTTTTTCTCAGGATTCTTCCCTCTTCTCTGGATGCTGCTGACTTTTTGTCACAGGGGTCATAACCTGACCCATACTTCTCTATATACCTTGGTTCTCCTCTCTCAAATTTCATTGGTTAAGGAAATACACTGTTTTGTAGAATGGTTAACCAAGGTCCCGGATGCTGTTGTGCTGTTAACAATTCACAATTCCAGTAACATTTTTGGCAAAACTTTAAACACAATCACATAGGAACAACGCTACAAGGCTTGTTTGAAATGATCAACTCCAGTAAAATTTGACTTGTACTGTAACTGTGAGCCTGTATATTTTATATTCAATGCAAAAGTTTGCAAAAAAAAAACAAGACAGGAATTGGGGAAAGCAAATGTGAAGTTACACCACTAAGTTACAGATTCATCTATAAATGAGACAAGAACTGATTGGATAAACAATATCCATCATCAGAAAAATAAGTATTTTCTGATCACATACGTTTCCCACAAAACAGATGTTTTCTCAGGGTGGCTACCCGTCCAGCATTTAAATCAGGGATTGCCGAGACAGCAATGCATGTGAAGTAAAACAAGATTACATTCAGTGTTATTCACCAATACATTATGCATTTTGTCTCATCTCTGTCTGGTGTTAATCAGCAAGTCCCATCAGGAAACAACACCCTTTAAGAAAAATCTTCCTTTGAGTCATGAAAGGTTGGTATCTCAAAAAGGACCATTTTTCTGAATGCTGCACCTATTAAAAGAGTATTTCAGTGCAAGACAACCAAAAAGATATCTCATATTCTGTTGCTGAATCAACATTGAAAACAAAAACACTCCCTAAAGCAACTTTGCAAACAATCCATTGATCATGCACTTTGGCAAAATAGTACGATGGAGTCAAACTAATTTGAATTCGCAATCCCAAACACTGATGTATCCTTGCCTTAAAAGGAAGCATTACTCACTGCCTTTTTGAAGAGACAATCAATGTCAACAGTAAGAGCACAAGGACTGAAAATAGCCATGTGGTGTGAAGAGGGTCAGGGACCTCATTATTAATCACACAGTGGTCATAAAGGTCTTGCTTGAAAGTCTTACAGAAACAGGTATTTCATTTCCTTAGCTGACAACCTGACTACCATCCCCAGCTGTGAAAGAAAAATCATCACCTTCTATTTCCCCTCTAACATTGCAAGGACTGTGACAGAAAACACATTTTAGATATATTCAACAACAACTGCGTTCATACAATACATTACCCTGGTCAAATATTTGCTAAAAGGAAACATGAGTTACACATTGTTTCCAGCCTCCAGGGGAAATGAAGCTTGGTAGGCACATTGCAGTGGGGAGAGACACCAATGTCATTTTCAGTGCTTAAAATGTCAAACCGCTATTTGGAGTAGTGCAGACAGTTGTGATTGTGATGACTATAAAATATTAATGCCGTTTCTTCAAAATGATGCCCTTCTCCGAAGCAACGCTGTCATTATTCTGTCTGTAGTAATGATCCAAAACACGGATTATTGATAAACTGCTGAAATGATCTGTTAGAATCAGTAATAATAGGTTTGAATTTAATTAAGGGATTGTCATTTTCTTTTTAGGACTAAACCCTTTATTAAACTTTTGATGCATAGAATAGTAATCATTCTTCCTTTTTATCAGTGTTTGCACCCACTGTTTTCCTTACCCATTCCCCCTGTCTCCTGCCCAGAAGATAAGGCATTGTGCATTTTTAAGCAGGTCACAATCGTGCTTCAGTGCTGAATTACAATGACATTTTTATTAAAGCCAATTTTTATTAGAGCTAAATTTCAACTTCGGAGGGATGGATAATAAGGCAAATATTAATATTATTGCAGTGAGGAAAATCAGTATTGCAAAGGCATACTAGTCTACATGGTTGATTACATTTTAGATCTGCGTATTTGATCTCTCACACACTGGCACCAGTTCTGAATACCCTTTTGTATTTAGTGTTATTAGTGACCCAGGACGTCGCACTCTTGCCTGTAATAATGTGTCTCGGGTTCAATTCTCCACTCCGGAGACACGAACATATAATCTACACTGAAGCTTCACTGCAGTACCAATGGAGAGCTGCACTGTATGCTATCATTTGGATGAGATGTTAAACCGAGGGCTGTTCTACTCTCTCAAGTAAGCCAAAAAGATCCCATGAGTCATATTTGGTACCCTGGCCAATATTTCTTCCTCAATTATTGTTATCAGAAATTGACGTCTCTGGGATGGAACGCACAAATTGGCTTCCACATTTTCTACATAGCAGCAATGCTTTTTATAGCCAACAAAGTGCTTTGAAACATCTTGTAATTGTTAAAGGCGCTATATAAATTCAAGATTTGGATGGGAAACAGGTAGTGATAGTGATTCTACTTAATGGTCATATGTGGAGGTGCTGGTGTTGGACTGGGTTGGACAAGGTCAAAAATCGTACGATACCAGGTTATAATCCAACAGATTTATTTGAAAACACTAGCTTTTGGAGCATTACTCCTTCATCAGGTGTAGCGAGACAGGCATCAAGACACAGAATTTATAAGTAAAAGATCAAAACATCACACAACTGATGTGAATGGATTGAACAAATTTAAAATGGCTGGCTGACTCCCTCCTGTTAAATCTTTAATCAGTTAAAAAGGATGCGCAGGTTTTGATTGATTAAAATGCAAATCTCAGAATTTCTTTCAAGTCACTGCCCCAACATAACTAAAGGTTTTATTAGTGCAGAAAACAGGTGACATCTCAGGTCAGATAATGCATTTTATCTGTCATGTGTTTTAACCCGGAATCGGACTGGTTTTATTTCCAAAGCAGGAATTTATAGAATGTGGACACTGCATAAATCTGGCTTCAGCAAGTACATTCCTAACGGAAATAACCAAGTGGCACCAGGCCTTTATATTGAATTGCTCGGATGACCTACCTATAGATGGCTTTTTGTTGCCTGTTTTGCAGAAGTTTTTTTTATGTTTCTTCAGATCAAAAGAAAGTGCGAGTTTCGCCAGTCATAAGGTCAGATGAGTGACCTTCCCGAGACTTGCTTGCCATGTGGCTCATCAGCAGCTCATAAGAATGTATTCAGTACAGACCAGTATGATTCTACAAATACATGTAAGTCAAAAGTGCAGGTGAAACAGTGTTCTGGACTCATTCAGCCTCCTGTTTTTTCTGTTATCCTGTAATGATCACACCCTCCTTTTTTGACCTTCCTCTGATGAGACACTACAATGTTAAAAATTAGACATTAATCCCTATTTCACCAACCTTTTAGCAGAGCAAAAACCAACACGCAATGGCATTATACCGACCTTATCTTTGTGATATCCCTTTTTGAAGTGCTAGACATATCGCTAACAGTAAACCAGAAACTAGATTATATACAAGTTACTTTTTGTCAACACATCAACACGGAAATTTAGCAATCTCCCACCCATCCCTGCTCTACTGCAGTAGGTCTACAAGTTTATTTCCCTCGAATACCCATCTAATTTCCTTCTGAACTTAGTGAAATCTCTGCTTCAACTGCACTCTGATAGTGGATTCTAGCTTATTCTTATTGCTGCATTAAACAAAGATTTTTCTCACATCCCTCCTACATTTCACATAAAACCTTAAATCTGTGACTTCTAGCCTTTATACCATTAGATAATGAGAACAGCTTTTCTTGATTCACTTTCCAAACTTATTTGGTATATCTCTACCCCTTAAGCTCCTCTGCTTCAAAGAGAATGATCCAGTTTCTCCAACTTAACCTTGTCGACCAAATCCCTGCCTCCTGCAATCATTCTGGTAAATCTCCTGTGCATCCTCACATCCTTCCTAAACTGTCAAGGAGTGAATGCCACACTCCAGTTGTGGTCTAGCCAGAGTTTCAAAATGTTCACCATTGTTTGGTTTGCTGCTTTTGGATTCAATAATTCTTTTATGGAGCCCAAGATCTCACATGCTTTGCTAATGACTCCCTCAAAATATTCGCTCATTCACGGATCTGTATTAATGGTCCAACTGTCCTTCTGGCGGAAATGACTATTACGAGGAAGGTATAGGGGAGATGTCAGAGGTAGGCTCTTCACACACAGAGTGGTGGGCGTGTGGAATGTGCTGCCGGCAGTGGTAGTGGAGTCAGATACTTTAAAAACTTTTAAGCAACTCTTGGATAGGCACATGGAGGATAGTAAAATGTCGGGTATGCAGGGTAGATTGATCTTAGTAGGATAATAGGACGGCACAACATTGTGGGCCGAAGGGCCTGTACTGTGCTGTACTGCTCTATGTTCTATGTTCTATGTTCGATCACTGCACACTGACTGGATGATTACAATATATTACCTTTTCCCGTCCCTTCTGCCAAAATGTATTGTCTCACGGTTCTCTGTATTAAATTCCACCTACTACTTGTCCACCTAGCCTGCTAAACTATCCAAGTCCTGTTGCAAGCAAATTCATATCATCTGCATTGTTTACCATTCCTCCAATTTTGGTATAATTGGCAAGATTTGAAATATTATTCTGTATTCAAATATCCAGGCCATTAACATATTTCAAGAAAACCTCAAGCCACAAACTTGTAGAAAAACACAGTCCACAATCTGCCAGTCTGAAAAAGAATCATTTCCTTCCAATTGTTATTTTTCACCTTCAAGCTAATTACTTATCCAAGTTGACACTGACTCTCCAATTCAATGAGCCTCAACTTTCTTAGACAGCATTTTTATGCAGCACTTTGTCTTTCTTAAGATCCATATAGACAAAATCTCTTGCATTTCCTTCATCTATCCTCTATTATTTCATCAATAAAATTCATTTAGGTTAGTCAAGCATGATGTAGCTTTTACAAATTCACACTGCTTCTCCTTAATTAACTTAAGTCTCTCCAAGCACCAAGAATTTTCTTTCCTCCAGCTACTGTTTCATGGTGAGAATGGGGGTGTTGCTGTGGGGATGTCTATAGGCAACATGGCATCCCTCTATGGGCCAAAAAGTGTCCAAAAGGTGGAAACTAAGTTTACCTTATCATCCCCCTGCAGGTAATGGGTCCTCCCAACAAGGAGAAAATCCTTTTGCAGCTGAGAAGCAGCCTTATTTGGACAATTAAAGAGAATTGATTGCCAGGTAGGTGCATAATCTGCCACCTTTCATGCTACTGTTTAACAGTCACAGCAGCTGAAAGACATTTGGCACACCATTCAAGACCTTCAGACCACCCGAATCTCCCCAGATCATTTTCCATATATTACCAACATGTCTTAAACATGTATGATTTTCTTGCTGATTTGTTCATCTATTGCTCTATTTAGAGGTCTGGAGAATTCCTCAAGTCATCGCTACAATCAGTTTAAGAGGCGCCCACACACAAAATCTCACCAATAGTTCAGTCTCATTGCAAGAGCTCTTAATTGACTTAATTTGACTTTTGTTCCCGAGATACACCATAACACAAAAAAATTTCACCAGTCAGATCAATGCATAGCATCTTATGGATGCAAGATCAATTAGTACAAACACAAGATGTCACGGCAAGTAAGTGGGCAATGGAGATTCTCACAAGCAAAATGTGTAAAGTATTCGTCATCAATGTTTGAGCAACAACTCCATTCTACTTAAAATTGAGGGCAGGTTTTCAGAAATCCAGGCCGTTCCTATCCTGAACAGCAGAAACGTTTAGAACATAGAACATTTCGGCACAGCACAGTACAGGCCCTTCGGTCCACGATGTTGTGCCAAACTTTTACCCTTCCAGGAGGCAAACTTGCAGCTGACTAAAACAGTTCGCTGGAGCTTCCAGCACTTAAGTAGCTGAATGGATGCCAGTCGGTTTTTCTGCCGGAATTAGGACCCCAAGACATAAGTCTGGAGCTGCCACAAAGGCTGGCGGTTCCTGCTTGGCAGTGCCATGCTGGGGACCAGGGTTGCTGCTGGGGCACTTGCCCCCACCCTGGACCTCAGGCTTCTAGAGTTGTAATCCATTTGACAAAATGCACAGAATGAACCAACTCTAAATCCACAATATCTAACTGATATAGTAATTTACTATTTCAAGCAACTAAAAACTACAGAAGACAGTAAAGCGCTACACTTGATAAATAATATTTGCATTCAGATGTAAAAAGTGTCATGTGATCCATTTCCAAACCTTCAGCTTAAAAAAAAATTCAACATAAATCATGCTACCTGCTGTTAAGATGGTATTAACTAGAATGTAGTCACATTGCCAATTATTGAGTCCAAAGAATCAAAGCTTATCGGTAGGTTCTTGATAAAGTATTTACTGCTTCTTCTAGTTCGAAATGCAACGGTATTTATAGTTCAGTTTATCTGACATTCAGCAGCCTTGTGCAAGTCCCTGAGAAATACTGTCAGTGCTGATTGGGGCAGCTTTTCATCCATTAAAGATGATCAGCATCAATAGATCGAAATAGTGACATTGCTCATTAGCAGAGGTAATTAAATTCTGACTACAAACAGTGTGTCTAATTTTACCTCAGACTTTAACCTGAAATCAAGGCACAGCAGCCAAGCAACTTTGAAGATAGTCACCCTTTAAGATTTTATGTTCCTAATGAAAAAGGAAATCGAGTAAAACAGAAAGGGACAGAAAGAAGAAAGAAATTGCATTCAACAGGCACTTTTCATCTCTCTTGGAACGGTCCAAAGCACTGCACAGCCAATAAATTACATTCATATCACAATTGCCAATGTGGTGGCTAATCTGCACACAGATATAAATGAAATGAGCAGCTGTTTTACTAGTATTTACTGAGGGACAAATATTGGCCAGAACTTTCTCGTACTCTTTAAATAATTGAGCTATTGGATGGTTATTGCCCAGAAGGAAGCCTATGCTGGCACGGTACAAAAGCGACACAACTAATTCTACTCTCCTACCTTTCTCAGTTTGCTTCTCAATTTTTTAACTTCAATAAACTATCCAATTCCCTTCTGAAAGTCAAAACTGAATGCGCGCTCACCATACTCTCTTGTAGTGCACTCCACATCCTAACGACTCACTGCATAAAAACCAAAAGAACTGCGGTTGCTGTAAATTAGAAACAAAAATAGAAATTACCGGAAAAGCTCAGCAGGCCTCGCAGCATCTGTGGAGAGAAATCAGAGTTAATGTTTTCGGTCAAGTAATCTTTCCTCAGAACTTCCTCATTTCACGTTGCCTTGGGTTCTTTTGCTATTCACCTTAAATCAGTGTCCTCTGGTTGTTGGGTCTTTCCATCAATCAGAGCATTTTCCCCCATCTACTCCATCTTGACCCCTTAATTGGACACCACTCAAATCTCATCTCAGAACTTCTCCTTTCTCCAGCTTTTCCAGTCATTCACAGCATAAAGGCTCTCATGCGTGGAACAATTCTAGCAAACCATTTCTGCATCTTCCTGAAAGTGCGCACAAAAACTTGATTTAGTACCTCAGTCAAAAGATGGCCTCGTTCACTCAGTACCACACTGTGTTAAACTCAATTTGTGTGAAGATGTCTGGAGAGGAGCTGAAATGCAATACCTTTTGCCTCAGGGACCAGGTATTACCATTGATCTAAAACGTGTCAACTTTTCCGGAAAGATGCCTGTTATACTCTCAGTATTTAATTCCTTGCTAACACCAACAAGGATAGTTGAATATGCATTTTAACACATCAAAACAACCCAACGGAATTGTAACTCAGCAGCATAAACATAGGAACATTGAAAATAGGAGGAGGAGGAAGCCATTTGTCCTTCAAGTCTGCTCTGCCATCAATATGATCATGGCTGATCATCCAACCCTGTCCCCGTTCCTGCTTTCTCCCACTCTCCTTTGATCTCTTTTGCCCTAAAAAAGATCTACATCTTTCTTGAAAGGCTTCACTGTTTTCACCTTGACAGTTTCCCATGGCAGGCTCAGCACTCTCTGATTGAGCACATTCCTCTTCATCTCTGTCCTAAATGGCCTAACCCTTTTCCTTAGACCGTGACCCTGAATTCTGCACACCCTGGTCATTGAGAACATCCTTCCTGCAATTACCCTGCCTAATCTTGTTCATTTTTTTTCGAATCGGTTTCTGTAAGATCCCCCATTCTTCTAAACTCTAGTGAGCAGAGAATCATAGAATCCCCACAACACAGCATGAGGCCATTTGGCTCATCAAATCTGCATCAATTCTCTGAAAAGCATCCCACTCCATCACCATAATCCCATACAGGGTTTTTACTATGCTAACCCACCTAGCCTACACATCACTGGACACCACAGGACAATTTAGCGTGGCCAATCCTTTTGCACAACTTTGGACTGAGGGAAGAAACTGGAGCACCCAGCAGAAATCCATGCAGACATAGGGAAAACATGCAAACTCCACACAGACAATCGCCCAAGGCTGGAATCGAACCAGTGTCCCCAGTGCTGTAAGGGAGAAGTGCTAACCACTGAGCCACCCTGCCACTCCAGTCCTAACCAATCTAGCCTCTCTTCAGATGTCAGTCCAGCCATCCCAGCTATCAGGCTGGTAAATCTTCTTCGTTCTGGCTATTCAGGGAGCACATCTTTCCTCAGACAAAAAGAGCAAAATTGCACACGATACTCCAAGTGTAGTCTTATCAATGCCCTCTATGTTTGCAACAAGACACCCCTGCTCCCATAGTCAAATCGTCTTACTATGAAACCCAGCATAATATTTGCCTTTTTCACTGCCATGCTGCACCTGCATGTTTAGTTCAGAAACTGGCCTCAGAGAACACCCAGGTCTTTCTGCACCTCCTCTTTTCCCTATCACCAATCAGATAATTACCTGCCCTCCCGTTTTTGCGATCAAAGTGGATAACCTCACATCTATCCATGTACCGCATCTGCCATGTCTTTGCCCACTTATTTAATTTGTTCATATCACACTGAGCTTTCTCTGCAGGTTCACCTTCCCACCAAGCTTTGTGCCATCTGCAAACTTGTAGGTAGGACATACAGTTTCCTCACCAAGATCATTAATTCCGGACAGCTGGAGTCCAAAAACTGATCCCGGTGGTGATCCACTAATCACTGCCAGCCATCTGAAAAAGACCAATTTATTTCTACTCTTTGTTTCCTGTCTGCCAATCAGTTCTCAATCCATTTCAGCACACAACCACTGTTTCATGCATTTTAATTATGCATACTAATCTTTCTAATAGTACCTTATTGAAAACCTTCTGAAAATCCAAGTAAGCACATATATTGGCTCCCCCTCATCTACTCTACCAGTTACATTCTCAAAAGGTTTCAGCAGATTTGTCATTCCTTTCATAAATCCATGTTAACTCTGTCTGATCGTGACAGTTAATTCCAGTGGTCTATTAATATATCTTTCATAATGGACCATAGCACGTCTTCCCCACTGTTGATGTCAAGTTAACAAGTCTATAATTCGCACTTTTCTCTCTGCGTAACTTCTTGAATAGTGGGGTTACATTAGCTACCCTCCAATCTAGAGCAACTATTCTAGAGTCTACAGACTTTTGGAAGATGACCACTAGTGCAACTGCTGCTTCTAGAGCCACTTCTTTAAGTATTTCAGGAGCTAAGGAAGCTAGTTTTCTGAAGAAACAATTCACCTCTTCTACATGCTACTTATAATCAAATCCTTCACCAACAATGCCTCACTTCTAGTTAACGTTTTCTGATCCCAAAAGATAATGAAGCAGTCATGGCAGAACGAGTATTTCACACCGATACCATTTCACTTTGACCACCTGTCACCAAAAAAGATGCCATCAGTCCAACTTGCCTCAGCAGCAAAGGAAGGTCCAAGAGTACTTCCTAGTGACTTCCTTATCTTGAATTGTTGCTTTCAAAGGGACAGCAATATTTTGGAGGCCAAGAAAGCTAAACTGACTTTGCTGCTGCTAGCTGTAGGCATCATTGATTCCACATTGATCCAAGGTCCAACCCATCAGTTCAGTCCAGCAGTTCAACTTTCATAACACTGACCCTGTCCAGTCTTCAATGAGCCCAACCCGTGCCCCCATCCTCCTCCTTACCAAGATTGGGAATCTTGACCGATGGAATTTGGCTTCTGTGTGTCCCTGTTTTATCATTTCAAGAGTCAACTTTTCTAATACCCTCCTCATTGACCTCCTGAGCTTTCCCCCCATAAACTCTAATTCACCTGAAATGCTTATATTTGCACATTACGCAGTGTCCAATCCCACTGACATCACCCTTGTCTCTATTGTTTTATACTCTTTGCCTCTTAGTAGATCAAATTGAAAATCATCAACAACAAAGCTCTTTACAGCTTGATCAACTCCTCATTACTTCAAACTATATTTTCAAAACTTCTACTCTTCTATTTCTGATCAACTTGTGTGTTCCTCATTCTCTGTTCTCAGAAGAATGGCAAAAGTCCTCTTCTTAAACTTCCCCTTATTCCCTGTACTCAATCTACCTTGAAAGTGCTCCTTAAAATCTTATTTTCCTTAACTGTGCCTTAGTCCAACTCTCCCTTCTAATATTCACGTGGACCTGACCCCAAACTATGAAGCATGCTACTAATTTCTACCAATCAAATGCAAGTTATTCCCATCCAAATCTCTTCACTGAAAACTACTGAATTCTCAACATAGTGCCAAGTGAGGTAATTGCACAACATAGGTGGCAAATTATTTCTCTTCTGGCTTGATATTAAAAATGCCTGCGTGGATCACTTCACCTGGGATCCTCATTTACAAATAAGATTTCCAAGACGAAAATTAATTGAGATAAATTAACCTGTTTGCCCGTAGATGACAGAACAGAAACTATTTTAATTATTGAGACAGTGACCTGCAAACAATAAATTCATGCAGAAAGGCAAGAATAGCTGAAGTAAGTGCTCATTCATTAAGGCATTTTTTTAATAGAATCCTCACAGTGTGGAAGCAGGTCAGTCGGCCCAAAAGGTCCACACCAACTCACCAAAGAGCATGCCACCCAGACCCACCACCCTCCTCGACATTTCCCATGGCTAATGCACCTAACATACAATAAAAGATGGCTGTAGAGACCCGTAAATGGCTGAGCAAAATCATTATTAGCAACTGTTGTCCGAGTGAGGTCGGGGAATTTTTAAGATTGGTGAGCTCAATTTCAAATTCAAAAAGTTGTAATGTGTATTAAATAGTATTCCTTGTACGATGAGAAACAGTCCTCACATTTGCTTCAAGTAGCATTGAAATGGTATCGTAGGCCATGGTCAGAGTGAGAGTAGAATAGAGAATATAATTAGGGACAGGATTTTGAGGCCATGCTTGTGAGGGTAATGGAAAAGTGGATCAGAATGGAACAGGAGACAGTCCCTTAGGAGTGCTGCAAAGGGTTAAAAGTGATGAATTGGATAATGGCTTCATACTAAAGCTATTAAAAATGAAATGTGTTCCATTGAATGTGAAAACTATGAGGTTGAAAACTAGGACAGGGAATTCCTTATCTAATTGATGCAAAGGGTAAGAGCAAAAAATTGAATGGACCATGTCAGGTTTCTAGCGTTAGTTAGATAGCTCATCAGTAAAGCTGCTACTTAATGTTCACTGAATAATACTTTGACAGAGAACGCAAGAGAAGAAAGTCAAAAGCAATAACTTGAAAAATATATTCCTCAAGCAATTATTGAAGTTACACTGCAGAAGGAAACCATTTGTCCTTTTCAACCAATGGAATATAAATTGCTATCTATTCTAATCCCACTCTTACTGCTGAAATAATCTAATTTGTTTTAAGAGATGCTATTGTCTCTGCAATTGTTGTCACTTGAAACAAATAACACTGCATGTTTTAGTGATGTTTTTTGAAGCTGTAACATTGAATTATGTCTCTGGTTAGTGATTTACCAGCCAGGAAAAAATAAGCTTTATCTATTCACCGCGTGTAAATCTTTCATCCCCTCAAACACAATATGATCCTTTCAATCTTCTCTTTAGAAATTTGGATCTTCTCTATCACATCATTGCATCCCAAAGCAGTCACTAATGTTATGTATGTAAACATGAGTCAATATTCACAAAACAAGATTCCATATAGTATCATGAGATGATGTATAAGGAATTAATCTGACTTTTTGTTAGTTCACATTGATGAAATTAATCAGGATAAGGGAAAAGTCGATGCATTTTCCCAAATGCTGTCATAGGATTTTAAACCTCGAGTGTGACATCTGAAAATAAAGATGACATGACTGGTACCAAAGCACCCTACCAGTATTATGTTGATGTGAATTTCACTGCACGTTACTTACGGTTCCGACGGTGAATATTTATTTTAGAGGTACAGGGAAAGTTAAGGAAACAGCAAGGGACTGAAAAAGGGCAGGCTGAAATTCAATGAGGAAATTTTTAAACAGCTAACAATTCAGAAATTCACACATTCAGGGTATAAAGCAGACAAAAGGTAAGGAAACGTGATAATTCAGGAGTTGAGAATTATAATTAATATCAAATGGATTGTAAATTATGGTCTGGGGCTACATCATTTCCAAGGTGCACTCATCAATATTGCTGGGATGCAAGTGTATCCAAGGAACATAATTGATACTTTGGAATTATAGAATGGTTACAGCACAGGAGGTGGCCATCTGGCCCTTCATATCTATGGTGGCCATCTGAAGAAGCAACTGATTTAGTGCCACTCTCCTGACCGTCTCATCACTCCAAAGACCAGCAAATGCTTCCTTTTGGATAGTGATCCTATTCCTTTTTGAATTCCTCAACTGAACCTACCACCATCACAGTCTCAGAAGTATATTCCAAATCTTAACTACTCAGTGCCTGAAAAGCTTTTCTCTCATGTCACCATTTCTTCGTTCACCAATTACCAGAAATCTTTGTCCTCTGATTTTTGATCTTTCCATTGGGATTAGTTTACTCCATGTACTCTTTCCAGGTTGCTCATGATTGTCAGTAACTCAATCATATTCTCTCAACTCTTTCTTGTCCAAGGAGAACAAACTCAAGTTCACCAATCTTTTGACATCACTGATGTTTGTTGTCCCTGGAACTATTCTTGTAAAACCGTCACTAATACCTTCACATCCTTCATATAGTGTGACATCCAGAACTGGGCACTATACACCAGGTGATAACAAACTATTGTTTTATACAGATTTAACAGAACTTTGTTGTTTTTGCTTCCATGCCACTATTGACAAAATTCCAAGATGCCATATTCTCTCAAATTAACTTCCTCTTTCAATGATTTGTACATGAATTGGTATCTCTGCTCCTGCACTCCTTTTAGAATTGTACTCTTTAGTTTATATTCTCTCACAGCATTCCTCTTACCAAAATGACTTACTTCATACTTGTCTGCATTAAATTTCATCGGCCATTTGTCTGTTCATTCTATTCAGTCTTTTCTCTTTATTCATTCCTGGAATGCAGGCTTTGATGGCTGGGTCAGCAACTATTGCCCATCTCAGTTGGTGATGGGAGGTGGTGCTGAGCTGCCTTTTTGAACCACAGTAGTCCGTATGTTGTGGGAAGATCCACAGTGCCATTGAGAGGAGGCATTCTGGGATTTTGACCAGCAGCGTTGAAGGAATGACAATATATTTCCAAGTCAGGATAGCGTATGGTTTGGTGGGGAATTGGCAGATGATGGTGTTCTAATATACCAGCTGCCATTCTCTTTCGAGATGACAGTGATTGTCGGTTGTCTCCTCGGGCTGTCCGAGGAGCCACGGCGCATTTTTGCAGCACATTTTGGAGTTGGTGCATACTGCTGCTATTAAGCATCGTGATGAAGACAGTGAATGGTTGTGGATGCGGCTCCTATCAAGCAGGCTGTCTTGAATGGTATCAAACTTCCTGAGTATTGTTGGAGCTGAACTCATCCAGAGAAGTGCAGTGTGTTCCATCACACTCCTGACTTGTAAACAGTGGACAAGCTCTCGGGACTTCAGAAATGGATTATTCATCGCAAGATTCCTAGATCTGACCTGCCCTTTTCGCTACTGTATTTATGCGACAAGTCCAGGTCAGTTTCTAACTATGACAACCTCCAGGAAGCCGACAGTGGCAGTTTCGGTGATAGTGATGCCATTGAATGTCAACAGGTGGTGGCTAGACTCTCTTGTTGGAGATGGTCATTGCCTGGCACTGTGCTGCAACAATGTTATTTGCCACTTGACAGCCCAAACACGTATATTGTCCAGGTTTGCTACTGTTGAACGTGGACTCCATCAGTATCTGAGGGGTCACAAAAGCTGCTGAATATTGTGCAATCAACAGTGAGCATTCCCATTTCTGACTTTATGATGGAGGGAAGGGGATTGATGATGCATTTCCTGCACATATGGCTATCCAGGAGCCTTAAGACATCAACTTGAAGTATTTCACTGAATGAGTCAAACATTCATCACTATACAGACTGCTGATGATGAATTTGTACATCTGATTTCCGCTAGTTGTCTCACTAAACTGACAAACAGCTGGTCTTTTCTGGCTGGAACCAGAAGTAGCATCACTCCACTCCGAAGGATCCAGATAAAATAAATTCTATAAACTCAAATTGAGAGTCCAAATGATGGAAACTACAGAACAGCAGAAGAACTGCTCATAGTTTGATGCTGTATTAGTGCCCACAATCCAAAGGACAACATCAATGCCAGTTCCGGGACTGATTTACACTTGGCAGAATTAAGAATGTTCACATGATACAAAAGTGCACCACTTCAAATCATGCAGTTCAATCTCCTGTCAACCAGAACAAATTGTTATGAGAGCCACTGCTGGCAACAAAATCACTTTGGAATAAACAAATAATGCAGACTTCCAGGGCATTATGACCTGACCCATCGCCAAAGCTGGAGTTCTGAGATTTAAAGTCATTTTATTACACGCTTATCTCACCTCCCAGAAATGGCAGGGTAGTAGGTCATTGCTGGACTTTGGAATCTCCAACTTGCAAGAAAATAAAATCCAAAGCATTATTTTAGAGGCAACTGCTGGCCAGAATATATTGTTGTCTTTGCCGTCATCACAGTCCCACAATATGCTCCCATCCACCTCTAAGAAGTGCAACAGTAACTCACATTCCTGTTAAATCAGAGCCAAATTCACACTCAAAGGGTTCGTTCACCGAGTTCTAATACAACTGATGTGCTGGTCTCTGCACTCCCTGTCTTGCACAGCCCAACCTCGGAGAGATGCAACTCTGGCAGCAGGCAGATTCGTCGCAGCACAGGCTGAAGTGTTCCTCCCTTTTCAAGTCCTTTTCATTGAGTGAGATTATAAACTAAGGTGCTCTCTGTCTAGTCAGGTCCGCATAAAAGATCACATTGCACAATATCAGAGAAGAGCTGAATGCCTCTACAAGTGCCCTAGTCAATGCTTAGCCCTGAAGTAACATCACTGGAGTACTTTACCTAGTCATTTTTCCCATTGTTTTTTGAGAGACCTAGCTGTGGAGAAACAGATAGCTGCATAACAGTAGTGACCAGGCTTCAAAAGTACTTCATTAACTGCAAGGCATTCCAGTGTGGCACGAGATCACAAAAGATGTTTAAAAATAATAATCCTATTACGAACCATTTCTTTACTTTCACCACACCTGGAAGAAAGTAATATTATACAATCAGATTGCAGTGACGTGGACCCTAACTTTAATGAACTGTAAAACCCTTTATGTGCATTGTAAAGGTGTAACAACATCGATCTAATAGAAGTTATATGAAGATGTAAAACTGGGCTACATTATTTTTAGATGAAGTTACTAGCAAGCTTTTTGAGGTCAATATGAAAACCTCGTCCAGCAGCTTACCTGGCAAGCATTATAAAGCAATTGATGCTCAATTTTCTTAATCCCAAGGATCTGCTGGAACATTTCATACAGTTGCTCCTTGCTAAGAATGAGCTCTGACACAGCACTCATGGCCATCCGAGCAGGCTTACTGCGCAGATCTTCCTCTCCTCTGTAAATAGCATCAAACTTGGCCATCCAGGAGCTGAGCACCGTCTCCTTGCTGAGGCCGTCGATCTCTGGCAAACTGCGCACTCGCTTTTCAATGTTCTTTTTAAAGACATCTCGGAAGTCATTTGCAGAGCACCCTCCGCTGTGAACCATCCTGGCCACGCGATCACTTTTCAGAAAACTCTGGAATGGAAAGAAAAGGAAATTATCAAATTTGAGCAGTACAAAAATTAGCAGAAAAAGCACAGACAACAGCAGAAAATGTTGGTAATGTAGAGCTGCTCCATTGTCATTTGTAAAGAGAAATAAAACAGGTTAAAATTTTAGCTATGGATCATTTGTCAGTCTAAAAACAGTTCCTTACAACTATACAAAACTCAGAAACTGAGTAGAAGCTTTAAGATTCCAAGTGTAAAAATAGTTAATGGATTGAATAGTCCACAGAACTTTTTTTTTTAAGAAAAGTAGAAAACATATATAAAATGATACATAAGATCATCTTAGCAAAGCTATTCAAAGAACAGTTCAAGGCCTACCATGGCAGATGGCAAAATGTAAATTCAATAAAATAAAAATATGGAGTAAAATACTTGTTTAAGTTATGACCACGTAATCACTGTTGCTTGTTGTACAATCCCATCTGGCTCACTAATATCCTTTAGGGAATAAGTCTGCCATCCTTGCCCGGTCTGGTCACATGTGACTCTAGAACCTATGAAATATGGTTGTCTCTCTACTGACATCTAGGCAATTAGGGATGGGCAATAAATGCTGGCCCAGTCAATGACACACTTATCTCATAACTGAATTTAAGAAAAGCTAAGGTGTGAATAAGCTATGGGAAAGCCTGTGGAAATAAACATTTTTATCTAGATTTTGCTCGATGGCTATCCCTTTAAATCCAGTTTCAATGTACAAAAGAGCTTAAAAATCATCTACAATCCATTTTAATTTTAAGCCCCAACTTGGTTTAGCACAAATATCTGAAATTGTTCAAACAATTGAGTAAGGCTTGGGGGTAGCCAAACCGTATTCAAAAACGACAAATCATTTTGCGATTTCTTCAGCTATTTGAGAGATAAAGTAGATTCATAGATACCTGAAAGTCAGTTACTCAAATCAAAGTCTGGTATGGAATATACAAATAGCTTGCTGAGCTGAAGTCAATTGCAATTTCCAAGAATCATGTCACACTAACTCCGCAGCGGTGAGAAATTTATGAAGAATACACCTCTACAAAACAAATTGTAAACTCAGATGAATTTCTTATTTATAGTCATACATGCAACCCTTTATGATTGTTCTTTTGGAGGAATCAGGCAATATAATTTCTCCTGTAAATGTTACATTATAGTTATTAATTCATATGTTCACAGAAATTCACAACACAGAAACAGCCATTTAGCCATACAGGGAAACTGGTAATTATGCCCCACCTCAGCCTCTCGCCATTTTATAACATTCTATCAGTATATTTACAATCTTCCTCATGTGCCTGGCTTGTTTCCCCTTAAGTGCACCATTATTTTTTTGCCTCAACCACTCCACAAGGCAAGTGTCGAGTTGGAATTTATATCACATTAACAATGAAATGTGTGAGAGTTGATCCCCTCCCTAATTCTACGGGGGTAGAAGCCAATGTAGTTGCAAAGGAATTAGCCAACTAATCAGAAAAGTTACACTGTTCATTATTTTGGACAGATTGCCAAAAACTGGCTCATCTATAAATGATCCTGACGCTCCTCCTGAGTCAGAGTTGGCATATATTTATGGGCCTGATACTATAATTAAATCCACAATACAAATTGAAAAAATTGCAATAGTCCATGTAAGGAAAAAGGTCCAAAACTTTTTCAAATTCCAATGTCTCTGAAAGTTATCCTTATTTTTCACCCTTTTCTGTGCCCCATATTAATTGGAACTGAAAGGGAAGAAATTATATCTTTAAAACACAAATTGGTTATTTCTCTTAGCCCATGTTGATGGAAATTCCAACTTTTCCACTGTTTTCCATTTCCAGGTTTGTTTTCCTTTTTGTTTGGAGACTATTTTTGGGTGGCGTGATGGCTCAGTGGTTAGCACTGCTGCCTCATAGCACCAGGGACCTGGGTTCGATTCCACCCTCAGCGACTGTCTGTGCGTGTGGAGTTTGCACATTTTCTGTGTCTGCGTGGGTTTCCTCTAGGTGCTCTGGTTTCCTCCCAGAGTCCAAAGATGTGCAGTTTAGACGGACTGGCTATGCTAAATTGCCCATAGTGTCCAGGGATGTGCAGGCTAGGTGGATCGCAAGTGTTGAAGGGAAATGAAGGGTTACAGGGATAGGACAGGGGATGGTGGGTCTTGATGGAGGGTCAGTGTCGACTTGATGGGCCAAGTGGCCTGCTTCCACAACGTGAGGATTGTATGATTCTGGGATTGCCATTAGTGAAAATTAATGCAATATTCAATGAAGTGAGATTAGAAACAGACTACAGAATGCATAGATTATTCAATCGTTATGTTAAAATTGATCCTCACTTAAAAAATACTGTTAATTTTGCAAGCTTGACAGTTGAATAGTAAAACTTACAACACCATGAGAGGTAGAGTTTGTTGGAGTTCACGTGTTTTCCTATTATACAGGCTGAGGTCTTCTGTAAGATGTAAAGCTGAGGTGCTACAGCATCATGAATGTAAAGTTGAGTTACAATGCGTGGGCAAAGGAACGTAAAATGAACAAGGATGAAACACAATGAAACACAAATGTGACAAAATATGATGACATAAGGAAGCTTTCTCAACATCAGTGGAAACAGCATCGTAGTTTTCAAAATATACATTAATTTCCAAGTCATTAGGTGTCTAATAAAGCCACCATGGTTCTACTGGACGATAAGGCTGCTCATTCGTTACAGAGAGACAACCGGTGATGATTTAACCTGGGGATCATCATGCAACAGGTGAGGGGAGACGGAGCGTCCTTAATAGTTTCTTGCCATGCTTATAATGGAAATGGAATTTAATTCACGTTGTATCGCAAACCAACCATCCAGCCAACTGAGCCATTACTTACATTTAAGAAACCCAAATGAATAGATTAAACGGAGAACTAACAATTGTAATATGCCATCATGTGAACATAATTCCATTTAAATTAATGCAAGTCACGGTAATTCATTGCGTAAAATACTCAGGTCATTTTGAATTCTGTGTGTCAAATAAGTGCAAATATTATTAAATTCATGAAACCTACTTCCCAAAGTGAAAGCCAATAAAATAAAACTTCAGTGTAAAGGATAAGAATACAAATTTGTGGAAGATATTTGTAGATCAGCACCAGTTGCTTCACAATCTGTACAGACTGGGCGCAAATTAATCATAACTATATGATATTTCCACAGGGTACTGTTAGACAAAAGTGGGAAGTATGGAACAATCATTCATTATTTAATGCTCCATTGTTGTTTCTTAAGGTGTGTTCTTTTAGTCCCTGTAAAATATTCATCCATTTCAATGCATGGAGTCATGCAGAGATGGTAAAGGCCAAATGCATTCTCGCACACTGTGTCCAATTTTTAACACAACACTAAACACTATCAGCCTGTTAAAAGGCATTTCTTTTCCCTTCAAACTGCAGACAGTATTTACTTAACAACACACGAGATCATTTGTAAAGTACTGATTCCGCCACAATTCCGAGCACGTATCCTTGCACTAACATTTCATTCCAGCAGGGTCCTGCTGCTCCTGGTTCCAATGGGGTAGCTCTGACGTGGTATGGGCTCTGTGGTTGGCTGCTTCCTGGCACATGCAGTTTCCCTGGCAACACTTCAGTGGCAGGTGCCCAGAACTGTGCCCGAGTCTGACGAGCACTATACTGTTCCAGCACATGTCACAAGTATGCGGTCCACGTATGAAATAAGATGGAGATTCTCGGATAGAAACCGATTCCGAGCAATTCTGCATTTTGAAACTAATGTTACAATTTCTCTCCAATGTGACAATCTGCCTCAGTCACGGCTCAGTCAGTAGCACTCTCAACTCCAAGGCAAGGGTTCTATTTCTGGGCTAAAAAATTCAGGTTCTACCTACTTTACAGGTCTGAACAGGTCAATTTTAAAAAAATCAATACTTGAAAAAAAAACAAGGTTCTAGTTTCAAGGACCACTCAATGGCTGAAGCACCAAGAATCTACCCAGTCACTCCAGTATAGTACTGAAGGAATTCTGCACAGTCAAAGGTGCTCTCTTTCATGTAATGTTAAAACCAGCACTTGTCCACTGGCTCAGCCGATTGGAATTGTGTCGTGTGACTTTTAACAAAGAAAAGCATCAGAGCTTCAGGAGATAAAAGGTACTGCAGATGCTGGAGAATCCGAGATAACAAGGAATGGGGCTGGATGAACACAGCAGGCCAAGCAGCATCATAGGAGCAGGAAAACTTGACGTTTCGGGCCTAGACCCTTCATCAGAAATGGGGGAGGGGAAGAGGGTTCTGAAATAAATAGGGAGAGAGGGGGAGGCGGATAGAGGATGGATAGAGGAGAGTTGCAGTGGCTTCAACTTCAGTCACTGTGGTCCTGCAGGAAATTCTTTATGTATCAGGAAGTCTTGTGATGTTAACTGTTTCTTTTTAACCAGAAGCACATGTGGAATTTAATGGCCCCACCCTGGGAGATTTGGGAAGTTGAATGTGGCACATCTGATCAGACAACAGGAAAAGTGTTGGATATCCTACCGACTCACACCAATCAAATCTGAGTCGGGATTTTTGCCAGGGGCCTTCCAGAGAGCTCCTCACGCATGGATAATTGGAGCCTAATCGAGGAACATAGCATCCACAAGGAAGTTGGTCGGTGGGTTCAATCACTCAAGAGACCTCACTCTGTCCTTGCATCCAACCCCCTAACACCCTCAATGGAGGCACCATTTATTTTCGTCTACACTCACTGTTGTTTTGTCTAACAGTACCCTGTGGAAATATCATATAGTTATGATTAATTTGCGCCCAGTCTGTACAGATTGTGAAGCAACTGGTGCTGATCTACAAATATCTTCCACAAACTTGTATTCTTATCCTTTACACTGAAGTTTTATTTTATTGGCTTTCACTTTGGGAAGTAGGTTTCATGAATTTAATAATATTTGCACTTATTTGACACACAGAATTCAAAATGACCTGAGTATTTTACGCAATGAATTACCGTGACTTGCATTAATTTAAATGGAATTATGTTCACATGATGGCATATTACAATTGTTAGTTCTCCGTTTAATCTATTCATTTGGGTTTCTAAGAATCCCTTAATTGATCCTTGGTGAATGCCCCAGTAGCTGGTGCCACTGCCGGCCTGTGATTAACTACAAGCTCAAGAGCAGAATTTTCAGGCTACCGGGGGCTTAATAGTACAGGAGGTCCATTACTGTCCAATCAAGCACTTGGTTTGAATGTAATAGCATTTGACCTCTTGGAGAAAAGCCACGCAGAGCTCACCTGTTGGTTTCATCAACAGATGGAAGAGATCTTTGCCCCCCCCCCCCCCACCCCAGGCTAAATCCAATGTACATATCTCGGATTGGCTATGATGTAGGAAATGTGTAATTAAATGGCTAGCATATACATTCTTACTACCTGAGAGGGATGTAATCACTGTTAACATTCATTGGTACAATTGCATGCATCAGTAAAGTCGCAGAGGTGATCATAAATTCTGGACTGTTCCAGTTCTTAACCAACTGTGAGGTAAGAGAGAGTTCAAAATAGAAATCAGACCTGCTTTAGAAATAGAAAAATAAATATTTGCCGATTAACATTGATATCTTAAAAAAACCAGGAACTATAGATGTTGTAAATCAAGAACAAAAACAGAAGTTGCTGGAAAAGCTCAGCAGGTCTGGCAGCATCCGTGAAGAAAAAAATCAGAGTTAACGTTTCAGGTCTGGTGACCCTTCCTCAGAGCGGAAGGGTTCTCAGTTCTGAGGGAAGGGTCACCGAACCCGAAATGTTAACTCTGATTTTTTTCTTTGTAGATGCTGCCAGACCCGCTGAGCTTTTCCAGCAACTTCTGTGAACATTGATATCTAGTTTTTTTACAAGCTAAATACAGGGCACTACACTGGAAGCAATGTGAACAGCATGTCAAAGACCACACTAGTTTGTAAAGAAGCCTGGCTGCCACAAACTTGAAAATATGGTCAATGCAACATTAAAGAGCAGTGTTAGGTACTACAGAAGCTGGCTCTGCGACAGGTCACTCCACTTGCTAAAACACACATCAGAATCTGATAACCTTGTATAGATCTGGGAGATTGAAACATCAAATGAATATACACTATGTCAACAAAGGAAGAGTCTTTAATCTGAAGGTCAGGTTGAAACTTGATCAGAGCTGATTGGCCTGACAATCAAAGTGATTCTTACTCAATCATGTTGCCAGTATGCAACATTCCTTACTTATGGATTAAGGTACTTGATGTTGTTAGTAGGAAAGGGGTGATCATTTAGATAAAAAATATTTGCATTGTTTAAAATTCAAAAGTGTCCATGCGTAGGAATATCAACTCCAAGAATATGTAAATAATGCATCAAGTATTGTTCCAACTGAAAAGTGACCTGAATATTTACTTTTCTCTCAGCTTTCACTGTATATATAACACTCATTAAACTGAGTACTTGTAGACTAAATGCAGGAATTTATTATTTGATATGCTTCCAAATATGCCAGGCACTGTCATTCTGCTGCAGCCTGAATGTAGGCAGTTAATCTTATTTTTCTTCTAAACTGACTATTGAACCAGCAGAAAAAAAAAATAATTCTTAATAATAAAGTTGGTCTGATAATTTAAACAATGAGTTTTCCAGCCATAATTTATTACTCAATCAAACCTGCAGTAAACTCAATCTCCAATTGATTACTATTTGTTTTTGCACAATGGTTATTTGCCTGCTCCTTTTTCAGCCTTCAAGAACTCCCTACACCTATATTCCCTTGACGTCTGGCTCAAATGACTAAGTTTCACCACAATTTGGATGTAAGGGGTTCAACAGGGACATTTAAAAGGGAGATGATCAAACACGATTAGGAGTATATACTGCATTATAGCAATGGCAAGAGAGTTGAATATATTGAATAGCTCTTACAAAGAGTTGGCCTAGGCGTGCCAAGTTGAATGGTCTCCTTTTGCGGAGTATAATGTTCGAACTTTTTGGATTAAGGGAATAAATTAGATATGAATGCAAGTTATGGCAGTGAGGTAACCCTCATAAACTGATTCGACAATTTTTGAAGGAGGGTTCAACTGTGAGAAGCATTTGACAATTTAGCAGAACTTCAGTTTTTACATGAATTTTAAATATTTTCCAATTATTTCCCAATGGACACATTAATATTTGCTGCTTGCTGTAAAGAGTCATCAATGAAGGTATCTTTACTGTTCAAACAGAACAGCTCCAGAATTGATTGAGAGCAAATGGTACTCGGTGGACTTTTTACTAAATTATAGAGTTTGGAGTTCAAGTCCCATTTGTTCCAGAGGTGTGCAAGAACAGGGCTGAACAGGTTGATTAAAAATAGTTATAGAGAAGAGTTTAAAGGGAAGACTGACTCCAAGTCTGCAGGCAGAAAACCCCTTAAACAGTGATCGTTAAGATTGAGTCCAATTAAAATCTAACATCAGAAAAGATAACAAGGTGCGGAGCTGGATGAACACAGCAGGCCAAGCAGCATCATAGGAGCAGGAAAGGTTGACGTTTCGGGCCTAGACCCTCCATCAGAAATTATTGTCATGGTTGGGGACAAATTCGGAAGGCTTGAATGTGGACTGTAGTCCATTGGGGATGATCTGGTTCCGTAGGCAGGTACTAAGAAAGGTGATGTGGCTGTAGTACCTGGTTTGCTTCAGGACATGGTCGAGCAGTTTCAAGGCCAAAGAGATTATGAGAGAGTTGCAGTGGGAGAGAGATCCCCTGAGGTTTGTCTGGAGGGAGGAGGGTAACTTCTTCAGGGTAGGCATCCTTAGAAGATGCTTTGCAAGTGGGGTTAAAATTGTATCAGAGATAATAGGAACTGCAGATGCTGGAGAATCCGAGATAACAAGGTGTGGAGCTGGATGAACACAGCAGGCCAAGCAGCATCAGAGGAGCAGGAAAGCTTGACGTTTCGGGCCTAGACCCTTCATCAGAAAAGAGTTGGGTTCTTAAAATCAGCCCTTGTGGAACAGTGGTCCTTTCCCTATTCTGAGCCAAGATGATCTGTGTGTTCAAGTCCCACCTTCTCCAGAGGTGTGTCATAACATCTCTGAACAGGGTTATTTATAATATCCACAACTGGTCTTCCATCCAAGTCATTTATACCTTCTTTCTTAAAAAAAAAAGAGTTGGGTTCTTGTGCTGCACTGGTAGCATTCATACTTCTGCTCCAGAAGGCCTTGGGGCAGGTAAATTTGAAGAATTTTGCATATTTCTCTTTAAAATCATTAACTTTTGTGACCTCTTTGGGAATAGTGGGAGTTCATTTCCAGCTCATGACCCCAGTGAGTCATGACAAAAACAAACATCACAGTCTATAAACTGTCTTGTAGTCCTGCTCCTGAGGTTGTACAGATTCAATAGTTTACCCACAAAGGCAGATCATGATGGAATCTCCGATCTGTCTCCAATGACACCATGTTTCCAGGGAAGTCACTGAACCAACTTACTTCCCAATGTCTACCCTGAATTCCTCACCCTTCCACTGAGTAAATATTGGGGCCCACGGTCCTGATGTTTAAAATACTAGAAATACATACAATGGACGAATGAAAATGTTTGCTTATACATGTTCCTACACACTATACAAAACAAAACTTTATGTTTATTGTTTATTTGACAACTGTTTAAATCGTCCTGGATTGAATACAAAAATGACCAACATCTGAACCTCGGTGCTGTATCACAGTGCTACTTGAACTCAATCCATCAGCTGCTGCCTTTTAATACGTCATCAACTCAGTGCAGATCTCATCGCCGTCCACACATTGCCTTCTCAAATACAGAGATAAGGAAGCACTCAAACAACAATGTTAAATGAAGTTCTACATAATCGATCACAATAATTAGGCAGTTTGAAAGTGTGTAGATAGCTAAAAATCACACAGTTGATTGGAGGAAAAACAACATTTTGAAGGACACAGTGGGGGAGCTTGAGGTACTGGTAATGATGGCTGATCCTGAACTCAGTTTCTGTCATAGAAACATTGAAGATATGAACAGGAGGAGGCCATTCGGCCCTTTGAGCCTGCTCTGCCATTCTTCTTGATCATGGCAGATTGTCCAACTCAATAGTCTAATCCTGCTTTCTCCCCATAACCTTTGATCCCATTCACCCCAAGTGCTATATCTAGTCACCTCTTGAATACATTCAATGTTTTGGCATCAACTACTTTCTGTGGTGATGAACTCCAAAGGCTCACCACTCTTTTGGTAAAGAAATGTCTCCTCATCTCCACCCTGAATGGCCTACCGCACATCCTCGTACTGTGACCCCTGGTTCTGGACACACCCACCAGCATCTACCCCATCTAGTCCTGTTAGAATTTTATAAGTTTTTATGAGATTCCCCCCTCATTCGTCTGAACTCCAGCGAAAACATCCGGAACTCATGACTATTAATGAAAGGAATCGATGCTAATTAACCACTTCAGACTGTCAAAGCTTGCAGGAAGAAGATTTTAAACCAGATGTCAGACTGAAGGACTTAAGATCTTCAGCCTGAAGGTTTAAAAAGCTCAATGTGGGCATTTATCTTCTGGAATTAAAATCTAGCGAGAATGCACTTCTCAGGAAGGTTACAAATCAAATTTACTGCAGGGTAGCAAGATAATGTGGTCTTTTCAGCTCTGGATCAAAGTTAATGCCACAAAGTGCAATTCTGAACTACATTCTCACTATCACCGAGTGGTGCTACAAGTGTGTGTGGGGTAGAAACATTACCTACTGGCTTAGTACAGGAGGATTCTGAGCTTGAGCTGTACGTCAGAGAACAGGACACTTTGCACATGCACAGCCAAGGTGACTGAGCACAACTTGACACTGGATGACCAAAGAGGAAATGTTGGTTCATTCTGCAATATCAACGAACATTATCTTGATAAAAGGAAATAGTCACCATAAATACCAACTTTACACACATCCAAAGTAAGAGCAGACTTACTCGTTGTCACAACTTTCAAGGTAGTAACAAAACTGGCATTGCTCCATCTCAATTAGTTAGCAACACATTGCAGCACATGAGTAATAACATTCCCTTAAAATCTCTCAAGCTGCTACTTGGACGCTTACTCAGTGCTTAAGTGTCAAAAAGTTTATTAATGCAGCAGCTACATGAATATTTCAGAATAAACAGCTCTGCAGTTGGGAAACCCAGGTCAGAAGCTAGCTAACTGCAGCTTATCTATTGGCAATATAGCTTCTTATCATTGCTATTTCTTGAACTCTGGAGCATTTTCTGGATGGGAATACCCACCAGAACTGTGAAACTTATAATACACTGCCAACAAAACACATTTAAATCACATGCCGCAGCATTAACTAAAACCTTTTCTTTTGTAGGTTTACAAACAACCTATGACCAGGAAATTGAGCAAAAAGCTAAAGCATCGGATGTTTAGAAGTCAGAATGGCTGGCCTCTATTTATATTCCATTGAGTTGTTCGACGATCTCAGGTGTATAAGGGAATATTTAACAGATGTCTACTGTCCTGTGGAGCTAGGTGCCACAGACCAACATCCCATTTACAGCTGAGACACCTGAGATGTATATATACATTTAACTATCTTGCAACGATCATCTCACCATTATCTGCTCAAAATCACCTATCAAATTCATTGTCTTTTCAAGCCACCCTCTCCTCATCTTCCACATTTTCCGATTGCTGCTCTACCCTGTTGATATAGTTCTTTTGGCCATTCTATACTGAAGTAATTAACTAAAAGGTTTAAACTAAGTAGACCAGGATGCATAGATATCACAGAACTGTTGCAGTGCATGAGGCCATTCAGCCCATCATGTCTGCACCAGCTCTTTAATGAGCATTGTGACTTAGCCCCATACTCCTGCCTATTCCCCATACTAGTGCACATTGATTCTACTTAAATTCTCATCAAACACGATTCACATTTTTGGATCATTGGAATCTCTTTTGGGATAGAAGTGCCCTGTATAAGAAGGACGAAATGCACCTGAATTGGAAGGGGACTAAACACTGGCAGGGAGATTTGCTAGAGCTGCTCAGGATGATTTATACTGGTGGGGGTGGGGGGTGAGGCAGGGTAGAGTGGACATAGTGACGAGAGAGAGCAGCCTGAGACAGTTTGGATAAGGAGCAAGTCAAACAGACAGGGCAAGCAGGAACAAAGCACAGAACAAGGTAGGCCTGATAAATTAAATTGCATTTATTTCAATGCAAGAGGCCTAACAGGTAGTGCAGATGAAATCAGTGCATGGTTGGGAACATGGGACTTGGATTTCATAACAATTACAGAGACATGACTCACAGACTGACATGACTGGCAGCTAATGTTCCAGGGTGCAGATGCTATAGGAAGGATAGAAAAGGGAGTAAGAGAGGAGGGGGAGTGGCATTTCTGATTCAGGTGAACGTTACTGCTGTACTTAGGGAGATTATTCCTGGGAATACATCTACGTAAGTTGTTTGGGTGGAAATGAGAAATAAGAAAGGGATGATCACCTTAGTGGGATTGTACTATAGACCCCCCAGGAGTCAGCGGGAAATTGAAAAACAAATTTGTAAGGAGGTCTCAGTTATCTGTGAAAATAACAGGGTGGTTGTAGTAGGGCTTTTAATCGTCCAAACATAGACTAGAACTGCCATTGTGTTAAGGGCTTGGATGGAGAGGAATTTGTTAAGTGTGAACAAGAAAATTTTTTGATTCAGTATGTGGATGTTCCTTACAAGAGAAGGTGCAAAACTTGACCCACACTTGGGAAATAAGGCAGGGAGGTGACTGAGGTGTCAGTGCGGGAGCACATGAGGCCGGTGACCATAATTCAATTGATTTTAGAATAGTAATAGAAAAGGATAGACTAGATCTAAAAGTTAAAGTTCTAATTGGAGAAAGGCCAATTTTGATGGTATTAGGCAAGAACGTTCAGAAGTTGATTGGGGCGGATGTTCGCAGGTAAAGGGACAGCTGGAAAATGGGAAGCCTTCAAAAATGAGATAATGAGAGTCCAGAGACAGTATGTTCCTGGTCGGGTGAAGGGCAAGGCTGGTAGGTGTGGGAAATGTTGGATGACTGGAGAATTTGAGGTTTTGGTCAAGGAAAAAAAGGAAGCATATGTCAGGTATAAACAGCAAGGATTGAGAGAATCTCTCGAAGAGTATAAAGGCAGTAGGGGTATTCTTAAGAGGGAAATCAGGAGGGCAAAAGGGGGTCATAAAGTAGCTTTGGCAAATAAGGTTAAGGAGAATCCAAAGGGATTCTACAAATACATCAAGGCAAAAAGGGTAACGAGGGAGAGAGAAGGGCCTCCTAAAGACCAGCAAACCTACCTATGTGTGGAACTGAGGAGATGAGGGAGATACTAAATGAGTATTTTGCGTCAGTGTTTACAGTGGAAAAGGATATGGAAGATAGAGAGCGTGGGGAAACAAATAGCGACACCTTAAAAAATGTCCATATTACACAGGAGGAGGTGCTGAATGTTTTAAAACGCATAAAGGTGGATAACTCCCTGGGACCTGATCAGGTGTAACCCTAGAACTCTGTAGGAAGCAAGGGAAGCGATTTCTGGGCCCCTTGCTGAGAGATTTCTATCATTGATAGCCACAGATGAGGTGCCGGAAGAGTGGAGGTTGGCTAACATAGTACCACTATTTAAGAAAGGGGGTAAGGAAAAGCCACAGAACTATATATCAGTGAGCCTGACATCGGTGGTGGGCAAGTTGTCAGAGGGAATCCTGAGGGAAAGGACTTATATGTATTTGGGAAGGTAAGAACTGATTAGGGATAGTCAACACGGCTTTGTGCTTGAGAAATCATATTTCACTAACTCCTTTGAGCTTTTGGAAGAAGTAACGAAGAGGATTGTTGAGGGCAGAGTGGTGGATGTGATCTATGGACTTCAGTAAGGTGGTCGACAAGGTTTTTCATGGTAGACTGGTTAGCAAGGTTAGATCGCATGGAAAACAGGAAGAACTAGCCATTTGGATACAGAACTGGCTCAAGGGGGTGGTGGTCAGGGGGTTGCTTTTCAGACTGGAGGCCTGTGACCAGCGGTGTGCCACAAGGATCAGTGCTGGGTCCACTGCTTTTAGTCATTTATATAAATGGATTTAGATGTGAACATAGGAGGTATGGTTAGTAGTTTGCAGATGACACTAGAACCAGAAGTGTAGTTGACAACAAAGAAGGTTACCTCAGAGTACAACGGAATCTTGATCAGGTGGGCAGATGAGCCAATGGGCCGAGGAGTGGCAGATGGAGTTTAATTTAGATAAATGTGAGGTGCTGAATTTTGGGAAGGCAAATCAGGGCAGGACTTATACACTTAATGGTAAGGTCCTGGGAAGTGTTGCTGAACAAAGAGACTTTGGAGTGTGGGTTCATAATTCCTTCAAAGTGGAGTTGCAGATAGTCAGGATAGTGAAGACTGCATTTGGTACGCTTGCCTTTATTGGTCAGTGTATTGAGTATAGGAGTTGGGAGGTCATGTTGTGGCTGTGCAGGACATTGGTTCAGCCACTTTTGGAATATTGTGTGCAATTCTGGTCTACCTCCTATAGGAAGGATGCTGAGAAACTGGAAAGGGTTCAGAAAAGATCTACAAGGATGTTGCCAGGGTTCGAGGGTTGAGCTCTCGGGAGAGGCTGAATGGGCTGGGGCTATTTTCCCTGGAGCTTTGGAGGCTGAGGGATGAGCTTGTAGTGGTTTATAAAATCATGAGGGGCATGGATAGGGTAAACAGACAAGGTCCTTTCCCTGGGATGGGGGAATAGGTTTAAAGTGAGAGGGGAAAAATATAAAAGGGGCCTAACGGACAACATTTTCACACAGGTGGTGCATGTATGTAATGAGCTGTCAGAGGAAGAGGCGGAGGCAGGTACAATTACAACATTTAAAAGACATCTGGATGGGTATATGAATAGGAAGGGTTTAAAGGGATATGGCCAAATGCTGGCAAATGGGGCAAGATTTATACAGGGTATCTGGTCGGCATAGATGAGTTGGACCGAACAGTCTGTTTCTGAGCTGTATATCTCTATGACTCTAAATATACTGTCCAATGCATCAACTGAGTCTACCACATGTTTAGACTTCGCAATCCAGACTCAAACTGGTCACTGCGTGAAAAAGTTTTCTTTTCACATCATATTTGCAAAACACTTTAAATCTGCGCTCTCACTGTTCAATTCTTTTATGAGTGGGAACAGTTTTTTCTCCCCTATCCACAACTCTCATGTTTTTGAAAACTTTGATCTTACGTTCTCTTCGCCTCCTTGTCTCCAAGGAGAACAACTCCAACTTTTCCGATCTATCCCTGTACATGTAGTCTCTCATCCCTGGAATTATTCTTACAAATTTCTTCTGCAGTTTTTCCTTCACATGCATTCACATCCTTCCTATAATGTGCTGCACAGAACTGTACACAATACTCTAGGTGAGGTCTAACAAGTGTCTTGTATAAGTTCAGCGTAACCTCCTTGCCCTTGCACTCCATGCCTCTATTAAAAAAGCCTTGAAGACCATATTTTTTTTAAGTGGTTCTTCACCTTTTCAGTTCAATTCAATAAACAATAACAATACAGCAAAGCCTTTCAGCTAAATAGATTGCTCATAACAACAAATCATATTTACTTGCAATTACTATGGTCACCAGTCTTGTCCACACGCGCACAATGCCAAATCTCTGAGCATGCATTGTACCATAAGTCTAGAGATGTGCAGCTCTGGAGGTTTGTGCTATGTGCAGTTGCTTGGGGTGCCTGGTGTCAGCACATACTGCCTTCAATAACAGACACTGAGGCTCCACAGGAGATTGAAAACACAGACACACTCGACACTCAGGCAAAGCAGTCCCGCTTCTCTAAAATTTTGCAGCACACTTCTCACCTTGTAACGGCGCACCGGTTCAAAACCACAGCTTTGCCAAATGCGCTCTAGGCCTGTCCTGCCACCTTCACTGATCCACACACATATATACCCAGGTCTATCTACTGTTGCATGCTCTTAAATATGGTGCCCTTTATGATATACTGTCTGTCTATGTTCTTTTTAACAAAACGCATCACCTCACACTATTCCACATATGTGCTATCTGCTCACTTCACCAATTTGTCTGTGTTTGTTAGGAGTTCTACATGGACCTCCTCTCAGTTTCGTAAATTTCAAAATTGTCCTCTACACACCAAGATCTAAATCACTAATATATAGAGAGAAACAAGTGTCCCAATTGCAACTCTTGAGGAAATCCTGAAGAATTTCAGTATTTCTTTGATGCGAATTGATGCAAACTCTCAAAAGCCCTACCGAATATTTTTGGAACTAGGGACAGATTGCAAAGGCATTTTAAAGAAATTACAAATTTTCCTAATGTACCGCTTCTGGATCAGGAGCTCCAGTTGAGAAATAATCTCCCACAATTTTGTTTAAAATTCTGGTTTCTACAAAATAGAAATGAAAAGTCTACCATAAATAGTTACTTTTAGTGACGTCATTGTCAACAAAACCATGACTACTGAATTCAACAGAACCAGGGATAGGAGAAAGTCTCAAAAGATTTACTTTAAGGAGATGCAGACATCATGAGCATTTCATTATACAACTAATTTGACGTAAAAAAGCATTATTGTATTATATTTGCTTTTAGAGGGAATAGGGCTGTTTGAGAAAAAGTCTTCTTTTTAGAAGTTCAGAAAAGAACTCATGCTGAGAGCACCAGAGTTCCACTGCTACCTTATTAATTTGACTGCCTTTTTGTTTAATGACTGTGACTCCAGATTAATGAAATGATTAAAAATAACTCTTGGTGCATCTGATGTGGAAGATAAGGAGGCATAAACACAAACTTATGCCAGAAATTGACACATTCTCGGGTAATCTGCGCAAGCTTTTCAGAAACCTTTAGAAGCAATGGATGGAATTCTACACTTGTGTGAATTGATGAACTCAATGTATTCCTTCATCTATTCTGGTTATTGAAGTTAGAATTATTGTTCTGAACCTAATTGCTGCAAGCTTTTGTCATTTAATCATTCTTGCTCCCATTCCATCATACACATCCTCCTTTTGTTATTTTCTTGACACCCTGCACCCTTTCCTCTGACTTAAACTTGATTAAAAAGTTTCTCAGCTCCAGCATTTTCCAGCTCTGAAGGAAGATCACAATCAAAACTTGCAACTCTCATTCACTCTGTTTAGGGGTGGTGACATTATCATTAGGGGTAGTGATATTATCACGGGACTGTCTACTCAGAGACCCAGGAAATGTTCTGGGGTCTCACATTCAAATCCTGCCACAGCCGATGGAGGAATCTGAATTCAATTCAATGAAATCTGGAAATAAGAGTCTCATGATGACCATTAAATCCATTGTCGATTGTCAGAAAACTCATCTCATTCACTAATGTACTTTAGGGAAGGAAACTGCCAGGCTCACCTGGTCTGGCCTACATGTGACTCCAGACCCATAGCAGTGTGGCTGACTTTTAACTACCCTCTGGGCAATTAGGGAAGGGTAATAAATGCTGGCCTAACCAGCGATGCCATTATCTTGTGAATGAATTAAAACTAGACAGACATTGCCAAAACTTGCTCAACATTTCCAGTTTGAAAATATACTGTGGGTGTTCTTTCCTATCAACCATCAGGACTGACCAGTGCAGTATTGTTCTTCGAAGTTCTGTGAAAGTGGAGTTCTGGTATTTGAATCTTATTCAGATTTTTATCCTTCAGGTCATTACTGATGATTCTTTAAGTTCTTTCATCCAAATTACTTCAAGTCTGCAGCTCGACTTCTAATCAAAAATAGCTTCTTTGTTCCTTGTTACATTTGGCATTGATTGTCTGTTTGAAGCTTTCCTGTGATTAATTCCTTGAATTTTTCTGCAGGGCAATCCTTGTCCTTTGAGGCAATAAAGCATCCAGTTTATGAAGTGGGTGTTGAAGCAGTTTTGTTCATGTAATTTCAGTTCCGTGTTTTCCCCAGATGTGGCTATTTGCTTTCAATTCCTATGTAAGTTTGTGCTGGTTTTTATTAGTTTATTCCAGACCAAGTAGTTGCCATTTCTTTTCGCTTACCTTTTGTTGATTCCTTCAATCCATTAACAGTTATGAAAGTTCAGAAGTTTATAATGTCAAGGCTGTATTGAACTTCACTACACACATAGGGTGCTAAGACAGGACATCTCATCTAGAGGCCTATAGACCTAGGTTCCAGTTCAGTGTAATCTGATGTCATTGTGACAAAGCTCCTTTCATATGCTCAACAACTATACAAAAAAATTACAAATTCCTTAAGTGAAGATTAAAGAAAGACATTAATTCCAAATGTTAGTCCTTGTTCCAAAAGCTATTCATGGGCTCACCGCTCTCATTTTTTGTAAAATCCTCAATCTCAAGTCCCCTTTAATGTATCTCCTTTCCTCCAATTCTAGCCTCTTGACAGGAACAGTACTACATGAGTATCCAGCCCACATTGAGGCTACCAGTGTATATTTAACTGGTCCTCATGTCTTTCTGGACAACAGAAGGAATTTGAGCCAGTGCAAATTGCTCTGTAGGCAAAAAAACCCAATTTGCCAGCAACAATTTATTTCTGTGCCCAATCTGTGATAGGATCTCAATCACAGTGAAGCTTTGTCTAAGTGTTGCCTCTTTCAGCTAAATCTAATGCATTAAGGTGCTATGCAGGGAGTTTTAATACAATCAGGGAGCTCACTTGGTAGATGATGGGACTCCTACTGGCAGAATCATGGGTTGAAGTCCCACTTTGGTCAATTATGTTTTCCTTCAATATCGGAGAGAAATTGTTTTAATTATTTGCTTCCCATAAATTGCCCTTAAACTAAACATTACAGTCAATTCTCCATATTGGAAGCTGAGAATTTACTCAACTTCCTCTCATGCCCTGATTATATATATTTTATTGCTTCATTTACTAAATTGTCAGAAGCATGCTTTATAGGGGTAATCACTGATACATTTTTTTTATTCATTCACAGGTTGAGGGTGTTGCTTGCTCGGCAGCATTTATTGCCCATCCTTAATTGCCCAGAGGGCAGTTATGAGTCAACCGCATTCTTTGGGTCTGGAGTCACATGTAGGCCAGACCAGGTAAGGATGGAAGTTTCTTTTCCAAAAGTACATTAATGAACCAGATGGGTTTTTCCCAACAATCGACAATAGATTCACGGTCATCATTAGATTCTTAATTCCAGAGATTTATTGAATTTTCAACATTTTCAAGGTGAGAGGGGAAAAGTTTAAGGGAGATGTGCGTGGAAAGTTCTTTATGCAGAGGGTGGTGGGTGCCTGGAACGCATTGCCAGCGGAGGTGGTAGAGGTAGGCACGATAGCGTCATTTAAGATGTATCTAGACAGATACATGAATGGGCAGGGAGCAGAGGGATACAGATCTTTGGAAAATAGGTGACAGGTTTAGATAGAGGATCTGGATCGGCGCAGGCTTGGAGGGCCGATGGGCCTGTTCCTGTGCTGTAATTTTCTTTGTTCTTGGAATTCAAATTCCACCATCTGCCATGGTGGGATTCGAATCCAGGTCACCAGAACATTGTCTGGGTCTCTAGATTAACAGTCCAGCGATAATAGTACCAGGCCATCATCTCCCACACGTGGGCTAATTATTTTTTGTAACAATTCTGTGGAGATTGTTGGCATGTTTTACGACATTAAAAGATATTATTATTCCCATTCTGGATTCCTGTGCAAGCTTGATTGCCTTCTCCTTACCATTACTGGTATGCCTTCAACTCTTGGCTGAATGCATCTCCACCTCATTTTTCTCCTTTAAGAGGCTCCTTAAAATGTACCCCTTTGACCAAGCTATTGATCATTTGTCCCAATATCTCATGTGGATCTGTCTGAAATTTCTTCTTGGGAACACATTGGGATGCTACTATGTTAAAAGCCTGTTGTTATAGTGAGAAAGTAATAGGTATAATTGCTCTCTGAGAATCTCAAGCCTATTTGGCATATTGTTTTTCACAAGTGTTTTCAGAAGAATTACTCCAATTCATTAGACTTTAATCATACTTAAATGTTACCTGAGAAAATAGTGACTCATTTTCATTAATTTTGCAGTCTCACCTTTATGATACATAACCATAAATCTGGAACAAATAACTTCAAAACTGCTGGATATTAAATTCTGTAACAACTACTTTGAATAATAACCTTCCATTCTTTGCAAGTTCTATTATGTTGTTAATAAAGGCCATTGAAAGTTCAGCTCACCCAAGGATTTCTGGACCAAGTAGTAATTCTGGTGCTCCACAGGAGGATTATGGGGATTTAGAATTGTTTACTCAAAGACAACCAAATGCAGTCTTAAAAACATTGAAGTAATAAACAGCTATTGACAGATTGGCCGATAAACCCCTCAACTCCCAAACAGTTATGGTTTGCCTTAGACCTACTCATCACTAAACTGAAGTTAGTTTGAAACCAGGGATAACAAGGTGTAGAGCTAGATGAACACAGCAGGCCAAGCTGTGCACCTTGTCATTCAGCTCTGCACCTTGTTATCTCAGATTCTCCAGCATAGGCAGTTCCTACTATCTCTGAATTAATGTGAAACCAGTTCTGAGTGAATTGTGGGAGTCATACCAAAATAGTCTTTGCTCTAGAGGGTGAGAGAAAAAGGCAGTCAACATCCCCAGCTACTTTCACATTCATTGTTGTTTTAATTTTGATGACAGAGCAGAGGGAGGGAAGAAGAGACAGGAATTTTGATGAAATGTGTGAGATCTATAATTTCAACTTTTAAGGAGTTTGTATTTTAAATTAGTGACATAAGTGTTGGTCAATTTTTTGTGAAGGAGTTTAAAAATAATCAGTTCAGTGCTTCCTGAACTATTATTTTAAACTGGCATGTATCAGGGAGCAGGTTACTTCAAGGACCCCTGGAGTATTAATGGAAGGTTGTTTATACTGTGCATGTTAACAGCAGGACTGGAAAACCATAAATCATTGTGCTTCAACCAATCCAGGATGAGAAGTTTTAAAAATTTAGTCCAAAAGGTTTTGGTTCAGTTCAAAGTGGACTTGGCTGAGATACAAATACTTTGCAAGAAAAGGAGATTGTTCGGAGTAGTTAGGAAATAAATTGTCTTGGTGCAAGAGTGCAGTTTGTGAAACTTCCAGACCAGAAGTCCTTGGTTGAAAATCACTGGTCGTTCAAAGCTGCAAAATTCTAAGAACTCAGTTGTGTGAGTTTAAGGAAAAGGGCCTCTCAGCTCCCAGGACAAGAAGTGAGAATTAGTTAAAACTGACATATAGATTGGATAGCTAAACAAAGTTTCACTGGATTTTGATTACTTCTGAAGTGATGGTATTGGGAGTAGAGGTTCCATAGAAGCAGTAGTAGACCTTTCAGCCAACTGAGCTTCTTCTGCCATTTAATATGATCATGGCTTATCAACCAATGCCTTTTCCCTACACTATTGGTAATCAAACATTTATCAACATTTACTTTAAATATACTCAAAGACTGAGTTTCCACAGTCCTTGGCAGTAGAGATTCCAAAGATTAACCAGCCTCTTTAATAAAAAATGAAATTCTTCAGTCCTAAATAGCGTTGCTTTTATTTTTAAATTGCACCCCATGATTCTCACTCACAAACCAGTAGAAACATCTTACCTGTATCTATCCTGTTTATCCCTTCAATTGCCTCGTACATTTCAATGAGATCATTCTTCGAAATTCCAGAGAATAGAGACCTAATTTGCTGAGTCTCTCTTCTTATGACAGTTTCGCCGTTCCAGGAAAAGTCTGGTGAATATCTGTTGCACTCTCCTTGTGATCTCCCCGATAAGGAGACCAAAACTGCGCAGTGCTCCAGGTTCAGTCTAACCAAGCTCCTGTACAACTGATGCAAGACCTGACCACTCTTGCACTCAAATCCTCTTGTGATAAAGTCTAACCATTCCATTAGTCCACCTGATAGCTTGTGGCAGCTGCATATTAGCTTTCAGTGACTTATCAACAAGGATATATAGGTCTCTTTGCATACTGACACTTTCCAACTCTCATCATTTGAGGAATATCAACTCCAGTCTCCCAGCCTGCCTTGATCCGCTACAGTTTGCCTACTAATGTAACAGGTCCACAGAGGATGCCACATCCCTAGCCCTGCACTTATCCCGGGGACATCCGGACAACAAAGACACCTATGTCAGACTCCCAATTGTTGACTCCAGCTCCGCCTTCAGCACCATTATCCCCTCCAGACTGATCTCAAAACTGCATGACCTTGCTCTCGGGCTCCACTTTTGCGACTGTATCCTCAACTTTCTGACCCACAGACTGCAATCAGCGAGGATAGGCAACTGCACCACCTCCATAATAACACTCAACACTGGAACCCCCAAGGATGTATCCTCAGCCCCCTACTGTACTCCCCGTACTCCTACGACTGTGTTGCCAAATTCCGAACAAATGCCATCTGCAAGTTCGCTGACAACACCACCATAGTGGGATGGATATGTAACGATGACAAGTCAAAATATAGAAAGGAACTAGAGGGCTTGTTGACATGGTGCAATGAAAACAAACTGCCTCTCAATGTCAGCAAAACTAAGGAACTGATCATTGACTTCAGAAAGAAAGGAGGTGAACACGCCCCCATATACATGAACAGAACTGAGGTTGAGAGAGTAAGAGCATCACAATAACCGACGACCTGTCCTGGACTTCCCATGTAGATGATATAGTGAGGAAGGCACAACAATGCCTCAACTTCCTCAGGTAGCTCAGGAAATTTACCATGTCCATAAGGTCCCTCACCAACTTCTACAAACGCACCATTGAAAGCATACTGTTCAGATGCTTAACAATAACTGCTTTGTCCAGGACTGTAAGAAACTACAGAAGGTGTTGTACACAGCCCAGACCATCACAGAAGCCGACCTTCCATCCATGGACTCCATTTACACAGCTCACTGCTGCAGGAAGGTGGCCAACATCATCAAAGACCCATAGCGCCCCAGTACTGATCTCCTAAAATCTCTTCCATCAGGCAGAAGATAAAGAGACACCTGAAAACACGCAGCAGCAGGCTCAGAAACAGTTTCTTCCCAGCCATTATCAGACTGATGGATGGATTCTCTAGCCTCAAATAACACTAATCTTGCTAATGTGACATCACCTGGCATGTAACCTTTCTGTCCAAGTCTTTTTGATCTGTACATCCTTTGCTCACTATGATCTGCTTGTACCGCTTGTAAAACAAAGCTTTTTACTGTATTTCGGTACACGTGACAATAAGTAAATTAATCAATACTCTATACATTTGCTCTTCTTACCATAGTGGATAAGTACATATTTTTCCACATTCCATTCCATCTGTCAATCACTAAGCCTGTCCAAATCCTCCTGGAAACGTTTTACCTCTTACATGCAACATACATTCCTGTTTAGCTTTGCATCATCTGCAAATTTATAAATATCACTTTTGGTCCCCACATCCAAATCATTGATATATATTGCAAACTGCTAGAGGCCCCAGGCAGATCTTTGAGGTACCTAACTTGTCTTAGTCTGCAAACGTGAGAACGGCACATTTATTGCTATTTACGTTTCTGTCTTATAATTAATCCTTAATTCACGCCAGTACTTATTCCTTTATTCAAATTTAATACCATTGCTTCAGATTGAACCTCACTTTCAAACATAAAGTAAATTTCTATCATGAGGTGGTCACTCATTCCTAAAGATTCTTTTGCAACAGGATTATTAATTGGCCCTTTATCATTACATAATTCCAAATCCAAAATAGCCTATCGTCAGTCAGATCCTCAGTGTGCTGCTCAAGTCACTCCAGAAACTCGTCCTCCACCGATAAAGTGCTCAGTTAGTTTACCCAGTCTATATACAGATTGAAATCACCCATGATTACAGATGGCCCACCCTACATGCTTTTCTCATTTCAGAGTTAATTCCATGCCCCACAGTAACATAAACTCCAACCAGTGTCGATTCCATATTGTTTCTGAATTACATGTAAACAGGTCCCATTCATTGTTCTTCCAATCTGAGGTCTTCCCTCACTAACACAGTTCACAGTCCTGGTCACCATGCAGCCATGTTTCTGCAATTATATCATACCCACTGAACTTGAATTGTGCCTCTAGATCATCTAATCTTGTTGTGAATGCTGAGTACATTCAGATAGAATGTGCTTAACTTTGTTTATTGACAACATTCCGCTTTCTAGCGTCCTTGATGCTCGCCTTTGTATTTCCTGTCTTCTAGTCTCCCTTAGTGTTTTTTTTTTACTTCCTGTTACCAGCTTAATTGCCTTCAAAATTGGGTTATCCTCATCCCCAAGAAGCTGGGTTGAACCCGACGACACTAGCGAGGATACCTGCCCTGGTCGGATTAAGATATAACCTGTACCGGACCTACCTACCCCTGAACTGGTCCAAATGCCTCAAAAGTTGGATGCTCTCTCTCCTACATGAGTTTTCCAGCAATGTGTTAAATTAATCAATCCTCCTGTATACTCACTAGTGCTAGATTTTGAAAATGTATTGTGACATGTGCCTTGTAGATGGTGGACAGGCTTTGGGGTGTCAGGAGGTAAGTCACTCACCATAGAATTCTCAGCCTCTAACCTGCTGTCATGGCCATAATATTCATATTCTGAGATGTATTTCAGAATGCTGAATGCACCCAAATGCAAATAGATGGTGCAAGTGAACCAATTAAGAAAATATAAAATGTCACAAGCAGTATGGCTAAGAAATGTGAACGTTATCAAATCAAACAGAAGCTAGTGGGCTAACACATGACAGCACTCTGGCACCAGGACATTTTCTTAACCTTATCCAGCAATGCTTAATAACCACAGTGACAATACGGCAAGTACAAAATGTCAACTGTCGCTTTCTACCATCAGCTAAAATCCAACTGCTGCTTGATGTTAAGTGTGACAGACAAGTTGATTTGGAATGGTTGCTTCTAATATTCCCTTCAGCATGCAGCAGCTGTGATACGGTTCCTGTAATAAGAGAGCGCTGATGGGAACAACACTGCCCTGAGCCACAGGACAACAACTAACAGTGCATGTTCAGCCTTAAAACGTTATGGACTACCAGCATCAATAAGACTGTTCCCTGACTCTTATTAAACTGTCAGTTATTGCCAGAGCACTGATGAAGCAGGTAAATAAGATTGTAAACTGTCAATCATCACAAAATAGATCTTAAGCAATCTCTATTCTGAACTTTATTTATTTATTCTTTCCAAATTGATGTGGGTGTCACTATAAGGGTGCCACATTTATTGCCCATCCTTAATTGTCCCGAGGATAGTGATGGTGAGTTACCTTCTCAGACCACTGCAGTGGGTATATGGACACCCACAGCGCTGTTGGCGAACGGGGTCTGGGAATGGTGGTGGAGAGGTGTGGTTCCACGATAGCGACCTTACAGTGAAGGCACGGCTGTTGTTTCAATTCAAAATAGTGGAGAGACTTGGAAGGACCTTGCGGGTGGTGGGATTCCATGTATCTGCAGCCTTTGTCCTTAGAGATGATGTCATCATTTTAGAAGGTGCTGTCAGAAGAACCTTAGTGAATCACTTCACCGGTAAATGGTACACACTGCTGCCACCATGTTTTGTGATGAAGGGAGTGAACTTTCAAGGTGATAGGTGAGGGTGTAATCATGCAGGTTGCTTTTTCCTGGGTGGTATGAAGTTTCTCGAATGTTGTTGGAGCTGCACATTCCAGGCAAGTGGCAAGTATTCCATTACACTCCTTACATGTGCCTTGTAGATGGTGGACAGGCTTTGGGACGTCAGGTGGTGAGTTACTCACCACAGAATTCCCAGCCTCTAACCTGCTGTCATGGCCATAATATTTATATGGTTGGTTTAGTTAAGTGCCTGGGCAATGGTAACTCTCAGAACTTTGACAGTGGGAATTCCACAGTGGTATGGCATTGAATGTTCAGTAATGATACCTGGATTTTCTCTTGTTGGAGATGATCATTGCTTGGCACTAGTCTGCCTAAGCCTGAATGTTGACCAGATTTTGCTGCATTTGGATCTGGACTGCTTCAGTATCTTCGGATTGCAAGTGGCGCTGAATATTGCAATAATTGACTGACGTCCTGGTTCTGCCTTTATAAAGCAGAGAAGCTGTAGTGAGGTCAGGATCTAAGTGGCCCTGGCAGAAATCAAACAGAGCATCAACAGCAAATATTGCTTATTTTTCTTATGTTCCTTTGACAATACTACTGGCGATGCCTTTTGACACTTTGCTGATGAGCAAGCCTAGACGGGTAAGGCACAATTGGCTGGGTTGAATTTGTCCTGCTTTTTGCGGACAGGGCATGCCAGGGCAATTTTCCACATTGGCAAACTGATGTGTACCTAGCAATCTTTCCTTAGGGACTGGAGAACAAAAGGATGAGGGACCATTCTCAGCAAATGCACAAAGGGCTGCCACTTGAAACTCGAGTACATTGCATCAGTTTCTGATGGGCTGACTGGGTTAAATGAAGAATAGAGTTAAAGTTCTGAAAGCCTGCAGCACTATGTAGCAAAGCAGAAAATGATTAAAATAAAGCGACAAGTTTAAAAAGATAGGTCTTTTCAAAGCAAGATAGTCTGTGAAGTGTGGATTTGAAATATATACGGGCTGCTTCCAAAAGAAAAAGTCACATGTGACAATAGGCAGGCTTCCACAGCAAACCGTTCCAAGTGTTTTTTTTGGTAACTAGGCTATACTAATTGGGTTTGCTTTTTTAATGCTCGAAACGGTAAGGCTTTTAAAAAGGTGTCAGTGCCAGCAATCCCCAGCTACGTTAATACTGCCTGCAAGGAATTTAAATCTTGATAAAGTAATGGTACACAGGTCACATGGCACAAACACTTTCTATATCAAAATGAACTGTAGTTCATCTGATATCATGTGACAATCACACATGAATAAACGATCTCTGGAAGATGTGGAGTCTATGTGGTGTTCACAAAATCCAAGAGGCAAAACCATAGATAATCATAATAAAAACCGAAAGAACTGCGGATGCTGTAAACCAGGAACAAAAACAAAGTTGCTGGAAAAGCTCAGCAGATCTGGCAGCATCTGTGAAAGAAAAAACAAAAGTTAACATTTTGGGTCCAGTGACCCTTCTTCAGAAATCGTATGTGGTGACATATTATGAAACACTTAAACAAGGCTGTGTTTCTCATGGGCAAATAAATGAAATGAGGAAATGAGGAAAGAAGCAGTCAGGGCATGGAAGTCTATTACACAAATCATTCAAAATCCGTTAAGGGGTCACAATGTTTTTTGCACCAGTTAATATGGGAACAATGTCATTAGAAATAATTAGAGTTTAATCGATTAACTGAATGTTCATTCTTAATGTTGAAACGCAGGTTAACTAACTGTTCCATTCTTTGAACAAAACCTTACTGACAGCGAATGGCAACTAAGCAGAACAAAAACAGGAAATCCTTAAAAGCAAGTAGCTAACACAACTTGAAAATGTGGCTATAATACCCATACAAAGATACAAATGGTTCTTAACATAGATTTCTTTCACGACTGCTTTGTTATTGAACTTGAATTCTCAGCCTTAAAAACCACCTCCAGATAATTATTTTTCTCCCGTAGATTTCTCATGACCCTCTGTACTGAATCTAGAACATGTACGTCTACACAAAGCCAACATCGCAACTGAATCCACGCTCAATTTTTCAAAAGAATGCACTCGAAAACCAGATTCAGAGACTCTGATAAAAAAGAATAATTGTCTCCATGAGCAACAAAGAAGAAAACAAACTCTTCTGCAGCAAAAATTATGCCAAATATTACTTACTACCCACAATGAACAGTTCATATCATGCACGAGTTTAAAGTAATTTCTGATCCCACCTAGACAAACTGAATTATAACAGGCACAGAGAATGTTGGAGAAATTCTATCAGTCTGGCAGCATCTGTGGAGAAACAGAGTTAACATTTCAAGTCCAGCATGACTCTTCTTCTGGGCTAAATTTTGTTCGTTCATCTTTGAAATATATGAGCACTGGCATTGTCCACATTTATTGCCTATCCAAAAAAATGCCCCCGAGATGATAGGCTCATCTCCTGTGGTGGAATTATTACAAATAAGTAAGGAATTCCAGGATTTTGACCCAAGTAATGGTGATATCTGTCCAAATTAGAATGGCGTGTGACTTGCTCATCATGGTATTCCCATTCCTCAACTTGTTCTCCTAGGTGGTACAGAAAGCCATGGTGGATTGCTGCATGGCATCCTGTTGATGATATATACTGCAGCCGTAGTGGAAGGTTCACTGTTTCTGTTGGTGGACAAGGTGTTAATTGACTAGGCTGTATTGCCCTGGACGATGTTGAGCTTTGTGAGTGTTGTTGCAGCTGCATCTTTCCAAGCAAGTGATGAGTATTCCATTGTACCCCTTAAATTTACCTTGTAGTTGACAAAAATTCTCTGAGGAATCAGCTGATGACTGAGAATCAGAGCCAAGGACGGTCAGGATACAAAGGGGCTCAGTAACCACAGCCAACGGCTCTAGGAGCCACAGTGCTAAGATCTAGAGCTCAGGAGGATAACTGAAGCCTGTGATTTCAGCCCGTCTTTGTCGTGAATACTGAACTTCTGACCAGCTCTAGTGGCAACATTTATTTTGCGATTGGATCAGTTGAGTTGATGGTCAATTGTGATGCCAAAAGGTGTAAATAGTGGGATATTTGGTGAAGCCAACGTCGTCGACTGTTAAGGAGAAGTGATTAGACTTTCTTGTTGGAGATGACTATTCATTAGCACTTGTGTGGTACAAGTGTTATTTCCCACTTGTCAACCCAAGTCTGCATGTTAACCAAGTTTTGTGGCATGGATTGTTTCATCATTTGGAGAATTATAAATGGAGTTTAGCACAATGTTATGATTCAGCCCCACTTCTGAATTACAATGCTGGTTAACTCACTTAAGGAGGGGTATGGACATTACAGAGAGGGCACACAGGGATTTACTAGAATGGAAGGATTTCAGTTACCTGGATAGTCTAGAGAAGCTGAGGATGTTGTCCTTGGAACATAGAAGAGAAAGAAGAGACTTCATTGTGGTATCTGAAATCATGAAGGGTTTATAAAGAGTAAATAAAGAAAAATACCTTCCGATAGCTGGAGGGTCAATAACAAGAGATGAAAGATATAAGGTGATTGGTCAAAGAACCAGAGAAGACTTGAGGGGTTTTTTTTTTTTTAGCAAAACAAAGATTAAGACTTGCAATACGTGTCTAATAGAAGAGTAAATAAAGATTGCCTTGAAAAGGGATTTGGACAAATACATGGAAGAGTTAAAACTGTAGAGACGCAGGTTTGGGTGTAACTGAAACAAAAGTAGAAATTGCTGGAAAAACTCAGCAGGTCTGGCAGCATCTGTGGAGAGAAATCAGAGTTAATCTTTCAGGTCGAGTGACCCTTCCTCAAAACCAGTTCTGAGAAACTGTCACATTTCCACAGATGCTGCCAGACCTGCTCAGCTTTTCCAGCAATTTCTGTTTTTGTTTCTGATTTACAGCAGCCCCAGTTCTTTTAGTTTCTATATGGTGTAACTGAATTTCTCTTTCAAACAGCCAGTGCAGACTTGATGGGCCAAATGGCCTCCGTCTGTATGCATATGTCTATAATTCAATAACCACAATGGAGAGAAGATCATTAACAAAGTTACTGAGATAGTTTGTCTTGGATAAGAATCTTTGTCCAACAATATTCAGGAGTTGTAATGATAGGCTTTTAATGATTGTAACCATCTTTCTTTGTGCTGGCTCCTGCAAAACTTTTCCCTAATTCTCGTTGGCTTTACTTGGGTTTTGTAATACCAAGCTTAGCTGTTTTGGTGTTAAGGCCAATTGCTCTCACTTCTGTTTTGGAATTCATCACGGATTCACGCTTGCGTGAAGTTTTTACAAGGGTCAGGAGCAGAGTTGTTCTGACAGAACTCAAATGGAGATCAGTGAGGAGATATAATTCTGACAGCACTAATGATAACTGTGCTATTTTGCTGATGATTAAGAGTCAGCTCGCAGGGTGGCATATGGAGCATTTGGATCAGTCCCATTTTTTGGGAAACAGGGCATAATAATTTTCCACATGATCGGGTAAATTTCAGCGTTGTAGCTATATTGAAATAGCTTGGTCTAACGAGGAGATGAATTTTGGAGCATGTCTTGAGTACTGCAATAGGGTTACGGTTAACTGGTATATTGGCAGGAGCTGTAGATGTTGTCCCGACAAATGGATCCAGCTTGGTAGATCAGCAATCTTATCAAATCACACAGCATTTCTTCTTGCTTAGCATAAAAAGGAAGGTGATGGCCTGGTGGCATTATTGCTGGACTGCTAATCCAGAGATTCTTGTAATATTCTGAGGACATGGGTTCAAATTCTGCCATGGCAGATGGTGAAATCTGAAATCAGTTTAAAAAGTCTGGAATTAAGAGTCTAATGATGACTATGAATCCATTGTTGATTGTTGGGGGAAAACCCATCTGGTTCACTCATATCCTTTAGGGAAGGAAACTGCCATCCTTACCTGGTCTGGATGACATGTGACTCTAAACCCCCAGCAACGTGGTTGACATTTAACTGTCCTCTGGGCAATAGCTAGTGAAGCCCATATCCCATGAATGAATGAAAAAAAATCCAGAACTGAAGTTTACCTTTGATATTCCCAATAAATTGGAACACAAATAATTTCATAAAATTTATTTCTTGACCCAGGGGAGACAACACCCAAAGTCATCTAAAGTAAAACTTCTTCTTAGTGCCAGGCGCCAAGTGAACTCATCAGATACAATCCTGAAATGATCCCAATCATCTGGCTGAGAGGTTAACTCCCTCCTCAGTGGCTTAAGTCACTGTGTGTACAAATCAATCTAAGCAGAATCTTACCTCCTTCTGAGTGTCATGAATTATGGTGAGATGTGTGGCACAAATCAGATGACAAGTGCAGCAAGGCGCATCTCAATGGCTGGAGCAACTGGTGGCATCTTTTACGCTTTTCACGGACAGCTAGGCAGTAACGTGTTGCCAATTAAGGGGAGGGATTATCGCTTGCTAAATGCCCTGTTAACAGCCCTACCTATCTCATTAATATTCAGACTCCCATCTTACCAAACAAGATCAACATCAGGAAAACTCAAAGTAACTGGGCACCAAAGTCTCCACAGGTTCCGACCACGTGTACCCCACGTCCAAAGAAATCCGATATGTGCCAGCCTCTAAAGTACCCTCAAGGCACTTTCTGAGCCACTCACAAGGTGCTTACGCACTTCAGTGCTGCACCAGACTACCATTGTAATGCTATTGCAAAGACACTGTGCATTCAGGGGCATGCTCATGGACTGGATCAGGCTGTAGGCCTGGCCTGGCCGCTTACTGCCATAGCCTTCACTCATTTTACCCGACCTAGAGGCGCACAACATCACTAGCTTGCACTACTGTTTTTGCACACTGCCTCCTCAGTCAGAGATAGCAGGCTCACAGTACTGCTCTCTTATCAGCACAGCACATTAACACAGACACCAAGCAAGGAATCATGTCACAGTTATCAGTCAAATCAAGGGAAATAGTATTTACTTGGGGATTCCCTGCACAATAAATCCAGGCCCAGTTCAAAAGTCAGGATCCTCTTCTTTTAAGGGGTGAGGAACTGAATGATGGGCAGTACACAAGCCACCTTGATGATTCTGGCCCTATTAGGGGCTGTTTTCCTCCTGGATCAAGAGATGCTATTAGTGTTTGTTCACATGGAGGGGTGTCCTGAACGAGTGAGGAGGCAACACACAGAGGGCAAACAGGGTTACTGGGGTTGGGGTTGAGGTGGGTGACAGTGATTGGGGAAGATGGTGCAGGCAACAGTGAAAGTGGTAGAGCATGAGCCTTGGTGGGAGGTGGGAACAGTAGCAGAGATAGACTGAGTGTGAGGTAGCAGAGAGAGAAGATGATGGTACTTACCCTGGCAGAGTAGTGAAGGACATTTGTCTTCTTCCTCCATATGGCTGAGACCACTTTAACACAGATTGCAACCATAGTCCAAGCTGGAATGATCTGCTGCTGTGTCCTTGACTGATGGTTAGGGGAAGAGGAAGTCTGCATTGGCGACACCCTGCCCAGCAGGATCCCTGGGGCCATACCCGCAAGGCAGGGCACTATTTACTCCATTTGCCACATCTCGTGCAATTGTTACCAACCACACAGGGCAACACTGGACTGACCATGTTTGACTGGGTGCATAAGATGCTGCAAGCACATAAATTCTATGATACCCACAGAGTGGTGACTTACTTCCTTGAATGGCACATGGTAAGATGGGGCAAAAATCAAAAATGAGAGATGCTACAGGAGCATGAGTGATAATTAGTGAGGCACACTTTGGAAGACAGGACGAGAAAACCCATGACATCTCGTAGTGAGAAACTCATGAAACATAGACTTCGCCAAAAAAAAACAAACATTCTGCCCTAATGTCCTTATGACCGCAGCCCCCAACACGAATATGTGCCGTATCGCCCACATCTACTTGAGAACTGTTGCATTACGTTTCATGGTCATGTGTCAGAATATCTTTCGCTGGCTGTCAATAAAACCCCTTGTTTGGACTTGTCCATATGCTTGCTTGTCATCGATCTTTCCTCTACTGGACCATGACAAGATGAAGGTGACCACCATGCACTGGGGAAAGAATATCGGGCACTCAGAGTGGATCCTTAGATGGGATGCATCTGAGGACAGACAAACTGTGTACCATGGTAGTTAAACAACTGCTAGAATAAGAATATGTGCAAGGGTGTGTAAGCCATGGGCAGGGTGACTTTATGGCTGCTGCGCCATTGCTCTGTCAGTGAGAGGCAACCCTGAATTGCCAATACTCAGCTAGGTACACTGCAGCCTATTAAAGATGGCACAGTCTTTTAGTGGACCTCTAGAGAGTGGTAAGTTGTATCAGGAATGGCATGTGGTGAGATCGGACCAGAATTAGATGTGAGACAGACCACATGAGTTGTGGGTAGCCAAAAATGTAAGTTTGGCAAGATACAGTGAGAAATCTCACTTAGCCTTGCAGTGAGGATCCCTCCAGAAAACTCAAAGCAACTCACATCTAGCTAGGAAAATACAAGGTTCAGCCTATCATGTTTGTACATAATTATTAGATGCAATAAACGTCTGTTGGATTCTTCAATACCACAATATCCACTTCCAGTTTGTTATATTATTTCAGAGAAGATAAGTATTGCCTCATCAGGCAGAATACCTTGCATCAACAACTGTCAAACTATTTGGCTTCAGGAAGAACATGGAGACTGGCTGAAAAGAATGAAATCTAAAGTTCAAAAAAATTGAATGCAGTCTCTTTGTTTTCCATTACCTTGATGCACACTTAACCCAGAAGACCTTCTGAAAAGATGGTCAACATTAGCTAATGAAGCCAGCTCAATTAAAAATTTCAAAGCAGACACAGGTGTTTTGTCTTGAGCAAGGATACTACATGGTCACAGAACCAAAGGCATAAAAAAGACTTACAATGCAGATCTTAAAGGCTGAGGGGTATTGAATAACTGTCTCCTGTTCCCAAAACATTCCCAAAGCAGCCTTTATCTCAAGATCTAAGGGTTGCGATTTCCTGCTGAATTACTACAATGCTGCTAGCGACAAGTCCCACTCCTCATTGGCTTCCAGGTTGCTGAGAAACTACTGCTTTTCATATAATTGCAGGAGACTGGATACCAGGAATGGTTAGTTCATTTGAAACAACAAGCAGTTTTGTATCTGGAGTGGTACAGGATTCACAGAGGATAAATGGAATTATTTGAAAGTGGTTTAAGAGGCGTAATTATTCAATGGTGAGTGATGTGTGATGAGTGATCACTGCTAACATCTGCCTTGGGAGGCCATTTTGCACCAGAGAAGGTTTTAATTAATCAGCTACCCACAACTGTGATAATCAGGCTTGTGTTACCATGGTGCTAAATAAAACACTTAACCATGCACTTGGTTCCTGTTCTTACTTGACTTGTGTTGGTCAATTTTAGCTCCAGCAATTTGAACATTTCAAATCAATTTCCATGCACGATTAATCATTTGCAAATAATAGAACGCCTTTAGTGAAAGAGGTCAAAGATTATGAAAATGCAGCAAGACAGACTTGTGGAAAAGTTGCAGACATATAACAGATTTTGAATAACATTTGAAGGTGTGAGGGGCTGTCTGGAATTTCTGCTGTACGTTTCAGCTTTACCAAATCTATATTGAAAAGGTGGCTGATGAAGCCACATCAGATGGCTGGTTAAGAGTAGGCGTTGCATGAGGGTAATATGAAGTGGATTACCTTATTTGATTTAGGGCATTTTTCTCAAAGGATCCCAGTGGAACTGGAAATGGCAGCAGAACAGTTGCATGTGGAAGTGATCATGATCATTATTGACCATTGGGGTAACTTTGTGGTACATGGAACCAACTGGCTCCAAGCTCGTACAAAGACTACAGAGCAATTGACAAACATCGTCAGGCCAGGGTCTACAAATACACTGAATGGTATAACATTACACTTAGGCAGATAATTTTTTAAAAAATCGTTTACGGTGTGCGAGTGTCATTAACTTGGTCAGCACTGATTACAAATTCCCTGATTGCTGCTGCAAAGGTGGTAATGAGCTATCTTCTGCGTAAACAAATGCATTCCGTAGGATGTAGGTTTATACTGCCATTATGGACAGATTTCCAAGATTTTGACCCAGTGACAGCGAAGGACCGTCAATACTGATCCAAGTTGGGATCGTGTGGAATTTGAAGGGAGCTTGCAGGTGCTGGCGTTAACATGCATCTGCTGTTTTTGTTCTTCTAGACAATAGAGGTCTTCGGTTTGGGAGTGCTGTCAAAGGAGTCTTGGTGAGTTTTTGCAGTGCGTTGTGTTGATGACACGCACTGCCGCCATTGTGCAGTGATGAAAGGAGTGAACGTTGAGGGGATTAGATGGGATATCAGTCACCTGAATGGTGTTGAGCTTGAGCATTCAGACAAGTGAAGAGCATTCAATTGCACACCTTACTTGTACCATGCAGATGGTGGACAGTCATTGAGACAGAACATTTGCCACAGAATTCCGAGCCTTTGACCTGCTCCTATAGCCAATGTACATGGTAGCTCCAGATTGGGATTTGGTCAATGGTAACTCCCATAATGTTGACAGTGGATGATTCAGCAATGGTTAATGATGATTGAATGTTAGGGGGCAATGATTGGATTCTCTCTTGTTGGAGATGATAATTGTTAGGCGAGTATTACTTGCCACTTAAAAGCCCGAGCCCAAATATTGTCCAGCACTCGCTGCATTTGAGCACGGACTGCTTTAATATCTGAAGTGTCACAAATGGTGTGAGCTATTGGGCGATCATCAGCGAGTGTCCCCACTTCTGATGTGATAAGGAAAGGGGAGGGTGGGGGCACAAGGTCTTAGGGAAAAAAAGTGAATAGAAAAGTTTCTTGCTTATAAAGAAACTCCCAGATTGTGATAGAACAGTGAAATGTAAAAGGAGGAGAAAATCTTCTTGGCAGTCTGATAGGATGGCCTGGGATGCACTGCCTGAAAGGAAGCTGGAAATAAATTGCAACTTTGAAAAGAAAATTGAATACTTGAAGAGGGGAAAATTGCACGGTTATGTGAAGACAGCAAGTGAGCAGTAATAACTGGATAGTTCTTTCAGAGCGCTACAAAAGGAACATTGGGTTGAGAGTCCGCCTTCTGTGCTGCTGAGAATCTATGATTCGAAATCCTGGATTTCAAAACAAAAAGCTGTCTAATGATTTCATAGGTTCATGAAATTTCACTTAAGCCCTTTCTAAACATGTGAGATGATCACCAAACTCGATTCCAGATTATGCAGATGGACATTATTGACCAAAATATTGGTTTCGAAATGTTTCTTATAAATTTTTCAACTTGGAATCTTATATTAGAACATAATGTGAGTTAGAAACACAGAAAATCCTTTTGATACTGACATCATGTAAATGAGTCAACTACAGAATCCGTGCTTCCCTATCATGTAGGGAGGTTTATGTATGCTGAATATATTCAACAGATTTTTGCTGCTATGTGAACTACTCATACCTGATATCAGAAGGCTCTATCTACCTCAACATCACTCATTTGTGAATGCAATTGTTTACCTCTCTTTTTCTACAAAGAATGAAAATCTGAGAAGAAACTGAACCTTCTAAGCATGTAGTGTGCAGATATATTCCCACAAAATTCAGTGTAATTTTTCATGTAACAACAGGCTAGAGACATCGTTTTAGCTAGTATTAGAGTGTTCCTGTCAAGAGGTTTTTGTCGGTATTCACAGCAATACTTTTTAACAATTGCATGCAAGGCATTGCCAAGGGTCAATTAAAAATCATCCAACTGCTAAATTTCTGTTCCTTATTGTGAATTCAGCTCTAATTAACTTTCAAAATTTTAAGTCCAACTTGTGTTAGTTGTGTCGTACTGTTCCTAAGCCAGATAAGCACCTACAACAACAATTTGTCTTCGAGGAGTAAAATATCTCACAGCACTTCGCGAATGCATTGTCGAACAGAACCTGAAACAGAGGTTAGGAAAGGTGGCCTGGAGATCAGTCAGTTAGACAGATTTCATGAATATCTTGAAGGCATGAGGGGAGAGGGGCAGTGGATCAGAGGCGAATATGGTGGGAATGCTAGAAATTTGGATACAGGCAGCTTAAAGAATGGCCGCCAGTGGTGGAGTGATGAGAATCAGAGATTTGTACAGAGATTGCAAGAAAGATACAGAATTAGAGAAGGGTGAGAATTTGTAAGGATTTGAGGGAGAATTTTTAAATCAAGGCATTGCCAGGCCAGGAACCAACAATGGCCAGTCAGAACAGGGTGACCAGTAATCGGTGGCGGTATAAGTTAAGATACAATCAACAGAATTTTGTATCAGCTGAAGTTTATGAAAGATGCAAGGTGGAAGGATGACCAGGAGGGAATAGCTTAGTTAGTCTCCTGGGTGTGTTTCAATCCACATTTATTCTGGTACCATTGATATACTCAGATCAGACCAGATGCCCACTTGAGAGCGGAAAGTAAAATTGGATTGAGTGTGAAGTAAATGGTTAATCCAACCTCTTTCGTGTCCCTTCAGGCAAGCTACATTAGAATTATTCCTGGACTCAGTCTCTGACTGTTTCTCTACCCACTACTCTGAGTTATAGAGGTCTACAGCTTAGAAGTAGGCCCTCCAGTCCACTTACTCTACACTGATCAAAAACAAGCACCTAACTGCTCTGATCCCATTTTCACCATCTTGTGTTTGGGTCAGATTGCTACCACCGTTCTTCGTCCCCGGGTTTAAAGGGCTATTTGGTTTACAATGATAGATGAAAATGGCACAGGTGGCATGGTGGCACAGTGGTTAGCACTGCTGCGTCACAGCGCCAGGGACTACGGTTCAATTCCAGCCTCAACTGATTGTGCAAACTCCACACAGACATTCTCCCCGCGTCTGTATGGGTTTCCTCCAGGTGCTCCAGTTTCTTCCCACTGTCCAAACATATGCAGGTTAGGAAATACAGGGTGGATCTGGGTGGGACAGTCATTGGACAGTCAGTCAGTGTGGACTCGACAGGCTGAATAGCCTGCTTCCACAGTGTAGGGATTCTATGAAAATCACTGATACTTCTTAATGAGAAGAGCCTCTAGTCTTAAATTAAATGTACTTGATTGCTAGCAATGTAATAAACTGCTGAATTTCAATCTGTGTTTGTTTACCTTGTTTCATATGAATTTAAGTACAACACCCTCAGCACTGCATTGGCTGCCCCCTTTCTCACAGTTGTCCCTTTACCTGCTGTGCCGGACCTTTTCAGTACTCTGTCCAATTACTTATTCTGGAAACTTTATTAACCTCTGCTGAGCTTCCCCACCTCTCATCCCCTCAATGAAACAAAGGGAAGGAATGAGTATGATGGAAGTCAATTGCAGAGTCACCTAGTAGTGATGCAGGCACAGGAGAGGTGGTGAGGTGCGCTCAATGATTGAGTGGTTAAGTGCAGCAGTCTGAGGAAGAGTTAAAATCTTGGGAGGTGGACGAAAGCTGTTGAGTGGACACGATGCAAGCAATAGTGAGAGCTGCAGTCCATGGTCAGAGGCATGTGCAATAGCAGAGTAGGACTGAGTAGTGGTGCTCCTGCATACGCAAAGTATCAGAAAGAAGCTTGTGGCACTTACCCCTGGAGGGTGCAGAAGGTCAGTAAGCTTTTTCCTGCATCTCTGAGCATTTCACGGCATTGACCGAGACATTATCAGGGTCAGGATGGCTAGGTCTAGAGGCCTGGCCTCCTTTGGCGATCTAGAAGCAGCAGCGATACCCTCCTTTCAACCATGCCATCCGTTAGCAGCTTGAGGACCCTGTCAGAGATATGGAATGACAGCTTGCCTTTCTGGGCCATTAGCACAGTTGCAGTAGTGCAGGACCCTACTGAGAGGCAGCTCCTGAAGTGCTGTATATCTGGTGTTTAAATACAGCACCAGCAGTGTGAATGTTGCAAAGTCTAAGCAGTGAACACAACTAGCAGGTCCTGCCAGACATGTGTAAGAGCCAGTCACCATAGGGGTGACTTGCATAACGAAATAAGCTGAAGAGAATGGTGTGAAAAAGTCAACGTGGACCATGATGGACGGAGCACCATGAATCTCACTCGCTAAGAGAACACTTTGCCAAAAGATTCGGCCCTTTGGCCCTGGTAAACAGTGTTTAGCTTTGTTTGAAACTGACGTGAACCTGGAAAATACTGTCAGTGATATTTCACTCCCAGTTATCAGAGTGGACAGAAAAATGTTATCCAAACATGTTACACATCTTATGGTTCATCTGTTCATGTCACCAGTTGATGTTTTTGATAGATACACCAATTAATCCAGTCAAAAATCCCAACTGCAGAGAAGATTGGCATGAAAATTGGTGGCCTGTTTACTGAAGCAAATCGGCATTGAATATTTAAAAAGCTGAGTGATTCATCTCTTGTATACTACTATGTGCACTGCATATTAATAATCGAGGTATTCCAGAAAAGAGGCAGCACAGATCCAATAGGTTGGATAGTGCCGTTCTATACCATAAAGAAAATGAGTAGAAATGCAGTTCACTGCATTCTGTTCATGCTCGTTTAGAATAAAACATTTAACCACTTACAGCAGCACCAAGATCTCTGAATAAAACAAATATTGCTTGTTATATGAAACCAACCAATCCTTTCAGAACAAATCAAGACCATATTAGTTCACCATGGTCAGCTTTTTATTTCACTCATCAGTGAATTTAGGTGAATTGCTGTTATCAGCACCATTCTGCTGCTACACATGAGCCCAGTCTCACTAATGACTCACAACCTGATGCAGTGCTGGGGTATGACCATGACCACCAGCCTAATGAGAACTAGATTCCTCAAGCCCTTGTAATGTAGTCTGCAGCCCACTGATGTAATTAATTACAATCACTTTCAGTCTAGAATGTAGTTTAACAAATCAGGCTCGAGGCAAAATTATTATGGAGCGTGTAACTCCAGCTGGTGATACAAGGGAGGGTTCAGACGCTTCATTAATCAAATATATTCCAATTTGGACTCCGGAAAAACCTCACAGTAGGTGTCCATCCCCTAACTTAAGAAAACTACCCTAATTTGTTAACATGACATCAATCTCCTACATATTACGATTCTAGTCTGTCAGGGTGTCAATTTAAGGGAACAGTTTCTGTTCTCAGACACCAGGAATTAAAATGGATCGTGGAACATTGGGCACTATATACCCAGCCTATTGAGGATGCCAATTCTGAAGGCTATTTCCTACCAGCTACAATTGCTTCTCTTCACCCCAGTTCCATACCTAATCAGAAAACTTATTCTCAGCAGTTAAACTCTACCTGCAAAAAGCACCAAGGCAGAGCTAGATGTTGAGATGAGTTGCCCTGCAGTCCCCTGCTCCTTGGCCACACCATAGAATCTCTACAGTGTGGAAACAGGCCATTTTGCCCAAGATGTCCACACCAACTCTCCAAAGAGCACTCCACCCAGACTCACCTTATCCCTGTAACTCTACATTTCCCAAGGCTAACCCACTTGGCTTGGACAATTACATGGTCAATCCATGTAACTTGCACATCTTTGGACTGTGGGAGGAAACCGGAGCATCCAGAGGAAACCCACGCAGACACGGGGAGAACGTGCAAACTCCACACAGACAGTCACCCAAGGCTGGAATTGAACCCGGGTCCCTGGTACGGTGAGGCGGCAGTGCTAACCACTGAGCCGCCGTGTCGCCCACAAGTAGATTACCTGCCAACTCCACAGTTTCTTTTCTGCTTCTGAAAATCAGTCAGAAATGCTTTCATCACGATAAATTGGCAGAGTTGACCATCAACAATTTACCTGACCAGGAATCAAATGTGGGCCGCTACAAGGACAGTGCCAAACCCTAACCACTAGCCCACCAGGGAAGATGCTGGTGGATTGGTGCTGGTACATTAAAAACACTGAGGGAAGCATTGCTAAAATCCATAACATGTTCCTCAAAATCTCACAAGCCAACTTACACCACTTTATGATCTTTTGGTAGTGGCTAAGTTTCCGAATAAGTTGGATAAATTCGGAGGGAAATGAGAAAACAGCAACAATGAGTACAAACCTACAGGCGTCCCCGACAACAGACTCTGCAGCAGGTCAACATACAATTGTGCTTCCACTCCGATTGTATTAATCATGGTCTTTGTAATATGGATGCAGGGACTAAAGTCCCAGAAGCATTCACAACAAGATGGATGAACAAGTGACACAAAGAGAAACAAATGGTTTGGATCTGTTCATCAGCACAGAGATATGGTTACATGATACTCATGACTGGAAATAGATATTGTAGGACAGTTTTTAAAAAAAAAAACAGAAAAGGAAGTGCAGCCCTATTTTGTGCAGGAGTCACAGATTAATCAATCAGGGGGTCAAAGCTTTAAAACAGCCAAGCAATTGTCTAAGATAACAAGCATGGGGCTGGATGAACACAGCAGGTCAAGCAGCATCATAGGAGCAGGAAAACTTGACGTTTCGGGCCTAAACCCTTCATCAGAAATGGGGAGGGGAAGAGGGTTCTGAAATAAATAGGGAGAGAGGGGGAGGCGGATAGAGGATGGATAGAGGAGAGGATAGGTGGAGAGGAGGCAGACAAGTCGAAGAGGCAGGGATGGAGCCAGTAAAGGTGAGTGTAGGTAGGGAGGTAGGGAGGAGATAGGTCAGTCCAGGGAGGACGGACAGGTCAAGGGGGCGGGATGATGTTAGTAGATAGGAGTTTAGGATATACAAGATAAAAGGCTTCAAAAGACTTCAGTACAATTTATAGGCTACAGATCAAACAAATTGACAGATAAAGCTGATCATCCACATGACTGACACAAGACTCCCCAAGTAGGTGCTCCACTCCCAGCTTCGAAACAGCAAGCCAGCCCCAGATGAACAGTGGAAGCGCTTCAGTGATACGCTCAAGATGTCACTGGCAAAATGCAGCATTCCCACAAACGCCTGGGAATCACTGGCCCAAGACTGTCCAAAGTGGAGGGCAGCATGTGGGAAGGTGTTGAGCATCTCGAGTCTTGCCATTAGAGCAAAAGTGGAAGCCAGGCAAAAACAGCAAAAGGAGTGTGCTGCCACACCAATGCCCCACCCACCCCTTCCCATGACCACCACATTCACCTGGTGTAACAAAGTCTGCGGTATCCATATTGGTACAACCACCTACGACTCACCCTGAGAGTGGAAGAGAGTCATCCTCATCTGTGAGGGACCATCAGTGAATGAATGAATGATGAATGAACTCCATTTTCCAGCCATGTCAGTAATTTTCCCTCAATTCTGCTTGTACCTTAGTTCTGCCAAGCTCTGCGGTGATACTTTATCAAACGCTTTCTGGAAGTCCATATGAGCTTGATGTTACCCTACCTTACCTCTTCTAAGCATTCAACAAGCTTTGTTAGACAGACCTACCTATCACGAATCCATGCAAGACCCCCACCCCCACCATCTCAATGACTAACACAAAATGTTCATGTTGTTCAATTATCCCATCCTTGATTTTAGACTCAAATGTTTTCCCCACCACAGACATTAGGCTAACAGGTTTTCAATCGCTGGTTTTGTTGTTTCATGGATGACGTGCAATTTTTCAATCCAGAGGGACAACTCCTGAATCTAGGGGATTCTGAAAGATTACAGTTTGGGCTCCCTTCAATGAGCTCCCTTCCTTCTTTTAAGACTGTTCTACTGATTTCCTCATTACTGATGCTTTGTTTGCATTAATTTTATTTAGATCCTGTCTCCAATCTACTATTAATTCCCTTGAGACTTCTGGCAAACTATTCTCCTTTTCTACTGTAAAAACTGAGGCAAAGGAATCATTCAATGTAATAAAACAAAAGAACTGCCAGTGCTGAAAACCTAAAACAAAAACAGAGATAACAAGCATGGGGCTGGATGAACACAGCAGGTCAAGCAGCATCAGAGGAGCAGGAAAACTTGACGTTTCGGGCCTAAACCCTTCATCAGAAATGGGGGAGGGGAAGAGGGTTCTGAAATAAATAGGGAGAGAGGGGGAGGCGGATAGAGGATGGATAGAGGAGAGGATAGGTGGAGAGGAGGCAGACAAGTCGAAGAGGCGGGGATGGAGCCAGTAAAGGTGAGTGTAGGTAGGGGGGTAGGGAGGAGATAGGTCAGTCCAGGGAGGACGGACAGGTCAAGGGGGCGGGATGATGTTAGTAGATAAGAGATGGGGGTGTGGCTTGAGGTGAGAGGAAAAACAGGTTAGGGAGGTGGAGATGAGCTGGGCTGGTTTTGGGCTGCGGTTGGGGGAGGGGAGATTTTGAAGCTTGTGAAATCCACATTGATGCCATTGGGCTGCATGGTTCCCAGGCTGAATATGATTTGCTGTTCCTGCAGCCTTCGGGTGGCATCACTGTGGCATTGCAGGAGGCCAAGGATGGACATGTCATCTGAGGAATGGGAGGGGGAGTTGAAATGGTTCACGACTGGGAGGTGCAGTTGTTTGTTGCGAACTGAGCGCAGGTGTTCTGCAAAGCGGTCCCCAAGCCTCCGCTTGGTTTCCCCGATGTAGAGGAAGCCACAACGGGTACAGCGGATGCAGTATACCACATTGGCAGATGTGCAGGTGAACCTCTGCCTGATGCGGAAAGTCTTCTTGGGGCCTGGGATTGGGGTGAGGGAGGAGGTGTGGGGGCAGGTGTAGCACTTCCTGCGGTTACAAGGAAAAGTGCCGGGTGTGGTGGGGCTGGAGGGGAGTGTGGAGCGGACAAGGGAGTCGCGGAGGGAGTGGTCCCTCCGGAAGGCAGATAAGGGTGGGGAGGGAAAAATGTCTTTGGTGGTGGGGTCTGATTGCAGATGGCGGAAGTGTCAGAGGATGATGCGTTGGATCCGGAGGTTGGTGGGGTGGTATGTGAGGACCAGGGGGATTCTTTT
>JAHRHZ010000021.1:43220139-43318945 GCA_024137785.1 Ginglymostoma cirratum
TTGTTCCACGTAACCTACAAAGAAGCAGGCATAGCTTGGGCCCATGCGGGTACCCATGGCCACCCCCTTTGTCTGTAGGAAGTGGGAGGAATTGAAAGAAAAGTTGTTGAGGGTGAGGACGAGTTCGGCTAGGCGGATGAGGGTGTCGGTGGAGGGGGATTGGTCCGTTCTGCGGGACAGGAAGAAGCGGAGGGCCTTTAGGCCATCTGCATGGGGAATACAGGTGTATAGGGACTGGACGTCCATAGTAAAAATGAGGTGTTGGGGACCTGGAAATTGGAAATTCTGGAGGAGGTGGAGGGCGTGGGTGGTGTCACGGACGTAGGTAGGCAGTTCCTGGACCAAGGGGGTGAAAATGGAGAAACTCAACAGGTCTGGCAACATTTGTGGGAAGAAAGCAGAGTTAACGTTTCAGGTCCAGTGACCCTTCTTCAGAACTGATGACAGCTAGGAAAAGATGGTATATACACTGAAGATGGAGGACGGTGTAAAGAGGTAAACAATAAGGAGAGACGGAGTCCAGAGGGAGTGGAATACAGTTAGGTAAACAAAGGGAAGGATAATGGTAAGCTAGGAAGAAAGAAAAGCTGATCATGGGAACCAGAAGTAGATGAAAATAGACTGGCTGTGCTAAAAGCAGTACATGTGATGACAGGGCCAAGGCTGTGGGAGTGGGTAAGGGGCAATGGAAGGTGGTGTTCAGGCCTAAAGCTGTTGAATTAGACATCCAGTCCTGAAGGCTGCAGGGTCCCCAGATGGAAAATATTGTTTACCCACCCCCATACCCCAGACCCTGTCATCACTTGGCTTCTTTCTGTATTAGAAATGGATTGGAGTTTTGATGAGTCGAGTTAAACGCTGATGGTTCAAAATGGTTTACTGGCGACTGGAGTCAATTTATTTAAAGCTAATAGTAATTCCTGTTAAATACAGGAAACCTGGTTTGTACTTTGTCAAATTATGTCAGAACAATGGGTATTTTGAAAAATTCTGGATACTTTTAAAAATTTTTTAACTTCTGTGATGACTCTGAAAGTAGTGAGGCTCGATTCGGAGCATGTTATCCCAGTGAGTCATACCAACCTGGTTGGCACATCCTTTGCCTTCACAAAATTACTTCTGGCTATCTCTGTCCATCCTCTGACTTGGGCACAGCATTTATTATCCTTTGTTATCATTCGCCCTAATTGGACACAATTTTGTGTGTGGCACTAATTCAACCTTACCTCTAGTTTCTTCAAATGAGTTCCTTCTAAAGGGCATTCTTTTTTGTCTTTTTAGTGTTTAACTGAATTCATGTTCTAAATTTTAGATTTTACTTCACATACAGTACTTTGTGGGCCTCTTCCTATTCTGCAATGAGTACTGTGTCAGAGTACTGCAAATTTATGTTCCCTAACATTCTATCTAATTCTTTGAATATTTGTGGTGTATACAGAATGATTAATTTCAATGACTGTGCATAACCTTGTCATACTCTACTCTTCACTTTGAACATGATGAATTGTCCATTTTCCAGCCTGATGCTCACCGTTTGGACCAAAAGTGTTCGCTGGATAAAACTCGCATCCTTATTATCAGTTGCATATGTCAGCAACAAACCTATGAATCTTTGGTGACAAACATGATCAAATGCTTTGTCTTAGTCTATGAAGCATACATAAATCTTCCTGTTTTCTTCTGGATATTTATCAAAGGTTGTTTTGAAGTGAAATATTTTGACTCTTGTTTTTGCTCGAAACCATCTTCCACCAACTTCTATTTTGAATGTGTTATTATTCCTTTCTATTATAATTTTATTACGATCACATTGACTCATTAAGTTCACAGTTCTGAAATGATTGTTTTCCACTGCTTCAGGTTTCTTAACGAATAACTCGTGCTAGTCACTTGGAATATATCCTTGCGTACATATATGATTACAAATTTCAGTTTGCTCTTCTAATTCTGTTTCCTCTTTATCCATGCCGGAAGCCTTTCTATACATATCAATTTCAAACCATTCCACGGCACTTCTTTCCAATGTTTGGCTCTGTAGGTTGAGAACACCCTTGATTTGGACCATTGTACAAGTCTTTTAGATTGTTTTTTCATCTTTTTACTACTGCATCCCTTTCAAACGATTGCCATCTTTATCTTTTCTGCACCCACTATCTGACGAATTCCTTTCTCCTGTCAAAGCTTTCATTGTCAGGTGCATAATTGTCATTTATGAGGTGTTAGAGCTATCAAGATCTCATCATATCAGGTCTCTTCAGTCTGTCTATAGATAGCCTTCATTTTCTTTTGAATTCCCATCATGCTCGGGGTATTTCTTTGTTTTCCCCCCTTTATAGCATCATTGGTAGTAAGTTATCTGCTATCCATTCTTTGCCGCTTTTCGTTTGCCAAATTTATCGTATTCCCTCTGTAGCACGGTCAACGCTCGCTTTCTTGTTTTTCCATTTGGTTTCTGTTTCTTGTTCCGAGTGTGATTTGTTGTTTCCTCAATCCTAAGACATTCAGGTCTTTTTTATAAACATTTCAGAATGAATGACTCTGATATGCTCACCCTGTCAGTACGTCACATTCAAAGTGCTAACACATCTTTTTCTTTCTTGGTACTTCCAGTTTCATCTTACCTTTTGCCACAATAGGACAACGATCTGAATGTACATCCATGTCTGAATGTTCTTTATACCATTTATAAAATGCTTCACCATCTATTTGATTGATATGCACAACAAATGGACTTCTCCATGTGTATAGTGTATTGTTTACTTAAAAATGGTATATACAGTCGTTAGGTCATTCCCTTGACCTCCCTATTTCTCTCCTCTTCTATTTCTTGACGCAAGGACATTCACAATCTTAGAGTCAAAATTCCTTGATGAAAACATAATCACCACACAATTGGATTCCACATTCAGTTTGAAAGCGATAGATTCTTGTTTGAGACTGGAATGTAAAAACTTAAACATAGTCAATTATATAGGTCCAAAACAGATAGCTCCAGAGATAATGGATGCACCAGTTTGAATTTAAGAAAGCCCCCTAGATTCTAAACCTGTCCTTGCGCATTGTAAGTTCGCAAAAGAAAAAAAAAAATGGGACGACTACAGACAAGTCAGCCTGACAACAGTTGCTAGGAAAATGTTGGAATCTGGTATTAAGGAAGTAGGAAGTAATATTACAAAGTCAATATCATTTTACAAGCAGTTTTACACAGCAATAATAAAGGGAAATGGCATGCCACCCTTCATTTAAAAAAAATGGGATGAGAGAACAAGCAGGAAGAAGTCTTGCTACAGTTGTGCAGCTTTGAGAGACCACATCTGGAATACAGTGTGCAATTCTGATCTCCAAGTTGAAGGAAGGACATACTTCCCTTGAAGGCAGTACAACATTTTGGGAGATGGTGGCAATGAACTGGTAATCTAAGTATCTTAGATGAACACACTCAAGACACAGCAATCAGGGGAACTTGCATTCAATTAATAAATCTGAAATATAAAGCCAGGCTTAGTAATTGGGCCCTGCATAAGATATTCCTGAGAATAGTTGGCCAAAGTAACAGTGTTCTGATATTATGTAATGCTCTAGGAGTTTAATAAGGAAAAGTACTGCTCTAACAATTTGAAATAAGTTGTCACACATTACATAGATTACATCCAAAATTCCATTTCCAGAGAAAGGGCTGCTGCAAAATGTTACACTTGGGCAAATGTCCAATTACTCCATTTACTGCACATCATTTGCCAGTCCAACGTGGAATAAAGATGAGAAGAGAAGCAATTTCTGCAGTAACAGGAGACTAAATTATTGTAAAAAAGAATTTTTAGATGTTGCATGATTTTCTTTCCTTGGCTGTTTTAGACAGCTTCTGATGTAGTCTGGAAGTGCTACCTGCAATCATCTCATGACTTATGATCATTGAAAGGTACTTTTTAAAGCAAAATCTTTTGCCATAAAATAGTCTCAAGCTGAAGGCATACCTGAAACATTTTAATGAACAGATACTTGCTTTGTAGCGGAGCCCATCAGCTGACCACCGAAAGGGCATCACATAATTCCTTTAAATAACCATACAGTCCATCAAGTGAAAGATAGCAAGAACCGCAGATGATGGGAGTCAGAGATAACACAGTGTGGAGCTGGATAAACACAGCAGGCCACGCAGCATCAGAGGAGCAGGAAAGCTGATGTTTTGGGTCTAGACCCTTCTTCAGAAAGGGGGGAGGGGAAGGGAATTCTGAAATAAATAGGGAGAGAGGGGGAGACAGATAGAAGACGGATAAAGGAGAAGATAGGTCAAGGTGGAGGATGGACAGGTCAAGGACGTGGGATGAGGCTGGTAGGTAGGAAATGGGGGCGGGGCTTGAGGTGGGAGGAAGGACTGGTTAAGGAGGCAGGGACGATCTGGGCTGGTTTTGGGATGTGGTCAGGGGAGGGGAGATTTTGAAGCTTGTGAAGTCCACATTGATACCATTGGGCTGCAGGGTTCCCAAGCGAAATATGAGTTACTGTTCCTGCAACCTTCAGGTGACATCGTTGTGGGACCGCTTTGTGGACACCTACGCTCGGTTCGCGACAAATGACTGCACCTCCCAGTTGAGAACCATTTCAACTCCCCATCCCACTCCTTGGACAACATGTCCATCCTGGGCTCCTGCAGTGCCACAACGATGCCACCCGAAGGTTGCAGGAACAGCACCTCACATTTTGCTTGGGTACCCTGCGGCCCAATGGTATCAATGTGGACTTCACAAGCTTCAAAATCTCCCCTCCCCCTACCACATCCCAAAACCAGCCCAATTCGTCCCCACCTCCCTAACCGGTCCTTCCTCCCACCTATCCACTCCTCCCACCTCAACCCCCACCCCCATCTCCTACCTACCAGCCTCATCCCACCTCCTTGACCTGTTCATCCTCCCTGGACTGACCTATCCCCTCCTTAACTCCCCACCTACACTCACCTTTACTGGCTCCATCCCCGCCTCTTTGACCTGTCTGTCTATTCTCCACCTATCTTCTCCTTTATCCATTTTCTATCCGCCTCCCCGTCGCTCCCTATTTATTTCAGAATCCCCTTCCCCTCCCCCATTTCTGAAGAAGGGTCTAGGCCCGAAACGTCAGCCTTCCTGCTCCTCTGATGCTGCTTGGCCTGCTGTGTTCATCCAGCTCTACACATTGTTATCTCAGATTCTCCAGCATCAGCAGTTCCCACTATCTCTGATTTCAGGTCAGGGCCCTTCTTCAGATGCTGCCTGGCCTGCTGTGTTCCTCCAGCTCCGCACGGTTGTTTCTAACAACTGAAGCTGCTGTTTTCTCTTCCTTCAAAATAGCCGTTCAATGTGTATCCAGGCAATTACAAATGCTCAACAAACCAGCACATATCAAGTAGAAGAATATGCATCTACGTCGCACCTTTCATTACCTTAGAATATGCAAAAGCCCTTTAAAGACTTCCTTTTTAACTGCACCTAATGGTGGCATGATTGGAGGTATGATGGGAAACATGACAGGGCAATTTGCACACAGTAGGGTGTCACAATCAGCAATGTGACAATGATCAAGTAATCTGTTTCATTTTAATGATGTTGCTTGAGGATAGTTTGTAGCCAAAGGCACTGGAGAGAATCCTTTGAAATAGCATGATGGAACCAATCACATTCCAACAGGAGGGCAGCGGTGGCCTTGTTTAAATTTAGTTAAGTATTATCAAACTTCAAGTGCAGTTGATATGAACCGGACTTCAGGAACCTGTTTCTAGTCAGAAATTATTTATTGGGTTGGATTTTGTGGTTAACATCAAAGCATCGTCATACTCTGCTGACTTTGAAAAATGCTGCTCACAATGATCTAGATCTAGCCATCTGTGTGCCAGACTTAACCCTTCCCAATGTCTGTTTGAACCTGGCAAGGAGTCTCAGGGAGCCAACAATTGTAATGTCAGCCACTCTCATTGCAGCATTCTCACAGATCACAAACTAGAAAGTAAAACTACTGAACCCCTTCACCTTTAATAATTTTAATTTTAGAGGTCATACAGTAAATGGTTGGGTCATACACAGAAATTAAAATATCAAAAACTTATTTAAAAATTAGAATGTGAAATTTCTTATAATGAGGAAATTGGATACTCAAACATAAAATTACTTTTGCAAAGTCAGGCTGTTGAGCAATAATTAAAAGACCATTAAAACACAGTTACATTTCAGTCAACAAGGTGCAATGTTTACACAGATTTGAACAATATGACCAACAGCCTGAAAGTTGTATTTCCAATGATTTCAAATCTGGGGACTGGCACATACACACTCTAGAGAAGAAAAACTGAAAGAACTGCGGATGCTGTGAATCAAGAACAAAAACAGAAATTGCTGGAAAAACTCAGCAGGTGCGGCAGCACCTGTGAAGAAAAAAATCAGAGTCAACGTTTCAAGTCCGGTGACCCTTCCTCAGAATCACTAATACCAACTTCTGGTGCTCAGCATTTAATCGCGAATATATATACTTGAGAAATTCTTATCAGTTCTTGAAGAGTAAGGCTCACCCACAATTTTGACATCATTACCATTGCAAAAATCTAAGCCATTGAAACACGCATGGTGATGATTATCTCGACAAGAGAAAAAATGAAGTAATCATATTTACTAAATTTCAAAATATACTTGCCGACAAAGTGAACATTATTTTAAACTGTACACCTTTTAACATACTTTCTGTGTGTGCCATAGGTGGATGGGAAGTCATATGTAAGCACACTTGCTTCCTGCAGTTTGAAGTTATGCTTCCAAACCATTCTTGCCCACACAATCTGTGCATCACAGAAAGCTGTTACAATGCATACAAATAAGCTTGACCCAGTCCCTTTGGCAGTAAATAGGTAGCCACACAGAGACCTAATCCCAGCATGCCTGTCCTACTTGCACCTGGCATCCAAATTTCTACTTAACTGGCTGATTTAACCCAAAGGGTCCTTCAGGATTCCACCAGCGTTTTTACATAACTGACTTAAGATTTCATGTACAACAAAGGACCAGATATAGCAAGAAGACAGCAAAAACTTCATTCACGGATTTAGCCCCTGCTTCAAGCACTAACCTCGAAGTCCAAACTACATTCAGACCAACTGAGGCAGTAATAAAATAAATTGTGGAGTGACAGTTTCACTCTGGCTGCATATTTCCCTTCCCCCCCAACACCACCAACCATTGATCCTACACAGCCTGACTGCTTACAGCCAGGAACTTGGCATGTGCCATTACTCCAGCAGTGGATTAAACCAGGAATTGGATAACTGGTTTACAATTCAGAGTGACACCAACGACACAGGTTCAATTCCCGTTTCAGCGGAGATAACCACAAATGTCTCACCTTCTCAATCGCGCCCCTACCTGAGGTGTGGTTAATCCACCATCAGTATTCTCTCCCCTGTGAGACAGCAGACCGATGGTCCTCTGGCACTATGGCAACTTTACCTAAACTGGGGAACATCACTCATTGCAAGCTTGTAGATCTGCACAATTAGCACAGATTACAGTCCAAGAAAAATGCAGAAACACACTCTCTTGCTTTTCTTTCAAAAAGTTCCAAATGGTCTCCATTCTCAGGTGTCAACCATGGTAGAAGTAAAAAGATTATGGTTTCGTTTCAGTGTCGTCCGGCATCATTGTAAATAAGAGGAGGGAAGTTCTCCTGATAATCTGGCCAATATTTCTCAATCAGCTACCACTATAAACAGACCATTGGTCAAGATCTTGGTGTGCGCAAACTGGCTGCCATGTTTATGATGCCAAAACAGTGAGTACTCTTCTCAACCAACTCGCTCATTACAAAGCACTGTGGGATATCCTATTTTTTATGAAGCGAGTTACATAAGTGCAAACATTTATTTTCTTTTTATTTACTAGTTAAAACCTCATTTGTTGGTGAAAGCATTGGTTCTTTGTTCGAAGATCTTTCCCAGATTTGTTCAAGGAAAATATGGTCCATGATGGGGCATGAAACACTTTAATACTTCAGCACAATGGAGTACAAACTGGCCAATATTTCACTTTCATGATGTTAGGTGATAGCAAGGATACTGCTCATAGCTCTGCTTTAAAATTAACAGAGAACCAGTGGAACTCAAAAAAAAGCTTCTTGAAGGTAGTTAAGCATTGTTCTCATTAATAAATCTGTTGATGCTCATTATTCATCATGGAATCAGAACTATGCATGTGCCAAAAATAAATACTGAGTAGAAACCACCTGTGTGGTAAACCCAATATATTATCCAATAGATGAACTGGACTTTCCATCTGCTTTTATTTTCCAAAGTATAGGTTGGTAATTACAGGGCAAGTTTTGGTGAGATGGTTATCAGAAATAAGAAGTTAATAACACACCAGAGAATGACATCCAATGCTAAAACAAGAAGTGGAACATAATTCTGAATATAAAAACACTATGATAACAGGGGAGCACAAAAAAATCTTACTTGCTCTTGCAGTTTAGAAATCGGGTTATGAGGGTCTCGTGGATATTATCTCAAACTCTGAGACATCATGTTTTACTTGGAGCCACCACAAAGCTGATTCACCACCTCCTCCCGTCAGTCACCCTTTCCCTCTTCCAATCCTATAGCATTCCATTTTCTCACCACCGCGTCATTCCAATGCGTCTGAGGTCTTCCTCTTCTCCCAGCTGGGTGTGATGGCTTCTTGGTCTGGCATGGCAATCTCTCAGTGGCCCAGTAGTGCGGTCTTTCAGCAGTCCGTGGGGGTCTTTTGGCCTGGCGTAGCCTCAGTGTAAACTTCTGGTCTTGAGGAGGTTCCTCGAGAACCTCGGGGTGAAGCCCAACGCAGCCTGGAGTCAAGGCCCAGTGTGAAATAATGCCAACGTGAACAAGGTTGGGAGGACTGTTGTTCTAAACGTTTTATTTCTCTATTTTCGAGTTTATTCCTACAGTCTGCAATGCTGAACTTTTCATTTCTTTATTTTTTAATCTTTTTCCCTCAGAACTTGGACTGAAGAAACTGTATTTTTGTACCTAAGATGGCACCGTAATTGCTGACTTGTAAACTTTTCACTGTACTCATCTGAGTACATGTGTCAAAATACTAACTCAAATCAATCCCTTCCTCCTGCGGTACTGTCAGTTTCAACAGGACCTCTTTATCTGGTAACACCCATTGCACTTTTAACAATCATTCCAACCTGAGCTTCGAGCTCGGTATATCACAAAAGCATTCTCAAGAAATAGCTGCAAAGAAGTGAAACTGCAAAATGTCCCCTGCCCCGAGACCTCACTAAAGTTGACCCATTGTCACCGCATGTCAACCACCCAAATTCCTTTCTTTATTACCACACAGCCTGAAGCAGACGTTTCTCTCTTCTCCATTTCCCTTCCCTTCAAAACTACACTCATTGCTTACTTTTCAAAACAAAACCCATGACTGCTGTCGCCCATGAAAACCACTGCCTCACCTCCAACATTCCAAACTGTTGATTTTGTTACCACCTCCTCAAATCCTTGTGGTCACGATCTCAGACCAGGTTTATATTAAGATCTGTTAGGGAACACTGACATTTCTATAAAAGTAGACAGAGTGAGAAATCCAGGAGACTTGGTAAGAGAATTAAACCACGGTTTTGATTAACAAAGTTTACTATTCGATGTTAGAACACTCGTACATTCTAAAATAATGTGCAATAGAACGTGATCGAACATGCCACTGTCCGTGCAAAAGGAAAATGCAATCAAGACAGAAACCAACATTTTCCCAGCAACGCCCTCCAGATATAATCACAGTAGGTAACTGGCTCTCATTAAATCTCACAAGGGATTGCAATTTTTCACCTTTTCACCTTGAAAGCCCTCCTTCAAGAGCGATTCTTCATGGACTGCCTCATTAACTATTCTGGTCTATCACCCTCTTTTCCTGAGGCTGTATTTCCTCAAGATGCAAACTTCACTCCAGTCCTCATTCACATGCATAACTCTAGCTGTTCACCAACAGCTAGCCTAACCAAGCCAGTCCCGCCTTATCAGAGCTTCAATCTTGCTCAATTACAACAAGCAAATATCACTCAAGAGCTTTTCAGTCCCCAGTCTCTCAGCTGCACCGGAGTATTAATGGCTGATAGACAGGAAACAGAGGGTCGGAATAAATGGATCTTTTGTTAAGTGAGGTACCACAAGGATCAGTGCTAGGTCCCAGCTATTCATATATATATATAAATGATCCGGACGTGAGAACAACACGCAACATTTCAAAGTTTGCAAACACAAATCTAGGTGAGATTGTGAGGAGGATGTAAGGAGACAAATTGACTGAGTGAGCAAAAGCATGGCAGACGCAGTACAATGTTGCTCAAATTGAAGTTATACACTGTAATGTTAAAAAAAAAACACAAAAAAAAAGTACTATTTAAGTGGTGATATATTGGGAAGTGCAAACGTACAAAGTGGTATGTTGGTCTTCATTGCAAGGGGATTTGAGCTCATAAGTAGAGGTGTTTTATTGAGTTATACAAGGGCTTTAAATCAGACCTGGAGTGTTGGGTGCAGTTTTGGTCACCCTACCTAAGAAAGGGTTGCCTGTCATAGAAGACAGGCAGCAGAGGTTCACTAGGCCAACTCCAGCACTGGGAGCATGGTCCTAAGAAGAGATGATTGATCCAAATGACTGTATATTCACTAGAGTTTAGAAGGATGAGAGGGGATCTGATTGAGACATACTTCTAATAGGGCTGGACAGACTAGATGCCAGGAAGACGCTCTCTCGGGTCAGAGATTCTAGCGTCGGGGAACACAGCCTCCGTGTATAAGGTTGACCAATTAGGACTGAGTCGAGGAAAAGATTCTTCACTCAAATGGTAGTAAATCCACGGAATTCTCTACCACAGAGGCCAAGTCACTGAATATATTCAAGAAAGAGATTTTTTTTTAATTTTAAAGGCATGCGGGTTATGGGGAAAAAGCAGGATTACGGTCTTCAGATAGATGATCAGCCACAATGAGGCCATCAGGCTTGAATGGCCTACTCCTCATTTCTATTTTCCTATGTTTCTATTTCACCGCAGATGTAAAGATTACATATTTATAGTTAAGGACCAAATGGAAAAAAATTGGAAGTTTTTGTTTGTCGATATTGGGAGTTCCTTTGTATTGAAAAAGGAATTCCTTGGAAATAAAGCCAACAGATTAATGCAGGCTTTTTTTTATTGGAAATCCAGGTGATTCGAGGAACAGCTAAGCAAAGCTTTCAAAGAGATAGGGCTTATTGCCTTAATTACTGAAATACCTGGTTTTGAGAAGACGATGGGATCCAGGAGTCAGTAAGAGAAACTCTCTGCCAAAATCCTATTGAGTAAAAATCCCTTCTGAACCCCGGCTCCAACACATAGCTGTCCATTGATTGTTAGAGCTTTCCGCTGAGTTCGAACAGTGCAGAGCTTTCCAAATGCTCTTGGCTAATCAGCAAGTATCCAACTGAATCGGTATAGTTCAGCTGCCTTTCCTGCAGTATGCCTGCGATGGAATCTGCTTCCCTTTCTCGAATTGTCTCTTTGTCCTTCTCTCACTTGCTACCTGAAAACCTTTGAACTCCTCTTCAGTGATCCCCAAACTGACAGACCTACCGAAAACCTTGCAATAAATGTCTACTCTATTGCTGGGCAGAACTGAATGTTGCCATCAAGCAACTCTTGGAACTGACTGCCCTTAAAAGTTACCAGTCACAGATTGCTGGCTTGATCGGTGCAAACAAAAGGGACACAAGGAGAGAATTGCATTGTAATGCACATCATTCTCATAACTCCAAATTTTAATCTCTCCAGTTGGGTTTATAGCCATGCAATTGCATTGAAACATTATCATAAATTATACTCAGTTTTCCTGACCACACTTCATTGTCCCTCACACCATCCACAACCTGGAGTTTAATGCGGAAAAGTGTGAGGTGATTCACTTTGGAAGGAGTAACAGGAATACAGAGTACTGGGCTAATGGTAAGATTCTTGGTAGTGTGGACGAGCAGAGAGATCTCGGTGTCCATGTGCATAGATCCCTGAAGGTTGCCACCCAGGTTGATAGGGTTGTTAAGAAGGCGTACGGTGTGTTAGGTTTTATTGGTAGAGGGATTGAGTTTCGGAGCTGTGAGGCCATGTTGCAGCTGTACAAAACTCTGGTGCGGCCGCACTTGGAGTATTGCGTACAATTCTGGTCGCCGCATTATAGGAAGGATGTGGAAGCATTGGAAAGGGTGAAGAGGAGATTTACCAGGATGTTGCCTGGTATGGAGGGAAGGTCTTATGAGGAAAGGCTGAGGGACTTGATGCTGTTTTCGTTAGAGAGAAGAAGGTTAAGAGGTGACTTAATAGAGACATACAAGATGATCAGAGGATTGGATAGGGTGGACTGTGAGAGCCTTTTTCCTCGGATGGTGATGGCTAGCACGAGGGGACATAGCTTTAAATTGAGGGGTGATAGATATAGGACAGATGTCAGAGGTAGATTCTTTACTCAGAGAGTAGTAAGGGCATGGAATGCCTTGCCTGCAGCAGTTGTAGACTCGCCAACTGTAAGGGCATTTAAATGGTCGTTGGATAAACATATGGATGATAATGGAATAGCGTAGGTTAGATGGGCTTCAGATTGGTTTCACAGGTCGGCACAACATCGAGGGCCGAAGGGCCTGTACTGCGCTGTAATGTTCTATGTTCTATGTTCGATGTTCTCTCTGTAACTACTGACATAGTCAGTCAATCATATGGTTGTCCTCTCGTCAGTCGTCCAGTTCAAGACAACGTTGGTCTCACTTGGACACATCAGCCCATAGCCAGAACCTTTCCAGCACTGACTTCTCTTTCCATCCTTTGGCTCTGAGTTCTACCAAGGATATGTCCAGGCTCCCTCCTTCTCCTTATCTCCGTCTTGCCTCTTGGAAATTGTTCACAGAAATTGGATCAGCTTAATAACTATGTTTTTCCTTCTATCTGTGCTGCAAGACAGCTTGTACAGCATCTAAGCTTGGATGGGTTGCATTTTCTCCAGTTCAATATTGTAGAATTAATGCCGTCGTCTCAGACACCACCATACGCTCCGCAAATCTTTGTCAACAGTTTAGCATCCTCTTCAGTCACTGTCACAAGCAGAATCACAGAATTTACCCATTCAAGAATATCACCGCACACCAAAATGTGCCTCAAATGACATATCATTAAAACATGATTTCCTTCAACCCCTATAACATCAAGTGACGACATGCCCCCCTGAAAACCCAAAGATTTCACCATTCTCCAATTCTTCCTTCACATGTTTGTTTATTCATGACTCTGTTCGCACTATGCTATCCTACACCAGCCTTGCGTTCACCTATCCCTCTGCTTTAATGAAACACAATGGCCCCAGGCCTCAAACTAACTCATTTTTAAATCCATCATGGGTATCACTCTGCCTTAGCTCTGTAACCTTCTTCGAGTGTACAGATCCATCCTCCCTGAACCTGCCATACCACTCACGATGACTTCTTCCCGACCTACAGTATGGCTGCTGCAAATGTTAAAGAGTTATTGCTAATTTATAAATAAAATGATCTACCAAGAGTTATGTGAGGTTTCAAAGAAAATAGAAAACAGGAGCTGCAGTAGGCCCATTGACCCTTCGAGCCTACTCCGCCATGGCTGATCCTCCAACTCAATGTATATTCCTGTTTTTGTCTTCTGTGACTCCTTTAACCCAAAAGAACTATATCTAACTCTGTCTTATCCTGTACTTAATAAATCTTCATCGGCAATTGCTCACTGATGAGTACAGTTGTCTACCTAGAAAATTTCATGTCACTGATCATGAGTTCTGCTGATGACCACAATCCTTGAGCCATAGCTCCAAGCACACATTTGGCCATTGTTCCTGTCAGGTGGAATTGATCCTTGGCCTGGAGTTCCTTTTCCACTTTTTCTTCTGCCTTCAGAGTGGCACGGTGGCTCAGCGGTTAGCACTGCTGCCGCACAGCGCCAGGGACCTGGGTTCGATCCCATCCTCCGGCAACTGTCTGTGTGGAGTTTGCACATTCTCTGTGTCTGCGTGGGTTTCCTCCGGGTGCTCCAGTTTCCTCCCACAGTCCAAAGATGTGCAGGTTAGGGGGATTGGCCATGCTAAATTGCCCACAGTGTTCAGGGATGTGAAGCTTAGGTGAGTTACAGGGGGATGGGTCTGGGTGGGATGCCCCAAGGGTCGGTGTGGTCTTGCTGGGCCGAAAGGGCCTGTTTCACATGGTATGAATACAGATGGTCCCAAAAATTGTGTCCCTTCATGTCTGTTTCGTCTGAAAAAGGATCTCCCACGCATTGAAATCCATGTTACATTTCTTAAGGGAAACCTTCAGGGAGTCTTTGAAGTGCCTCCTCGGAGACGAGCAAAGAAGATTTGATTTGGTAGTGGGACTCAGGCATCCGAAGCACGTGGCTAGCAGAGATGGATTCTGATGATCATGGCCTTGACGTCAGTGGTATTGGCCTCTTCAAGGGTGCTGATGTGGAGAAACCATTTCAAACACAAAACAGCACCTTCCATTTCTATTCTGAGGAAGGGTCACCGGACCCCAAAACGTTAACTCTGATTTTTTTTTTCTCCACGGATGCTGCCAGATCTGCTGAGCTTTCCCAGCCAGTTCTGTTTTTGTATCTTCTATCGAAGAAGGTGGCACAGTGGCTCAGTGGTTAGCCCTGCTGCCTCACAGGGTTCAATTCCACCCTCAGGCGACTGTGTGGAGTTTGCACATTCTCCCTGTGTCTGCGTGAGTTTCCGCCAGGTGCTCCGGTTTCCTCCTACAGTCCAAAGATGTGCAAATTAAATGGACTGGCCATGCTAAATTGCCCCATAGTGTTCAGGGATGTATCTAGGTTATGTGCATTAGCCATGGGAAATGCATGGTTACAGGGATATGGTGAGGGGATGGGTCTGGGTGGGATGCTCTTCAGAGGGTTGGTGTGGACTAGCTGGCCTGGTTCCGCACTGTAGAGATTGAATCCTGCACAGCTATGATGCCATTCCCAACAAATTCTCACCATGAAAGCTGAGATTATTAATTATATTTATTGAGTCAGGCAGTGGAAGATGCTTGGCACTTCTGAATGTTTATCACAGCAAGGAATCAACACCTTTAAAAAGGACAGGAAAGAAAAAAACTGACATTTGTGTCATCAGCACAGCAAGAATACTATTGCATCATGAATCACTGCAGGTTAGCTGCATAAGGGTACTCATTTTCTGTTCTGTGGCAGAGTTAGTTCAATTTTCATTATATTACGATGTTGTCGCAGGAAACAGCATGATAAATGCGGTCTCTGAAAAAGGGAAAACAATCTCAAAAGGGGTTTCTCTGAAAGCCCCTCACTTTTCTGGCCTTGTCCGCATCCTCAACTTACTTCACTTAACTTTTAACAGCCAGGCTTTCAGCTGCCTCAGCGCTAAGCTCTGGAATTTCATCCGCATCTCTATCTCTCTCTAATTTAACCCACCTCCGACAAAGTTTTGGCCCTGTCCAGGGCTCTGTGAAATGACGTTTAGTGACACTGCTGTGAAATTTGGACGTTTCACCCATGTTCAAGGTGCAATAGAAATCCAAGAGTTGCTTCTGGCGAGAGTAATTGGCTGCCAGCAGCGTCCACCTTTTGAGTTGCTGGTCTAATCACAGTTTGCGGATATAAAATGGGCTGCAAACTTAATGTGCAGGGTATTATTCACGCCAGCAAGGTTAGGAAAGCAGTACAAACGCAACAATCTGAATCAATAGAGAAATGGCACAAGGGCTTCAAAAAGCCCTTGATTAAAAAAAAACTGCTGATGCTGAGCTAAAGGTGAAGACTTTACGAAGAAAGTGATGAAATTTAAGGGATGCATGTGCAGGCATAGAATCATAAAATCCCTACAGTGTGGAAGCAGGCAATTCAGCCCATCGAGTCTGCATTGACCCTCCGAAGAGCATCAGACCCAGCCCCCTTATCCAATCCCTGTAATCCTGCATTTCACATGGCTAATCCACCTAGCCTGCACACCTTTGGGCTGTGGGAGTAAACCGGAGCACCCAGAGAAAACCCACACAGACACGGGGAGAATGTGCAAACTCCACACAGACTTAGATGCCTGAGGCTGGAATCGAACCCGAGTCCCTGGCACTATGCAGCAGCAGTGCTAACCACTGTGCTGCCCTACATGGGGATGATTATGGGGGCAATCCCAGAGTTGGCAGTATTTACAGACAGTTATAAAGTGACTTCATTTAGAGAGTCAACCTTTATTTTCTGAATGCTTTTAATTATCCCTTGCTCTGACAGCCAGCTCCAATGTTTCATTTCCTGTCCTTCCTGAGCATTCACCTCTCGCTGTGGTGGTTTCGAAGTAAAAACATCTTGACCTGTAGGCTACCATCACGACATTAATTTTCATACCATCCAACCTAACTTCTTCTCCACAACATCAAAACAACAGGCATCCCATTGAAAAATTCCTGCCTAGAGGATAAAAACATTACTTTGAGCAGAGGTGAGTTGAGTTGTGGGCTCACATTTCTTACCAATAACATAACAACCACTACAGTTGTGTGTAACAGTAATAAAGTGTGGGCTACTGTTGCATATTTGCGTGTGAAGCTTGGAAAGATGAGTTCAGTGTCACTATCTCAGTCAGGTATTCAACAAAACTTCTAGCAGATGCACCATCTGGTGAAATAGACGCCAACCTATTTTGTGTTCTGACATGGGCTTTTTTTTGGGGTGTCTCAATTTTTGGTTCTTGTACACAGCACTTACTCCATGAGGCACCTCATCTCAAGAAAAGTATATAACTATTCTCTGTATCCCATATCCTGGCTTCCCAAACAGGGCAATTCACCTTTGCTGCACTTCTCACAGTAAGATTTCCAGAACCACACCGGAAGATGGAAATTCCCTAGATCATTAACCACTAGCCACTTGCAGATTCCATTAAGTGAACAATCAAACAGCCTTTTAAATGATAACTTCAGCCTTTCAAGTGCTCTGCTCACTTGCCCCTGGGAAACAATTGGTCTCAACTCAGCACTTTCCAACAGCAGCTAACATAAGCAACTCAGTAGAACCTTGGACACCATAGCAACGTGCATTAGAGCACACCCACACCATGTGACTAGGCCATCTGCTGACATCAATCCTAAAAAGCACATGACAAAGGCCAGCATGCACTGTCAAGTTATCACATGATCAACGCAGACTTAGCCACCTCAGAGTGATTAATGTGCAGGTTTATTAAGGGATGATAAATAACAAGTTGCAAGGAATTATTCAACAACGCCAGAACATTGCGGCTACTGTCATAAAGGGGCAATCATGTTAATTTAGGTCTCACTTAAAATTAAATACAGATCACTGCTCATCAGAAGTAGGTACCAAGTTCAGAAAAGGGTCAGAACAGACCAATCCATCTCTGGTAAAGCTCAACAAAGGTTGTCCACGTTTTGATAATAGCTGCTTTATACCTAACCAGTTAAAAATAAGAGCAATTTTAACTCTCCCAACACAAAAGGAATAAAGACACAGGAAATGTTTTTGCTTTGCATCTCACTTCTTGTTAGTTATGCCTGGACTCTTGCCAACTTACATTTGTGACTTAGATTTTGCTTTTAATCAAATTCAATATTTTGTCACAAAGCTTTGAAACATCAGTTATCTGGGGAAGGGCAATGGTGGTTAGTAAAAACCACAAAAGCACAGGAAAAATATAGATTGCTTGTCTGTATAACTACTACTTTGACAATGAGCTACGATGCCCTCAATTGTAACCACAAACCAATTTAAAATGCATAGATCATCCTGCAGGTCTAATGATTATTCACTTGTCTCATATAGGGGCCTGGGTTTTAGAGTTAGGATGATCACAGATACTGATTCCAGATTTCAGGCACTAAATCATCCAAAATGAGAAAGATATATCAAACCACAGTCAATTAATGTTCTTGGCACCCACAATCATTTTGGCCTCTAAGACATCTGCAGTGAAGCAGGTCCCAGTGACATACATTTCACCTCAGCAGTATAGACTAAACCCAACCACATCACCATGTCTTCCTTTAGCACAGCACAGAATTGTAACACTCAACGAAAGCTTCGGATAGTCTCTCACTCTTGTAGGTGTTTTTACCGATCTTTCCTAATAACTTGAATTAATTTGTTTCAGATCACCCACAAAATATGCAAATATACGAGAAGTACTTAGTCATGCCAGAGCAACAAAAGATATGGGCAAAGTTAAAGTAAGTAATTGTGTTCTATAGCTATCCTCACACTTTGCTTCCTATAAAGACTATTGCATTCTCCCAGTTCTTCCATCTCTGTCACATCTGTTCCAGAAATGCCAAATTTGACAAGGGAGCCTCCGAAATGTCCACTATCTTCCTCAACCGAGGATTCCCCAGCACTGTTGTTGACAGTTTCACAGAACGCCTACGTTCTGCCCACAAAATAAGACCCGGAGCTTCCAGTTGCCTGGCACTTCAACACAGCACCTTGCTCCTTGTTCAGGCCTGCTGCAGTGCTCCAGTGAAGCTCAGAGCAAGTTGGAAGGACACCACCTCATTTTCCACTTGGGAGCCCTGCAGCCTTCCAGACTCGATATCAAGTTCAAAAACTTCATGGCTTGAATTTCTCCCATGTCCTTACCCCATCTGCACACTTCAGACCTTGTTATCACATAATCTGCTATTACAGGTAACTCATTGTTAGCCACTAACTGTCCCCACCAATAGCTATTCATCCTCCCAGCCTGATCACTACCCACTCCTTTGTCTGTCCTACTGTCCTTCCCTCTCTCTGAGCTCTATCTCCACCTGTTGTTTACTCCTTATCCCTCCTCCAACTCTATCTTCTGCATAAAAGAGCATTTTCCAAGCTATCATCAGTTCTGAGGAAGGGTCACTGGACCTGAAACGATAACTCTGATTTCTCTCTACAGATGCTGCCAGACCTACTGAGCCTTTCCAGCAGTTTAGCCATAGAGCCATAGAGATATACAGCACGGAAGCAGACCCTTTGGTCCAACTCGCCCATGCTGACCAGATATCCTAAATAATTCTAGTCACATTTGCCAACATTTAGCCCATATCCTTCTAAACTCTTCCTAATCATCTACCCATCCAGACGCCTTTCAAATGCTGTAATTGTACCAGACCCCACCACTTCCTCCGGTAGCACATGCTACACACACACCACCCTTTGTGTGAAAAAGTTGCCCCTTAGGTTCCTTTTAAACCTTTCCCCTCTCACCTTAAATCTATGCCCTTACATTATAGATTCCCAGACCCTGGGGAAAGACCTTGGCTATTCACACGATCTATGCCCCTCATAATTTTATGAACTTCTATAAAGTCGCCCCTCAGCCTCCGATACTCCAGGGAAAATAGCCCTAGTCTATTCAGCTTCTCACAATAGCTCAAAGACTCCAATCCTGGCAACATCCTTGTAAATCTTTACTGAACGCTTTCAAGCTTCATACCATCCTTCCTAAACCACAGAGACCAGAACTGCATGCAGTATTCCAAAAGTGGCCTAACAAACGTCCTGTACAGCTGCAACACGACCTCCCAACTCTTTTACTCAATGCACTGATCGATAAAGTGTACCAAATTACTTCTTCACCATCTTACCCACCTGTGACTCCACTTTCAAGGAGTGTTGGTGTGCAGCTTTTTTACTGAGGCAATGTATTTGAAATACAAAGTGAGCAGTATTTATTAGGCTAGAAATTGGTGATGACAGCCAAAAAAATGCTATAATACCCACAAATTAATATTAAAACTCCACTTCAACAGGGAAAATGAGAAGCAAGGGCTAATAATTGATAGTGATATGCTGCTTCTGTCCCTCCTTCTGGAGGTGCTCTCTATCAAGACAGATTTGTTTATTAGAAACCCAGGAGTAGGAAAATGAGAAATCGCCATTATTCTCCAAATGACGTTTGAAGCCCATCCCTCACCAGTACACAAATGGTGCAAAACGCCAGGATCGGAGCATGAAATGGAAAGACCATGACTGTAGCAGTGCCAGCAAATACACACATTGCCCGCAACTGCCAACACGCACCCCATGATTCGCCCACTTCACTCCTCACCAATAACCACTTGTGTAAGTTCTAACCTTTCTTGTTTTCACTCCCATCATGGAGCGGACACAATTCTCTCACCATCCTACCTCACTCTCCTCCCCAAAAGGAGAGCAAATGGACTGTACCAGGAATAGTCTGAATACACAGGTGTGGTGAAGTCCCCTCGCACCCTGCCAGGTAGAAACTCATCTGCAATGATGTGCAATTTCAATGACTACAATGCATGCAACTTATATTAAAACATGAAAATAGTGATACAAAACTGAAAAAGGCCCCAAAAAAAAAAAAACAATGCTAAGTATAAATGGGGTGAAGCAGGGCAACTTAAACGGGCCTTAATATACCTGGGAAAATAAATCCCATAGTTTCATCAGTACTTTTTGCTTTGCTTATAAAGGGTCATCATTTTTTTTCCACATTAACAGATTTTGTATCTCTAGGTTCATTTGTTCTTCTCTCCCATTCAGCTTATTTTAAAGCATAAGTGATGTTTTGGTTTATCCTACCAAAGTGGACTGCTTCACAATTACCAATTTTAAAACAAATTTACCCATTTAGTATAGGTGTAGAGCTGGACGAACACAGCAGGCCAAGGAGCATCAGAGGAGCAGGAAGGCTGACGTTTCGGGTCTAGACCCATCATCAGAAATGGGGGAGGGGAAGAGGGTTCTGAAATAAATAGGGAGAGAGGGGGAGGCAGATAGAGGATGGATAGAGGAGAGGATAGGTGGAGAGCAGGCAGACAAGTCGAAGAGGCGGGGATGGAGCCAGTAAAGGTGAGAGTAGGTGGGGGGGTAGGGAGGAGATAGGTCAGTCCAGGGAGGACGGACAGGTCAAGGGGGCGGGATGATGTTAGTAGATAGGCGATGGGGGTGGGGCTGGAGGTGGGAGGAGGGGATAGGTGAGAGGAAGAACAGGTTAGGGAGGCGGGGACGAGCTAGGCTGGTTTTGGGATGCGCTTGGGGGAGGGGAGATTTTTGAAGCTTGTGAAATCCACATTGATACCATTGGGCTGCAGGGTTCCCAGGCTGAATATGAGTTGCTGTTCCTGCAGCCTTCAGGTGGCATCACTGTGGCATTGCAGGAGGCCCAGGATGGACATGTCGTCTAAGGAATGGGAGGGGGAGTTGAAATGGTTCGCGACTGGGAGGTGCAGTCGTTTGTTGCGAACTGAGCGCAGGTGTTCTGCAAAGCGGTCCCCAAGCCTCCGCTTGGTTTCCCCGATGTAGAGGAAGCCACAATGGGTACAGCGGATGCAGTACACCACATTGGCAGGTGTGCAGGTGAACATCTGCCTGATATGGAATGTCTTCTTGGGGCCTGGGAATGGGGTGAGGGAGGAGGTGTGGGGGCAGGTGTAGCACTTCCCGCGGTTGCAGGGCAAAGTGCCGGGTGTGGTGGGGCTGGAGGGGAGTGTGGAGCGGACAAGGGAGTCACGGAGGGAGTGGTCCCTCCGGAAGGCAGATAAGGATGGGGAGGGAAAAATGTCTTTGGTGGTGGGGTCTGATTGCAGATGGCGGAAGTGTCGGAGGATGAGGCGTTGGATCCGGAGGTTGGTGGGGTGGTACGTGAGGACGAGGGGGATTCTTTTTTGGTTATTATTGCGGGGACGGGGCGTGAGGGATGTGTTACGGGAAATGCAGGAGACACGGTCGAGGGCGTTCTCGACCACTGTGGGGGGGGGGAAGTTGCGGTCCTTGAAGAATGAGGACATCTGAGATGTACGGGAGTGGAATGTCTCATCCTGGGAGCAGATGCGGCGGAGGCGAAGGAATTGGGAAATAGGGGATGGCATTTTTGCAGGAAGGTGGGTGGGAGGAGGTGTATTCCAGGTAGCTGTGGGAGTCAGTGGGCTTGAAATGGACATCGGTTTCTAGGTGGTTACCCGAGATGGAGACAGAGAGGTCCAGGAAGGAGAGAGAAGTGTTGGAGATGGTCCAGGTGAACTTCAGGTTGGGGTGGAAGGTGTTGGTGAAGTGGATGAACTGTTCGAGCTCCTCGTGGGAGCACGAGGCGGCGCCGATGCAGTCATCAATGTAACGGAGGAAGAGGTAGGGTTTAGGGCCAGTGTAGGTACGGAAGAGGGATTGTTCCACGTAACCTACAAAGAGGCAGGCATAGCTTGGGCCCATGCGGGTACCCATGGCCACCCCCTTTGTCTGTAGGAAGTGGGAGGAATTGAAAGAGAAGTTGTTGAGGGGGAGGACGAGTTCAGCTAAGCGGATGAGGGTGTCGGTGGAGGGGGATTGGTCAGTTCTGCGGGACAGGAAGAAGCGGAGGGCCTTTAGGCCATCTGCATGGGGAATACAGGTGTATAGGGACTGGACGTCCATAGTAAAAATGAGGTGTTGGGGACCGGGGAATTGGAAGTTCTGGAGGAGGTGGAGGGCGTGGGTGGTGTCACAGACGTAGGTAGGGAGTTCCTGGACCAAGGGGGTGAAAATGGAGTCTAGGTAGGTGGAGATGAGTTCGGTGGGGCAGGAGCAGGCGGAGACAATGGGTCGACCAGGGCATTCAGGTTTGTGGATTTTTGCTCCTCTGATGCTGCTTGGCTTGCTGTGTTCATCCAGCTCTAGACCTTGTTATCTCAGATTCTCCAGCATCTGCAGTTCCTATTATCTCTTATCCATTTAGTGGAGAGTTTGTTGGGCTTCTTGTATTTAATTGCATTGGACGTGGAGAAGATGTTTCCATTAGAAGAGACTAGGACCAAGCGTACAGCTTAAGAGTGAAGGGATGACCCTTTAGAATGGACTTAAGGAAGAATTTCTTCAGCCAGAAGGTGGCAACCCTGTGGAACATATTGCCACAAAAGGCTGTGGTGGCCAAGTCATTAAGTGTACTTAAGACAGAGATAGATAGGTTCTTGATTAGTAAGGGGGTCAAGAGTTACAGGGGGCAGGCTGGAGGATGGGGTTGAGAAACATATCAGTCAAGATCGAATGGCAGAGCAGATTCGATGGGCTGGATAGCCTAATTCTGATCCTATTTCTTACGCTCTTATGGCCATTTTCCTTAGTATTAGGGCTAATTCCCTGTAGTTTGGAATCATTTACAAATTTTGATGTTGAGTTACTTATTCCGAAGACCAAAACACCAATGAAATGAACAGTGATCCCAACATTATTTCTTGTTGAACATTGGCACAATGTAGAAGGCAATTTGATTAACCAGAAATGATCTTGGCTCTTAAATGTTTCAAAGTGTATATACAACACAGATGCAGAGAGACGTTGATATATCCTATTCAACACCCTAGCCTTGGTAGAAAGAAAATCAAAAAGCAAGATGGCATACTATTTCCAAGAAGTTTGCCATTGAAGACTTATCCTTTATTGATTGCTCACTTTGCATTCATTAATGGGACGAGGGCGTCACTGCTAGGCAGCATTTATTGCTCATCCCTAATTGCCCAGAGAGCAGTTAAGAGTCAACCACATTGCTGTGGGTCTGGAGTCACATGTAGGCCAGACCAGATAAGGATGGCAGTTTCCTTCCCGAAGGGACATTAGTGAACTAGATGGGGTTTTTCCCCAACAATCGGCAAAGGATTCATGGTCATCATTGGATTCTTAATTCCAGATTTTTTTAATGAATTCAAATTCCACCATCTGTCGTGGTGCGATTTGAACCTGGGTCCCCAGAATGTTATCTGGTTCACTTGCTTAACAGTCCAGCAATAATACCACTCGGCCATCACCTCCCCCTTTCATCTCTGATGCTGTGTCAAGAATGTAAAGTTGTTTGAATGTTCCAAGTATCAGTCATAATTGCAAAGGTTACACGTATGGAGCAAAGGAAATGATGTCTGTGAATGCATCTTCATGTTTCAATATTTTAGCTTTGACCACACTTCACAATAAGATGCATATAAAAATGACATTTAATGTAAGTGGACATATTACGAAGACGGTCCGCATTTAATATTTCTTTGAGGACCAAAGTTTTGAAACATCGTAGAAAAATTGACTGATTTTAAGTTTTGTGAAAAATACTATAAAAATAGGTTGTTGAATGTCCCAACATCCACAATATTTGGAGTAACCGATTTGACAGACTCTTATTCCTTTAAGAGAAACAATTTCCCCTAATGTTTCAGATCTGCAACCCCTTTTCGTAAAACTATGGCCTTTCATTCTAGGCTCCCCCACAAGGAAACATCATTTCTATGGCTACTTTGTCAATCCCTTTTAGCATCTTACGTGCTTCAATTATACGTCCTCTCATTCTTTTAAAACTTGACAGCACAGGCCTAAACTACTCAATCTCTCTTCACAAGCTGAGCCCTTCATCTCTGGAATCAAACTAGTGCATCGCTTCTGAGCTGCCTCCAATAAAATTACATCCCTCCTCAAGTAAGGGGACCAATGTTAACCAATAATTGCATATTCATTAACTTTTGTTTTGATACTAAACAATTGCATTTATTAAGAAACCTGGTTGATTTTTTTTTGTTTAAAGCCTGTTACAAGTAAGTATTTAACTGCCTGTCTCAGTAACTGAAGAAAGCATCTTTGTCTTATGTTCTGATACCCACTTTCTCCAATTTCTGAAGAAGGGTCTAGGCCCAAAATGTCAGCCTTCCCGCTCCTCTGACGCTGCTTGGCCTGCCGTGTTCATCCAGCTCTACACCTTGTTACCTCTCCAAAAAGTGTTGCTTTTCAATTCATTCATATGATGTGGTATCACCGATTACGCCAGCATTTCTGGGCAACCTCCAAGTACTTTCAGAAAGGTAGTGGTGAACCACCCTTTTTAAATGTGGCAAGCATAATACTTTAGTACAACTGAATGTCTTGTTCAGCTATGTCAGAGTTAACCACATCCTTGCGAATTTCCCTTTCTGAAGGCAGATTGTCGTACAAAACCAATCTGGTTTTGCAGTTGTATTGTCACTGTAACTCCCTTATGCAGTTCCAGGGATTATTTAACTAAATGAATTTACATTCTCCAACTGCCCCGCACAGAATTTTAACTCATGATTCCCAGTCATTAGTCCAGGCTTCCCATCCTGTGATAACTGGTGCATTTAGCCTCTCCAATTCCCTCACAGCAAGATGCTGATAACATAGGCACTCACTTGGGCACCGCTGAAATCAATATCACTGAACTAAATGAAGCTTTTAAGAAATGAACACTGACCAACCATTAAAGCAACGGCATCATTACAACAATCTCACCCCCCAACCCTCTACTAGGTCAACCAACTGGACAGGAAAGGACTGAAGAAATTCTTGGTGCTTGGACAGTAAGCTGGAATGCTTACCATGCCGCATTTCAACAAAATTAACTTGCTTTGTAGCCAACGTTTCATGCGAATTCAACTGGTTAAAGCAAATAGCTTCAATGCTTTGTAAAGAGCAGATGAGCACATATGAGAAAGATCAACATAAAGTTGGTGACTTCCTGCCAATTCCAACTCCCCCCTTCTCTACCCACACTGCTTTTATGGATTACCTTCCTCACAGGTACTGTCCACCTCTTTATAATTAACTCTCAGATTTAGTATCCAGTCAATTTCTTAATTAGCTTAGAACACCCATCCAATCTCACTGGTCTAAGATAACAAGGTGTGGACCTGAATGAAGGGTCTAGGCCCGAAACGTCAGCTTTCCTGCTCCTCTGATGCTGCTTGGCCTGCTGTGTTCATCCAGCTCTACACCTTGTTATCTCAGATTCTCCAACATCTGCAGTTCCTACTGTCTCTGAAACAATCTCACTGGCCATCAACTTTGATGGAAAACCTTCAACAAGGCACTTACAAAAACATTGCAAATGTACAATAGCTACTAATTTTCTTTAAACGATTGATAATTGACAGTGTCTAACTGTAATAAGTTAGTGTTGTCAGTTTATTATTTTCCAAGAGGCCTTGGTAGGTGAATGGACCCTTCCCAACAGTAATAACTCTAAAAAGGTGTTGCAATGGTACAGTGTGTTATTCTGTTTAACAAGTGGACCAGAAAGATAAAGGTGATCCCAGGCCCTAGTTTCCGGATGCTTTTTCATTAATCTCTTTAGACATGTTATGATGCACCTTGGGCGCAAGGTGGCACTGTGAACCACAGCCTCCTGGCCAAGAGGTATGGATTCTACCACTCCACCATATTAGCCCCAGATCCCTGTTTCTGCTTTTTCTTTTCTTCTTTCTTCATCCAGAAGTGGTCTTACACAGAAAGGAATATTGTTGTTCCCATCACAGCGAATTACCTATGGGCTTTTTTTCCATCTACTCATCGCTACCAACAAATCACCCATGTTTCTAATTGAATAATTTACATGCAAAGCCCAATAAAGGCAAAGCAAACCATCAAAAGTGAGGGGGGAGGTAGAGTCACAGGAATGAGAATAGGGCTAAATCAAAATGGGCATGGATGGGGTAAATTCCCAGTTTCTGTCCTGAGTCAGTTAACCTCAACCATGTGGTAGTTGTGGATTCTATAATTCAGCTCAGCAGAAGGATAAATGGGTCAGGATTCCCTTTCTTAATGGCAATCCAGGAACCACTGTGGATAAAGCAACAATATAAAATGTTGCAGAATCAGATTCAATAGACAAGGCCCATAGCTGGATGCTGACCAAGTCGGTATTGCCCTTTATTAAAGGTCAATCATAGAGACGCCCAGCAGAACAGAATACCTTCACTGGAGTGGTAAGACAACGTTTGGAACAGTTAAGTCAATAAGCTTCACCCATACCTCATAGTAGCTTTGAACTGCATTCCAAAAGGCTTCATCTGCAATAATCTGTGTTTCACCATTCAAGAAGGCTTGAAATCGCTCTTTAATTGTCTGGAGCTGTTGCTTGTTCAGCTGCAAAATAAAAACAAACAAGTTTATTGCAAAACTTGTCAACCGTTTTTTATAAAGTATTTCTGTTCAGAAGTGCTGGTTCTCTAGAAGTCTAACTTAAAAGATTGCTCTTTCTTATCACACTTCTGATTTACAAAAATATTCTGTTGCAGCTCATCAGAAGAACCATAAAATGTCCGATTTTTCATTGCATTTGCACCTCTCTGCTCTGAAGAGGCTCACTGCTGCTAGCATACGGTTTCATTGCTATTAGTTGCAATCTGGCACCTCACACAAGTGTTCAATTCTTACACACTTGATCCTTCAGCTATTACTTGCTCCTTATTCCTGTCCAGTTACCATCACTGACTTGCTCAGTCTGCATCTAAGCCAAGCCACAGCACTTCCCTTTCTGAAGCCCTCTGCTTTACCGTTGCCATAACTCCTGGCTTTCAAAAGGCTTTGAACATAACACTGCACGATCTTTTCTCAAGTTTCTGGTTTCTCTTCTGTTCCATGTCCAAATGTCATCACTTCCCTCTCAAGTGCTTTGAAATGTCAAGGGAAGCCCAGGAAAAAACATTTTGGTGGGAGGATGGTATGAGCTGGTAAATATATCTACTACCTATGTATTTCCATGCACATAACTTTATTGATCACTTAAGTAATGCTGCAACTCAAGAGATGTATAATGAATTAGCTGGCCTCAATCTAACACTAAACTCTAGCACTAAAGATCCATCAACAGAGATGAAGAATGCATGCTTAAACAAAACAATAGTAAGTTTTGTTTAAATAACTTAGCGCTGAGGGCCAGCAAAAGAATAAAATGAACTGCTTATGTTTCCAAGCATTGCAAGTGGCTCAGAACAGCTACCAGTAAATACAAAAGATGGTCCAACTGGCTACTTGACCATGTAACCTAACATGTATCATTGCAGCAGTGAATATCCACACGATGTAGAAGGAGCTAAAACAGGATGTCCTGGTGGTAGGTGGGCAGAAATTTCCAGCTAATCAACAGATACTCAAGTGATGTGACGACCTTGGCTGCACATAGCAGAGAGTGGACCACTTTGTCTGCCTCACATGTTTCTTGGTAGATGGCAGCGAGCTATTTGAATATTTTGGACAAAACAGGAACTGGAGCAAATTAACATTACGATTGGTTTTTCCCCTCCAGAGTCAAGATAGCAAGGTATTGTTTGACGTACTCCTTTCCCTTTATACCTCTGTCCAGTACTGAAATAGGCTAAATGTGTTTAGAGTTCCAAGTTTTGAAATAAATAATTAACAAAATATTTTCAGATGAAATCAAAGATAAGATTTACTAGCAACAAAAAATAATTAAATAATTGCTTTGCTACTCCATCCTCAAACACTCGGGAAATAATAGAAGACAGAACAAGAGATAGGATTAACAAAAGGGGTAATAACCTGAGGATTTAAAAAATATCAGTCTATGACAGTAACAACTTCCTGGAGGTTAGTGCCCTAGAATAGTTTCAGTGAGCTGGGTCCAGTATTTTTCCCTCTTGTAAGCAAACTATAAGCTTCATTTCAGCCAGAAACATATGGAACCAGAGATGGGAGGGTTTGAGACAGGCTGCTAAGTCAGCCTGGAATCCTACACTCACTCTCTCTCTGGACATCAAACAGCAACTAACTTAGAATCTCAGAATCGTATATTCAAACAATTCAACAAGCTCAGCTTTCAGTCATGTGACAAGACAAGCATTTTCAATGCGAGGCCAATCTCAGTGGGCGAATTGGAAGAATGTTAACCTAAGAGTGAGCTTTACCATCCCCAAACTTTCCGTTACAAGTTGAAGTGGTAACTGTAAAGGCATTACTGCCCATTTAATATAATGAGCTTTGGGTTTTTTTTTGTCCAGAGTTGCCTGGAGGCAGCACATTGTGTCAGCTTTTGCTGCAATATCTACATAATGCAGGGGGCTCAGAAGATTCTGGAAATATGATGACATGATCAGCCTCAGCTATTTTACGAATTGTCCAGAAAGCCAGCAAGTTGTCCATTTTTAAAAGAAGTTAAACGTGGAAATCTACAACAGTACAGTTTGACTATTTATACATGCTATTTGTGAACCTGTATGGCACGGTATGGTAGCTTCCCAATATCCATTCACATTTGGAAAAGGAGTATAGGAATGGTTGGGTTAAATAGACCAAGGTCCATCTGGTTTGCCTTCCACGACCCTGGTAGTCACATGAGACAATGATAATGGAAATACTGAAGATTCAAGGCAATCAGTTAGTCTATGGCATGTCAGCAAAACCCAAGTGATAAAACAACCTTGAGAACAATAGACCTAAAACAAAATCACTCATAGTATATTCTAAAATGATTTTTGAACTAAAAAACAGAAACAAGGCAAATAAAACACTTCATCACATTTTACACTCAGCGGCAGCACCAATTATTTCCTGGTTGAATGGAAGGCCATGCTACCTGTCATCCAAGTCCAACATTATTTGAGTGTCAGTTAGCTCCGTTAGCTGGTCAGCTGGTTTGAGATGTACAGTGATAACAGCATGGGTTAAATTCCGGCACTGGCTGACGTTACCATGAAAGACTCTCCATCTAGGGTGGAATGGTGGCATGGTGGCTCAGTGGTTAGCACTGCTGCCTCACAGCACCAGGGACCAAGGTTTGATTCCACCCTCAGGCAACTGTGTGTGGAGTTTGCATATTTCTCCTGTGTCTGTGTGGGTTTCCTCCGGGTGCTCCGGTTTCCTCCTACAGCCCAAAGATGTGCAAGTTAGGTGGATTGGCCATGCTGCGTTGCCCATTGTGTTCAAGGATGTGTAGATTATCTGGGTTATAGGGGGACGGGTCTGGGTGGGATGCTCTGAGGGTCGGTGTGGACTTGTTGGGGCGAAGGGCCTGCTCCTACACTGTAGGGATGCTATGATTATGCCGTGACCATTTCCCTGCTCCAGCTGGTGCACTATATGAACGGAAAACTCTATTACACTCAAAAGGGAGGGTAATTTTGTTTCGCTAAAGACTGGTAAATGACATTAAAATGAATTTTTGATCAATGTATCCATACTAAGTAAGCGACTAAGACTTGTAATTTGATTCTAGCCAGAGTGTGATTGGTGAGTTGGCAGATCTAATATATAGGTTGCCAGAAAAAATGTTGCCCAAATATATGACCATGTCAATAAAAACATTCACACAGCTTACAGTTCCTTTGCTCATAGTACTTACACTGTGGTGCAATGAATAACGCCATTCTTTACCAGAAAGGAAATCTAGCTTTATGTTTAAGCAATACAGTATGCCAGTCTACTATAATAGAAGTTAACCTTATCTCAAATCTGATTTGAAATGTGCAAATTTTGAGAGGCACAGACAGCAGGTCATGAGAATCTCTTCCCCATGGCAAACATGTCTAAGACAGAGGGCATACGTTTCAGGCGAGGAGCAAGTGACTTAGAGGAGATCTGAGAATTTTTTGCACTCAGTGAAAGATAGATGAAATGCACTGCCTGGGAAGGTGGTGGAGGCAGGTACTTTTGCAACATTTAAGAGGCTTCTGGATGATCACTTAAAATGCCAGGGCATAATATGTCATGAACAAGTGCAGGTAAGTGGGATATTGGTATTGTTTGGTGTATGATGGCCAGGATAGATGTGGTCACCAAAGACCCTGCATCTATGCTGCATGACTCAAAATGGTACAGCTTGAAAGGAGTTTCAGGAACATGAAGCGGTATATTTCAGATGGCAGAGTAGGTTGACAAGTCTGCAGCATTTGGGATGTTAGATATCCAAAGCAAGAAAATGTTTTGTTAAGCTGCAATAAAACATTGTTTAGGTCTCGATTGCAGTATTACATTCAATCCTGCACACCCGGAAGAATGTCTTGAAGAGAGTGCTGAACATATTTGCTAGAATGGTACGAAGGAAGAGGGTCTTCAGTTATGAAAAGAAAAATTGGAGAAGTTGAAGTTGCTCTTAGAACAAAAAGGAGGTTTAACCAAGTGTATAAAGTCACCATTTTCAAAAGGCAATAGCTAGAGGGCAGTGCAATGAAGCGAAATAGAGCAGGAAACTACAGGTCAGTTAGTGTCACATCTGTCATGGAGGGAAAATGCTGGAATCCATTATTAAGCAGGTTATGGCAAGGTATTCTTTCAAAACTATGTTGACTATGTTTGATTGAATTGGAAGCAAAATCATGTTTGACTAATTTTGTAAATGTTCTTTGAGAAAGTACCAAGCCTTCATTGCTCAGTCCTTTTGAGTATAGATTTTGGGAAGTTATGTTGAGGCTGTACAAGACATTGGTGAGGCCTCTTCAGGAATACTGTGTCAAATTCTGGTCGCCCAGTTATAGGAAGAATATTATCAAGATCGAGAGGGTTCAGAAGAGATTTACCAGGTTGTTGCTGGGAATGGATAGTTTGAGTTATAAAGAAAGGCTGGATGCTTTTCACTGGAGCATTGGAGGTTGAGAGGTGACCTGAAAGAAGAAGTTTATAAAATAATGACAGCTGTAGATAGGGAAAGGATAACTCCCACCAATTCTAAGATGAGGAATTTCAAGGCTAGGGGGCACATTTTTAAGGTGAAAGGAGAGAGATTTATAAAAGACAACAGAAGCAAATTTTTTTTTACAAAGAGGATGGTTTGCATGTGGAATGAACTTTCTGATGAAGTGGTGGATTACAACATTTAAAAGACATTTGGATGGATACATAAGTCGGAAATGTTTGGAGGGATAAGGGTCAGGAACAAACAGGTGGGACTAGTTTAGTTTGGGATTACGTTCGACATGGACTGGTTGGACCGAAGGGTCTGTTTCTGTGCTGAATGATTCTACGACTCTAAGTGCAAAGGATTTGCAAACTCAAGATTGCTACGGCAAGCATTTGTTTAAAACGTGGAAAACGGGTACACATCATGGAAATAAAGTTGTATATCAAATGTTTTGCCACTGATTCTGCTCCCAAACGTACGAAGACATTTTGGATTTAAATCTGAAGCCCTTTGCAAACATTATCACGGGTTGACCTTGAAAGCATATTTAAAATGCAATAATAGCTGGAATATTAGGTTCTGTATTCAATTAAATTACTATAATTTTTTATCAAGATTGAACTTCAAACTTCAATTAAAATTGACCTATAAAGAAGCAGCTCCGATCATTATTTTATGGAAATATATTCATGCTTCAGAAACACAGAATTCACCATTAGCTGCATTTTTAAGTCTCCATTAGATTTTTCGTTATTTAAGAAGAGCGGGTTAAATTAAGTCTTTTGTGTATTAGCATTAACCCACTAGGATTTATAAAAGCAAAGAAGAGCTTTGTGAACTCATTTCTTTTTTCCAAAATGTTCACCTAACTACACTTTCTATCAGATCACAGGTGGTGAATGCTTACAGCAAGATCACAGTTCAGTCCCACTGACAATGTTGGGTCTCCCAAACCATACCTGAATACCTGAAAAGGGAGTGAACAGTCGCAAAGTTAGAGACAAAAATTAAACAAATTCACTCCAGAATTCTGACATTAACTGCGATGCACTGCAGCGACTGAACTGCATGGAGAACAGCATTTCTTTGGTTTCAGCCTTTCTCAAATAAACTGACTAAATTATGAAATTAAAAAATAAACCTCTCAGCATAAAACAGACAGCGCAGGGAAGGAAACTGCCATCCTTACCTGGTCAGGCCTACATATGACTCTGGGCCCACAGCAATGAGGTGGGCTCTTAACTGCTCTCTGAGCAATTAGGGATGGGAAATAAACACTGCCTAGCCAGCGATGCCCTCTTCCCATGAATGAATTTTAAAAAAGGGGCATATTGGCATTTGGACAGACCTTGAATACTGTCCAAATTAGGTAAGCCAGGGCCTCGGACATTCTGCTCTCTTTCTTTATCCGCAAGGTTGATTAAGAAAGGGGAATACATGTGAAGTAAGTTATTGAAGAAAGTGTGTAAATATGAACAGCATTTTTTTGAAAAAGTATCCTCTGGTTTTAAAAAGAGAAATGATTCAGTGCTGTGGGTTTGGGAGAACCTTCAGAGAACAGTATGGCCTGGGTCCATCCCTCATGAGGAGGTTAAGAAATTGAACATATCACATTTGTTCAAAGAGACTGGCATGGCAGTCATGAAGGAGAAACCTGACAGAATCTGAAGGGAAATGGGTGCAATTACGAGGAATTGGCAACTTCAAAGACTGAGTGTATTAGAGACAAATTTGAGCATTTTACTAATCAGATTTTTTTCAAGCTTTCATTTGCTGGTCATACAGCAAGGTAGCAGTTTTGCCATCTTTGCATTATTGTTTTATTTCATCTTCCTGTTAAATCTGTAATCATTTTCTGCAAACATTTTAAATAAATCTCATTATGTACAAGAGCCTTTTGAGTCAACTGTTCATTCTCTTGTAATTCATGGGTCAAACTGAACTTCAGGCTGAGTGAGTAATTTATATTTAAACAAAAAACAAGGTTTTGGAACCGGATCAGAAAACTTTATTCTAATTTTGGCAGTTAGTGACTAACGGCGCTGTACTATGATCTACAACAAGATGTATCGCAAGGTAGAGTTAAAAATCAGAAATTTTGGATAGCTCCCATGCCCAACCACAAATGACAAGCTCGAAGGAGCTCTGGTGCGTGGACTTTGTTAGCAGCAGCAAAGGAGATTAGCCTTTCCACACTATTTATTCCCCACGGGGACATTGGTTGGAGCCAGGTCTACGTGACGTGACTCCAGACCCACTGCAATGTGGCTGACTCTTAACTGCCCTCTGGACATTGGTTGGAGCCAGATTCATGGTGCTGAGATTACAGCATCAGTGGTGGAGGAGGCCGCAGCCAGGACCCCAGCGACCCACATCTGGTGGCAGCATCCGGAGGAGCATTGGAAGGGGAGGAAGTGGTATGACACCAGGCCCATGGTTCCAGCTCGGCGGTTCTCAGCATAGCTGGCCCGTAACCAAGGCCCCAGGGCCCATTACAGAGACCATGACTGATGTCAAGCTATGAATGGAGAAGTAGCAGAGGATAACAAGATGAGGGAAAGATGAACTGTATTGCAGTAACTTGTTGTATTATATTCAGTGTTTCAAGATGGCAGCAGAGCATGGCGACACTTGGCGTTTTGCATGCAAGAAAACACTTTTCGCTGCAATTATACAGACATGTGACAATAAATTTAATTCTCATTCTAAACTAAGGCTGGTGCTGGTAGCACCAAGTACGGACTGACAGTGTTATAATAATTACAGGGCTGGAGACATTGGGTAGCTCAGGCAGGATGAATAGGCAGGGGTGTAGTGAGGGGATCTGAACAGACGAGCCGAAGGGTGGTGAGAAGTTAAAACCTGAGAGTCGTAAATCTGGCACGACAGAAAGCCGAATCAGAATTGAAATATGAAACCCTGCAATGGGAATGACAATTGTGGTGATCTCTGTGAGCCAAGAAATGAACAAAAACTCAGCAACTCCTTCCCTCTTGGTGCTACATCACTGCACTACTCCCAGATACCAGCAGAGAACTGATAAGATATCGTGCAGAACTGAAAGGTTTCTTTCACACCATACATAACTTATGTGCGAAAATAAAAACACGGAACTACAAAGGACAATGAAGACGAGAAACTAAAACGTACTACTGCCCAGGATCACAACACAAGGTTTGCTGAGGTAAAGGACAACGAGGTCGAAAGTTTAAAATCAGCGGAGAAAGCACTTTAGTCACAAGCATCAGAAATTGGAATATGTTCACCTGCACATCTGCCAATGTGGTATACTGCATCCGCTGTACCCGTTGTGGCTACCTCTACATCGGGGAAACCAAGCGGAGGCTTGGGGACCGCTTTGCAGAACACCTGCACTCAGTTCGCAACAAACAACTGCACCTCCCAGTCGCGAATCATTTCAACTCCCCCTTCCATTCCTCAGATGACATGTCCATCCTTGGCCTCCTGCAATGCCACAGTGATGCCACCCGAAGGCTGCAGGAACAGCAAATCATATTCAGCCTGGGAACCCTGCAGCCCAATGGCATCAACGTGGATTTCACAAGCTTCAAAATCTCCCCTCCCCCAACCGCATCCCAAAACCAGCCCAGCTCATCTCCACCTCCCTAACCGGTTTTTCCTCTCACCTCAAGCCACACCCCCATCTCCTATCTACTAACATCATCCCGCCCCCTTGACCTGTCCGTCCTCCCTGGACTGACCTATCTCCTCCCCACCCCCCCACCTACACTCACTTTTACTGGCTCCATCCCCGCCTCTTCGACTTGTCTGCCTCCCCTCCACCTATCCTCTCCTCTATCCATCCTCTGTCCGCCTCTCCCTCTCTCCCTATTTATTTCAGAACCCTCTTCCCCTCCCCCATTTCTGATGAAGGGTTTAGGCCTGAAACGTCAAGTTTTCCTGCTCCTATGATTCTGCTTGACCTGCTGCGTTCATCCAGCCCCACGCTTGTTATCTCAGAAATTGGAAATTGGGTTTCAGTGAGAAGGGAGAAAGTGTTTCCACAGTGGATTTTGGGGCAGGGGAGTAAAGAAGATCATATTCCTCTTCTAATGTTGTAAACGCTTTATTTAAATGTTAATGCAGAGATAGCAAGAACTGCAGATGCTGGAGTCAGAGATAACACAGTGTGGAGCTGGAGGAACACAGCAGGCCAGGCAGCATCAGAGGAGCAGGAAAGCTGATGTTTCGGGTTGGGACCCTTCTTCAGAAAATGTAATGTCATGTGCTGTCTCTTTAAAAAGCTTCTATGAATATTTCAGTACCGTTGCTTTGACTCTGGCCCTCTTTCTCAATTATCGTCACTCTTTTGTGGAAGACAGCAACAAGTGTTTCCTTTAGCCATAAAGCTTCAACTTCTTCAGTTTGTTTTGATTGGTCTTAAAAATAAACATGTAATTCATCTGAAAATGTGTCTTAAGAATGAAAAACAGGCTGAATGTGAAACCCTTCTTAAAGTCAGGAACAGTGTTGAAAGTGTGCAGAAATTATAAAGACCAGTTACCCTGCTAGATCACTGGCATGTGCCTTTTGGCTGCTGCAGAGTCAGAGTTGGAGGTTAAGGTTCAGCAAAAACTGCCCAGCTCAATAAGGTGGACAGAACATTAGGCTTAAGAGTCTTATTAATCAGGGATGGAGGACTCAGGAAAGGAATTTCCACTTGATCTCGAGTTTCATGATCCAATGGACGTGGTGGAGGGGGCAGGTTATTTGCCTGGAGCTGGGGGGGGGGGGGTGCGATCCCATGAGGCTGGATGCCAACATTCCAAACTTCCAAAAGCTTATATGGCTTCTTCACGTGTCTGGGTGAAGGTGCAGTCAAATGCCACACTGAAGAACGGCCCCTCCACTCCCACAAAGTGGGTGGCTAAGCTGCTTCCTCTAAATTTTAAGGTAACAATTTTAACTGACTTTCCAGTTGATATACCTACTCAGTTACTGAACTTTCTTTGCATGTGTATGCTCCTCAGATGCGTACTGGCCCTCTAGCTTCAAGGTCTCACTCTCCACCATTAACTGGAGATTCAACTTGCCCTCATGTCAATTCAGAAAACTGCCTGGTTACAGCTTCCTGTTCACAAGGCAAAAATTCAGCCCAAAAATAAAATGATGCAATTTACTAGTTATGTGCCATTTCGACAATTTTATTCACTCCATAGAAAGATTGTTGAATTGGTTATTGGATTAATTTATGATCATATTATGAAACCAAACCTGCTTTGTAACAATAGTGAAATTCTGGCTATTCTAACAGTATCATGCGGAGATCCTTTTGGCTCTAGTAACCTAAAGGTTCAGGGCAATGCTTCTGAGACAGGTGCTCAAATCCCACTTTGACTGTGGGCAACATCAACCTCAAACATGAGCATAGAGAACAGTGCATTCCCTCAGGTTTTGAGCATCATTTGGAAGTTGCACTGAGGATAATATGTCATAGAACATACTCCGGGGCAGGGGCTTCACTGTCCAACACAAAGTATCTCTCAGTAGTATCAACGATGACCAGGTTGCCAGAGCCCTGGAGGTCAATATCTGGGAGGGTGGCCCTGCAGCAGGTAGTAAGGGAACTAACAACATGGTATACGGTGTCTCCTTATTTCAGGAAGGATATTTTTGCCAAAGCAGGAGTGCAACAAAGATTTCCCAGGTGTGTTCCCAGGATAGCAGGATTGTCTGATTAAGAGAGACTGGGTAAATTTGGCCTGTATTCTCTGAATTATCAAAGGGATGTGATCTCATTTAATGTGTTGTAGAATTCAAAGGATAGATGGGGTGGATGCTAGCACACTATTTCCCCTCAATAGGGAGTCTAGAGTCACCATTTTAAAAATAAGGTGGGTATCATTTAGAAGGGAGATTTTTTTTTAAATCAGAGGGTTGAGTCTTTCAAATTCTCCACGCAGTGGGTAATGGAAGCTCAGATATTGGGAATATTTAGAAATTGATACATTTTGATTACCAAGGGCATACAGGGCTATGGGGTTGGTGTGGATAAAAGGCACTGAGGTGTTCACTCAGTCATAGTAAAATTAAATGGAGGAGCTGACTCAAGGGAATGTATGATCTAGCTTGCTCCTTTCATTACTGATGATCCCTTCATGAGAGCTGGCAATGAGCACTGATGGTATTGCACAGAACATTGCACATTATGCATCTCGGATACTGAAGTTCACGCCCATATCAGAAAGACCCGGGCCAGCCATACAATCAATGACAGCAGGTCAGAGACTGAGAATTCTCCGATGAGTAACTTGTCTCTGGACTCGCCAAAACCTGTCCACCATCTACAAGGAACAAATCACAAGTGTTACAGATTACTGTCCATTTATCTGGATTGGTGAAAAACGCAGTCCATTTGATTGGCACCCTATCCTTCAACTTCAACATACAGTCTCTTCACCACTGATGCACATTCTGAACCCATTACCCATTGCTACTGAAAAGAACAAAGACAGAAAACACATGGTAATAACACCAGCTGTAACTTCCCTCCCAAGGCACACACTAACATGACCTGGAACTGTGTTACCACTCCTTAAGTGCCACTGGATTAAAAACCTGGACTCTCTTTAGATCAGTACTGTGGGTTTACCTACATGAGATAAACTACAGCGTTTCAAGATGACTCAATGACATCTCCTCAAAAGGAAATTAGGAATTTGCAACAAAAGTTATTCTTGCCAGCCATGTTCACATTCCAAGAACAGTTTTAAAGAAAACTTGAAACCTCTGGAGCTGATTATAGAAAAAAAAAATTGACTGCTGAGTGATTTCAAAATGATATTATCATCTGTGAAAGCTGTTTCAGTACATTGCATGAATAATGACTCGAGGCATTTGAGAGGACTGTCCGTTTTATCATCTTGATTATAGGGGAAGATGATAGCCGTTAGTAAATGGACACCACCCTTTGATCGGCTTTAATCAAAACACAACTGATCAAATAGAATAAAAACCAGTATGATTAAAGTATTTGACTGTGATCTCTATGACAACAATCTGGGCACATCTTGAAAGTGAAATAATTCTGCAGTATAAGCCAGAGTCATCAGTGATGCTATCAATGAATTCTGTTATCTTAATAGATTTTAATTTGCAGAACGAGAGAGATTTGTACAAGTTTTAACAGCAGCACAACTCGCTTAAAGAGATCAAATATACTTTGCAAATTTTTAAAAATTAATTTGTCAAAATAAATGCTCAAAAGCAGCAAGAAACTGGGTGGCACAATCACACATTGAAACTAAACATGCACACTTTTTTCCCAGAAGGAAGCTAACCACCTTCAGAGGTGGTGGAGTTAAATTTTTCTGTTACTAAATTCAGTCTGTTTAAATCTTTACTAAATAAAAACTATTCTTTAAAAAATTGTTATGATACATTAAGTCGCTTAAAAATAATTAAGAAGTGACTTCGGAGAACTACAGCGCATTTTTTGTGGTCTTTGTTGGAGGAGGTGACTCAGCTGCACTTGGAATTTAGAATCTTATGTTCACCATTCAGTAGATATCAATTCTCACAGATTGTTGAAAATTTGACTGAAATCATTACTATTAAAGTCTTAGTTTTAACCTATACAGTCTTTTGTCACCTTCTGAGACATTGCTTAATGATGAGAAGGATGTCAGAAAGACAAATAGATGAGACGAAACACATTGGAATAGTTAAACTTAATTTTAAAAGACATGTTTAACTGGCTCTGGCCTATTTCGATGCATCGAAGGAGGACATTCTGGGGAAATAAAAATTAAACAACAAAAAGCCCTGTCACTCCAACAATACAAGTAGAGTTGAAGTCTGTTCCAGGGCCTAGTGAGAGAAAGGCCGTAGTTAAGTTTAATACAATAAACCTGCACAAAGTGGACTTTCTCTGAAATTGGGTCGAGATAGTAGGAACTGCAGATGCTGGAGAATCTGAGATAACAAGGAGTTCTCCACCTTGTTTTCTCTGATATTGGAATAGTTTTAAAATGCTATTATAATCTCAGACTATGTAGTAGTCTACGTGAAGAAAAAAAATACACAAGAAGAGGCCAAGTAAAATAAACATAAAAATTACTTGTCAATGTGATGTTGAGATTACCAGCTAACATTCCTTCAGGGGTCACAAGTGAGATGAAACAACAATGTAAATGGTGTTCAAAATTGGCTGAGAGCAAGCACTTCAAAGTTTAAAATATAACATGGATATTACACCACATTATGAGAATTTCATCAGGTGATTGAAACTAATTTAAAGGGCGATAACTAACCAAAGGATAGGTGAGTCCATCAATGAGTGGCATAAATAAGATGAGCATGATTCACCAAATATGCAGCTTTAGCCTGACTGCATACTGACTGCACTAGCTGTGTACTGACCTGGTATTAATGTTCATTGCAGTGAAAGTCAGAAAGGTGCAAGTGAGAATTGATAATGCTCTACTGGAGATGTTTGTGTCCATGCTTACAAAAAGCTAAACTAACTTGCAGTTTATTGCATGAGAACAATAGGGACATCTGGTCTGACAAGTCCCTCTTCTTAAAACTTATTAGTGGTTCATCCTCTACCACTGTCAACCAAACAGGCCCTTAAGCCTGGAATAGATAACTGGTGACAGTGTGGTCCTCAAAACATTAGCTGGTTCCACAACACATACAACAGAAGGAGCAATCTGAACACCACCACCAGATATGCACGCAAAACAGCAGAATCACCAAATTAGTAAACTTCTGTATGCTTAACCCTATCATAGTCAGGCTGAAGTTGTGAACATCCTTGTGCAGGGTGTAGAACTGATAACTGCGGATTTCAAGTCCATCCTCGAGGCATTTGTTGCGTATTTCAGAAAACAGAATTTTGTAATTGAGCAAGTGTGGTTTAATGAAATTTCCCAGTGGCTGGGGAAAATCCATTCGTCACTGACATTTACATTATGTCAACGACTGTAGATGAGGAGCATTAAACAACGAACTCATTCACAGATAGGCAGTAGTAGACATCTATGATGAAAGCAGAATAAGCAATTCAGTACACGACCCAGACTTAGGTCAGAGCTCAGAACTGGGCTACTATCTAAGGAAACACTGAGGCTTTGGCTGAATTGGTGGGTTGGGCAAGCCACAAGATGGCTACATCATCCTCTCAAAAGCCTGCAATAAAAAAATGTGGAAAGAACAAAAAAAACTAGTACAGCAGCCATTTGACATGCTCACATGGTGCAGCAAAGCAATGCCATAGCTCTGTAAACACTCAGCAATGGAGAGACGGGTGCTTCCAAAGCTGAAAGACTGCAGGTTTAAACACATCCTCACTACAAAAGTGGCAAAAAAATCCCAGTAAGAAAAACATTCCAAAAATGAAAAAAAAAGTTCTTGAAAGTCAAAGATCAATAAATTACCAATGAACAGCAAGAAAAAAAAATGCTTTCTTGCGATGAAATCAAAGAGAGGTTCTTGACAGGCAAAACAGAAGTGAAAAGTGTTGGAGATTATATGAGAAACAAGGGCAGTAGTTTCAGTTTTAGTCAACAAATTCCCTTGTCTTAGATCAGTGGATATTCAGCCGGCAAGCATTAGATTGCAACATCTTGGAGACAGATCTTCAGGTATAAGATCAGTTCACTGCCACACTAAACCATAAAGGGTGAGAGTTCAATGAGACTTTAGGTCTCAAAAAACAATGCAATTTCTCTTTCAAGTAGGAATGCATGCACTCAAATTTGGTATTTGGAAAGCATGAATACAGTATCACAGGACAATAATGGAAATGCATTTCATCAATAATTCCCACAGCTCTTGCAAGGTCCACGAAGCTTGAGGAAGAATATCACATTAGCTTATTCATGATGCCAAGGCAGTGTGTTTGTACCCTCCCAGGAGGGTACCGCATTCATTGTTGAAGTTAAAGCATGGCTCAACAGTATACTGCAGAGAATGGTAATATCACCTGTCACAGAGTCTACAAGATGGTTTATAGAGCTGCTCCAAGTCCCCAGGCCAAACAGTGCACTCAGGCTATGTACAGACCTCATATTCAATTGAATAAGGCACAGCAGAGGGAAGTCCAATGTTTTCAGTGGACAGTAGTCAGGTAAAACTAGCCGAGAGCATACTCATCATGAAGTTAGATGCTAATAGTGTTTTTTGCAGATACCTCGAGACTGAGAGTGTTAATCATTTTCATTGCACCTTTAGGACAATTTTGATTTAATAAATTAGCCTTTGGCATATCGTCAGCCCCAGAAATATTTCAAAGTGCAATCTTTCATTTTTTTTTAGAAGGGCAAAAATGGGTTTAATTTATCATATGGATGACAGATTTGTCCAAGGCATTTTAAAGCAGGAGCTCAGTGTTTTGAATTTCTGAAAGCATTACAGAATGCAGGTTTCTCTTTGAATGAAAAGTATAAATTTACCTGGACAGAAATTACATTCTTAGTCCATTTCACCCGAGAAGAATCATCGAAACATGAGCAGGCGACTCAATCAAATCATGGCTTACCATCCATCTCAATGTTACTTTTCCTTGATATCATTAGTCTATCAATTTCAATCTTAAACATGTTCAATAATTGAGCTTCAACAGACCTCTGGGGGTAGAAAATTACAAAGATTCACCACCCTTTAAGGAAAGTCTCTTTCATCTCCATCTACACTGGCCTATCACTTATTCTGGGGTTATGTCGATTAGTTTTAGAATTAGCAGCAGCTGGGATGGGTGGACCATCTTATCCATATCTACCTAGCGGATTTTGCAAGTTTCAATTAAGCCATCTCTCATTCTTAGGATGCCAGAGAATACAAATCCAGGTTTCTCAACCTTCCTGCATAAAACAATCCATTACCCCAAGGATTAATCTGATGAATTTCAGTTGCAGTCCCTCTATAGCAAGTAAAACTTTGCTTAGACGTGGAGACTAAAACTGTACACAGTTCTTCAGGCAAGGTCTCATTAAGGTTCTACGCAACTTACAGAAGACATCTTTACTTCTACTTACAGTACTCAAAGCCCCTTGCGATGAAGGCCAACATACCATTAGCGTTCGTGTTTGTTGCAAATGCATGCTAATTTTTAGTGACTCATGAACAAGGCATCAAAATCCCTTTGGATATCAGCATTTCCCAACCTCGCACCATTCAAAAAATATTCGGCCTGTGTTTTTTTTCTGCCAAAGTGGATAACTTTACACTCAGTTACATTGTGTTCCATCAGTCATGTTCTTGCCTATTCTGTTAGCAAGTTTAAGCCTGCTTGAAGCTTCCTTGCAATTTTCTTTCAATTTACATTCCTACCTAGTTTTGCAGCATCAGCAAGTTTTGGAAATATTACATCCAAATCATTTCTAATAGACAAACAGGCTCAGGGTGATGACGGAGAAAAGCTAGTCTATTGCACATTGTGAGAGAGAGAGAGAGAGAGGGAGAGAGAGAGAGAGAGAGAGAGAGAGAGAAAGCAAGCGCGACTTTGACAGTAAAGTGGGAATTTGAAATGTTTCCTCAGGCTACCTGATGAGATTGAAATTAAAAAAAATTGAGACAGACCACAGGCCATTGTTACATTTGATTCCATGGAGACAGTCAAAATGCTATTATATATCCAGAGATTCAGACTTGGATTTATGTCTTATACAATCTACGTACCAGGAAAAACTCAGGCAACAGCCTCAGAATTCTTTGAGATATAGTGGATGATGAAGAAGCAGAAGATCTAACACTTACTGAGGTAAATAAAAATATTTGTCAGTCATAGATTGTTTACCAACTACTTTGCAAAGTAGTTCCAGGAAATTTGAAAAGCATAAAACGCAGATGCAGAATGCACTCATCAGGAAGTTTCACCTAGATGGTCGGTCAAAATGTAATCCACGTACAAGTACAATGAACAATGAACAAAGAAAACATTTGATGATCGGAAGTGAACTTCTAGGTTTCAATCTCAGGTTTGTAATACCAAAACCAATGAATGGAGAAATAGTTCACAAAATCCACAAAGGCTATTTGGCAAGCTCTACATGGGCTACTCCCTTCAGCAGTCTGTAAGGCGATTAGTCATTTCAAAAGAAATTGAAGATTTCATATCATCTTGTCGTAATCGACAGCCAGACATCAACAGAGCCCTTCTTATCTTCTTCTTTTCCAAACAGACTTTGGCAAAGGTTGGGACTAGACCAAACGCACTTTCAAGGTGAAGGACACAATCACGGTATATTACTGTACAGGTGGAAAGAAACTAAACTTTACACTAATACAATTGAAACAGTGAGCAAAGCACAAGCTTTTCCACTCAGTAGTACTGAGGTGAGATTGTTTCAGGCAACAGTCCACAATTTGAGAAATACTTGCATTGATTCACAGCAGAATCAGACATCAATTGCTTCATTAGTCCTTCACCCACAGGGCAATGGAGAAGCCAAGAGAATAATTAAAGCCATGAAGCTGTTAGTGATCAAAAACAGTGATTGGGATTTACCCTCATTGGATCACTGATCAACATCCTTAATTAATGGATAGTCACTAGAAGAGTTACTTAAGGGCAGAGGTTAAAATCTAAAAAGTCAATTGCCACAACAAAACTTCAGATAAAATGTCACTTCTCAAGACCATGGGGGAAGAGAGAAAAATTAATTAAAATTACGAGAGCTAACAAAAGAATTTGTAGAATTGGCTCGCTGGGATCACTAAGGCAGTAGAGTCAACCACGTTTGTGATCTGAACTCCCAAGTGGGCCAGATCAGATGAGAGCGAGAGATTTCCTTCCCTAAAGGACATTTATGAACTAGCTGGGTTTTAGTGACAATCAGCAAGGTGTCCATTAGGTTACCTTTCCATTCCAGATTTTGAACTGAATTTACATTTCATCATCTGCCATGGTGGGATTCAAACTCACGTAGCCAAAGCATTTGCGAAAACTGAGGCTACACTAGTCCAGTGAATTACCACCATGTCACCGTCTCCACTAACTATTCAGAGTACATGAAGGACAGGTCTCAAACATACTCCGTTGTTGTTCTCTAGAAGTACAATGCTCTTCGATGGAGTCCAAGTGTATGCATTCCAGTCGGTTTTATTTCATCCATCCACATGCTGTAACAACCCGCTCAGCTTTTGCTGACTTCTTTAGTACATCTTAGTTTTTGTTTTACTTTTTAAAAATCAACATGTTCAAACATGTTAATTCACATCTCCAGGTCACGTGGGACATGAATCTGGACCTTCTGGCCCAGAGGCAGGAACACTACTGCTGCACCACAACAATCATTATTAGTTCATAATCCCCATTTACATTGTTACCTTTAATTCCTAGGTACTCAGTATCTTATTAGACAGTACCAGTTATTTAAGACCAGTATTGCACGAAATGGTTAACATGCCTAGGAGAGCTAGGAAAGTTGGAGTTGTTGGTTGGTTCACCGAGTTGCCGATTTTCATGCAAACATTTTGTCTCCATTCTAGGTGACATAGTCAGTGCTGTGTAGTCTCTGTTGGAGCGCTGTTGTTCTGCCCCACTCTGAATTTATATGGTCCGGTCTGTCATGGTGGGCAGTCTTGTTTGTGGTTTTGTACCGTAGCGGGCTGTAGAAGGGGTCTATTTCAACATGTTTGTTAATTGCATCAGGGGTCGAAAACCAGTCTTCAGGAATTCTCGTGCTTGTCTTTGTTTTGCTTGTCCTAGTACTGTAACTTTGTCCCAGTTAAACTAATGTTCTTCTATGTCGGAGTGTATTGAAACGATGGAGAATTGGTCATGCTGTTTTGCTGCGAGTTAGTGTTCATGTATCCTGGTGGCCAGTTTCCTGCCCAGCTGTCCTATGTAATGTTTCTCGCAGTTGCTGCATGTTATTTTATATATCACATTTGTCCTGCTCATTGGGGTGTGCAGTCTTTCGTCTTTGAATGTAATTGGCGAAGTGTGGCTGTCAGTTTGTGTGCTATCTTTATTCCAAGAGGTCGTAGGAGTCTTATAGTCAGTTCTGATCTGCTTCTAATATAGGGCTGAGTGGCCCATGTGTTGGGGTGTACAGTGTCTTTTTGGTGCTGTTTGTTTGCCAGGCATCATGACAGGCCGGACCATGCTAATTCAGAGCGGGACAGAAAAACACCACTTCAGAGGCTACACAGCACTGACAATACCACCTCAAAGAGTGATGAAACGTTCGCATGAAAAACAGTCCGCTCAGCGAACCAACCTACAACTCCAACTGCAACCTGAGCTATAGATTTTCGGTAAAACATGAGCTAGAAAAACATTAAACCAAAAGGAAAAAATATTCCATAGAAGAGTTGACTAGTTAATGAAGAAAGCTTAAGTTAAATATACTGGTGCTGGTCAGATGGATGGATATTAATATGAAGTAGAGTGCTTTGAATTAACAATAAAATTAAGACAACAGAGAGAGGGAGAGATCATTCATACAAGAAATATTCACAACATGGATAAAAGATAAGAGTTGGGGAATATTTTAAATCCGCAATTTCTTGATAATGTGGTACATTGTAGCTTCGTACAAGATACTACTTTGTCTGAATCTGTATGTACAAGTTTCTTGACAACTGCTCCACATTTTCATCCTAATGATACCAATGTAAGGAGCTTCAGTATCTGAATAGCAGTATGGATTTGGAATGTAATACGAAGCCATTTTTTTGAAGCTCATTACAATTTCTTTCTCAAATGTTTGATTCATTCACAGGATCAGTGTCACTGGCAAGGCCAGCAGTTATTAATGACCATCCACAATTGCCTTAGAGAAGGTGGCAGTCAGCTGCCTTTTTAAATTGCTGCAGTCTGTGGGACAGAAGTACTCAGTTGCAGAATTCCTGACTCACTGCCAATAAAAGGCATTTTTAAGTCATGAGGTGTTACCTGGAATTGGTGAATAACCCGTGGATCAGCTGGTTTTGTCCTTCTAGATGGCAAAGGTAGTGAGTTTGGACAGTGTTTTGAAAAAGCGTTGGCAATTTGCTGCATTAAATTTTACAGATGGTATGTGCACTACAGCCATCGTGTGTCAGCGGTGCAGGAGGTGGACGGTGTGTTAATCAGTCCAGCTTGTTTTGCCCTGCACAGTGTTGAGCTTCTTCACTGTTATTGGAGCTGCACTCCTGCAAGCAAGTGGGGAGTATTCCATAGCACACCAAACACATGCCCGGTAGTTAGTGAAGGGACTTTGGGGAGTCAGGAAATACATCAATTGCCACAAAAAACAGCCAGCCAGTCTGCCACAGCACCTTCACTGATATCATTAGCAATTTTCCATGAGCTGTTCCAAAATAAATATGTGGGAGTTTAATTTGCATTTAGAAATTTCTGCAAAAAAAAAAAAAAAACCAAACAGTACACTAAAGCCAGACAGATGGCCATCCAAATCCCATCATCATCACACTTCCCTTTCTCCACGTAGAGAACAGACAGCAAGACATTTCAAAGCTGTTTGATTCAATACCGGAGCAAGGTCATCAAAACAGCACATCAAAATGAAAAAGCAAAATACTGTGTACGCTGGAAATTCAAAATAAAAACAAAATAAAAGCTGGAGATAGTCAGCAGGCCACGAAGCGTCCGTGGAGAGAGAGAAAGAGAGTTAACATTTCAGTTCTGACAAAAAGGTCACCGATCTGAAACATCAACTGTATCCTTCTCCGCAGAAGTTGCCTGACCTGCTCAGTATTTCTAGCATTTTCTGTTTCTATTGTACATCATGTTTTACTGAGCGACATAGGAGTTGAACTTCAAAGGAAGACTGGCAGCCTTTACATGCAAACTGTATAATAATCATTCAACATTTTGCTCCACTGGTCAGTAACTTCCATAATCCTACCTGTAGCACATGGGTCTGAAAGGGACAATACTTAGGCACCAGACAATACATGATATCACAGGAACATGGGTAGAACAGCTTAGGATGTCAAACAAACAAGAGTTTGCACCACGTCCTCTTCAAACTCCCTGTTGTGAAAGAAGGGGGCAAGGGTCTGAAAGGGATATTACTGATTGCATTAAGCACTATGATAGTGTCTTGTGGCTTCGGCAGAGGAACAACTCTGGATTGCAAAGGTGCAAGAGGTGTAGAGTGTTCACATTCTCCCCACGTCTATATGGGTTTCTGCTGGGTGCTCCTGTTTCCTTCCACAGTCCAAAGGCGTGCAGGCTAGGTGGATTGGCCATGCTAAATTGCCCGTAGTGTTCAGGGATGTGTAGATTAGGTGTGTTAACCCTGAGAAATGCAGAGTCGCATGGAAAGGGTGGGGGAAATTGGGTCCGAGTGGGATGCTCTTCAGATGGTCGGTGATACTTGTTGGGCCGAATGGCCCGTTTCCACACTGTAGGGATTCTAGGATTCTATGATTCAAGGTTTCGCTCAAATTCAGTACTAATGTCTGTCATAACAATGCAACTTGTACCTAGTTAGTATTACGCAATCAACTACACTGTTAAAAATGAGTTTCCTTCTGTTGGACCACCAGGTAGTTTCCGTTCACCTCACTCCAAGTAGACGTTATAGATTTCCCCTTTCCAGGGGACAGCGACAGCAAATTTGCCAGTTGGATCTTTACACCAGTTGTGATGAGGATCCATCCTCCAGCATCTGTAACAATGTAGCCTGTAACTGGTTGATAATGTGCAATAAGCTCTATCGTAACTGCAAGGGACTTTTCTAGTTAGATCAGGAAGTGTTTTCCCCCACCCCGATCACACTACAGCAAACAGGCCCTCTAGTTTACTTAGAGAATAGTGGCAGAAACTTTCATGAGCGCTCACCTGCAGCATTCTGAGCTGGCATTTCCACAAATACTACCCACCCATGTTAGGGCAGTGGAAAGTAAATGTCAGCTATGATTCCTGCAAGGGGCACCAAATGTACTGTCAGTATAAACATGTTAAAGTATATGTGAATGCTAAGTTGAAAGGTAAAGTTTAACCTTCACGTGTAGAAATGGGTTTGAGTGTTCCTTCTTTTGTTGGCAGTCCCCTTTTATTGACCTTAAATGGATTAGAAGTGGGTTAGAGGATACATTTTAAATGTTGCAAAATAGCCTCTTTTTGAGTTCAACATCAGTTTAAATATGAATCTCCAATTTAATCATTGAACATAGCAAAGATATCAAGTATTTGTCACCAGCATAATATTCATTTAATTAATACAGTTCGTGTTTTAATATATCAGCAATTCAGCTTTAGTTTATTGCAGTTGCCAGTCAGTCAATGTGATTGCAAATGAAACATTGGTAGGATCTAGTACATACATTCTGTTTAAAGCAATTCATTGTTGATACACTGTGGATCCTGCATCTCAAAGAAAGTTGTGCCATTAAAATGGGGCCTGGAGCCACTGGCCCTGATACAATGCAAAATTCAAAACAAAGTCATAATACCATTAAAGATCTCAAATGGAGCCCTTGAATTGAAACAGACCTCAAAAGCTGCCATAAAAACATACCTTCAAAACAATTAATACCATAAAAATAGAGACAATGCTCCCAGTCACAAAACCTCTATTCTTCACCATATCTCTGCAGCCAATGATTTACTTACTCCATCCTGACATTCACCCACTAAAGTCTCCACCTTCCAGCCAAAACCAGAAACAGCGCATTGTGACAGTAAATGTCGTGTATCATTCCGCGTTGGGCTTCAAGGCAGCTCTGCACTCTATCATCATGTTGACCTGCTGGACAGAAATAACCTCTGAGGTATTGGAACCATAGCATCTCTTCGCAATCACTCCAGAATCTCAAGGATCTATCCTTGGTTCCTTTCTCTCCCATATTTGCATGCAGCCCTCTTGGTGAAATATATGGAAAACAGAGGAACAGTTTCCATATCTTTACTGATATTAGTAAGATGACCTTCCCTTTATTGCCAGTGCTGTCAGATGGTCCAATATCTACAACCAAAACGGATAGTTGTAGAAATACTCAGTGGATTAACACAATTTGTCAGAAGGGAAACAAACTCAAGAGTTCAGGTCTGTGACTTTGCTCACCTTGGTCAGACACCCAAAACATTAACACACCTTTTCTTTCCATTGATGCTGTGCTTTTCATCATTTTTTGTGTTTTAGTTTCATATTTCTGGCATCTGCAGTTCTTTGTTCAGGAGTCTAACGTCTGCCTTAGCTACAGGAAACTGTGGCTCATCTAAGTATTGAAAAGCACAAAGCAATCTCATCTTTGGCTTCAGCATAAGTGCCACCTCCTAACTACTACCCCTTGTCCTCCTCCACAGCCATATCAAGGGCAGAACTGACTCATTAACAACCACAGCACTCTATTCAAGCCTGAGCTGAGGTTTTATCATCCTATTCCTGCCATCAGAAAGGCTACCTACTTCAATCTCTAACATTCTTTACCCTAGGCCTAGCTGCTGCTAAAGCCTCTGCCGATACCACTGTTGTCCCTAAAATTTGCTCACGTGAGCAGGCTTCCACTTTTGCTACATTCCCTTATACTTCAGCACGACCAAAACTCTGCTGACCATACCCTGTTCGACATCAAGTCCCATTTGCCAACCATGCTGATGTATATTGGCTCTTCTCCACCAATCCTTCAAATTTAAAATTTCCCTCCTTATATTTGCAACGCTGTATTGTTTACTCCATCCCATCTCCAACGTCCTCTAACTTCACAAACCCTCAAACTCCCTCTTGCTTCCACTCATTATTGGCGTCTGTGTTTTGAACTCAACACTGATAGCTGATACAAAATGATTGCAAATTCACATTTCCAAAATCAGTGGCTGGTTGGTAAAGTGAACCAACTTCTTTGTTCCTGCTTTGTTTAATCTGCTTCTGATCGCCAATGTAGCAGGAACTAAAATTAATCACAGGCCCAGCAGGATGCAACATCAGAGAACTGGACTATTCCTTATCCTTGTCTCTCTAATTATGATCTCTATCTCCTCCATACAGGAACACTCAGCATGGAAGATATTACCAAGTTCCAGAATCTCTTGGCTACAGTTATTCAGCTACACAATTTCAAAGCGTTGTGGCACTCGTCTGCCCTTAATCTGCCAAGGCCAAGACAGACATGGTCAAATACTGAGAGAAGCAAAATGGAATTCCATCTTAAAACTTGCATCCCACTCAATGAGCAGCATGCAAGGCAATAAAGGTTAATGCCTGAAGGAGAACAAACACTACTGCCAGCAGGTCAAAACTAAAAATGAATAATTAAGTGCCTCCGAACTATTTGACACATCAGTTGGAAATGAACCTTATTTCATTGTCAATAATTCTCGAGGTTGTTTTAAAAAATAACTGAGCAATGCCAATAAAAGAGCATGCAGCACAATTTAACAGTACATACAAACTGGTGACAGGACAGGAGATGAAATGCTTCCTCATCAATCGAATGGTTGCTATATACTTTTATTTTGATTGGCAGAGATGGGAGATGACACAGACAGAGACAGAGTACAGTGCAGGAACTATAGTCCAGGTCCTGTAAGGACACGTCATCTCAGGCTGCTTAAACATCTTCTAAAATAAATCAACACAACTTGGCTTCATAAATCACAAGCTCCGTCCATTCTCGAACATGGGACGTTTGGTTGCGGTTGGTTCTGAATACTCCACTCCACCAAGCATCCATGTCTATTGTGATATCTGACCCCAATTGTGTCAGGAGCAGCAACATTATCAGTAATGCCAGATTGGCCAATTTATGGGCAGAGGCTGCATTCACCATCCTCATTAACCTATGATCATAATAAACGGCACAGCAGACTCGATAGGCTGAATGGCATTCTCTTGTTCCTCTGTTGGTACGCAAATCCTATTACCTCAATTAAACATACCCTAAGATGTTATGACAAGCAAGAAATACAGAGTCTCTGAGCATCACTTTCCAATCCTAAAACACAAGAGAGCTGAAACATTAACACTGTTTCTTTAACCACAGATGTTAACCTGACCTGCTAAGTATTTCCAACATTTCCTATTTTCCTTTCAGTGTCTGGGAATCCACATGATTTCGCTTCGGCGTTAGGCTGGATGGTTCATTGTTGACGGGTGGAGACAGGAAGGGTTGAGTAGTTTCCTTCAGTGTTGTAAATTTTTTAATGATTCTAATGTGGCTGCAATGTGACTGAAGTCAGTAATATGCAAACTAAATGAAAAACAGTCAATTTGGATGACTTTAAGATCAGAATTTGATCACCAATATCTATCCTACTCTCGAAGCTTTATGCGTGTTCACACTAAAGACAATTACAATAACCCATAGCACACACTAAATAGTGTAAGGTTTCTTATACCGTCTCCAATGGCAGCACTGAACAACAGGAACAAGTTTATCAGAAGCCTTCCTTCTGGTTTACCTACTGCTGTGCCCATCATTGGCAAACCAGGAAGATAACAGCATTAAAACTAACTTAGATCAAGTTAGTTGACATGACAATAATAGGAATGCTAAAGCTGGCTGCGGTTAGTGGGGTAAAGGGAAGGGAGAGGTGACGGTTGCTAAAAGTGCATCAGTGCTGACACAGGATTCGCCTCGCACGGAGAAAGGTACCAATACTCTCCATCTAGGCAAGCACGTAGCTCAGACACAGCAGCCGTAAACCTAACTGGTACAAACAAAGACAGATGGATTGCTGCTCTTACTTGTCCCAATACAACAATAAACTATCTGTTTAATTAAATGGGCTTCAGGCAAGTAACAACCTCTCCTAATTTTGTCATGCCTGTCACAAAGCAACACAATCCATCAATGTTAATTGTACAACAGCGAAACTAACTTCAGCTTTAGATTTGGAGGCTACATGGGAACCTGAAAAAGGTTCAAGTAACTGAATGCAAGTACACTTTACAAGTTGTGAGCTCACCAGATCAGCTCCCAAAAACTTCACATAAATAACATTAGGTCAAGCAAGCAAAAGCATAGTCGTAAACATGACTATAAAGGTTATAAACAGTATTATAAAAAGGTGGTAAGCATGAGAGAGAGAGAGAAAGAGAGAGATTTAGGGGCTTAGGGCCTGGACAACTTAAGGCCATCAATAGTGAAGTGACTGAAGTTTTGGGAATGCAAAAAGCTAGAATTAGAAAAGTACAGATATCTCAGAGGGCCCGCATGGTTGGAGAAGATGACAGAGGTAGGGGAGGGAGGGAGAAGGCGACAGAATTTTCGGCAATCAACAATGAAAGTTTTAAAATTAAGAAGCTCCTTGACGGAGAGCTGGATGTAGGTCAATGAGCACTGGGGTGACAGTAGCTTGCTACAACTGAAGAGACAAGCAGAGTTTTGAACAGCCTCAGATTTACCGAAGGTAGAATGTGTGTTACCACTCGGACTCCTCCAGAATGGTTAACTCAACAAGGTAATCAAAGCATGACCGAGCTTGCCAGCAGCAGATGGGCTGGTCACTGGCAGAGTCTTCTGACATTAAGGTGGCAGACGGTCTTAGAGATGGTGTGAATGAGAAGTCACATGCTCATCTTGGGATCAAATACGATACCAAGGCTGCGAATTTCTTGCTTAATCTCAAACTGTTGCCAGTCAATGGAATGGAATTAGTAGACAGCCAACAAAATTTGGATCCAGGATCAAAAACAAAGGCTTGAATCTTCCCAATATTTAATAGGAAGAAATTTCTTCTAAATCAGTACTCAAAATTGGACGAGCGATCTCAAATTTAGCAACAGCGGGATGGTGAAATACAACTGGTCTTCTTCGATTTCACAATGAGTAAGAAAGCTGAATTAGTCAATAATCTAACAGGGAACATCAAAATAACAGTGATTGCAACACAAATGAATTCAGAAGGAAGAGTCACTAATGATTTAAAATTTTTGGTAACTAATTTTGGAGGAATGAGAGAGAAATCAATCACAAGAGTCTGGGTAGAACAGTTAAATGGATAGTGAACGTTGAATTGCCATTGCCTTTGTACATGTGTAATTTATATGGATGTTTAGAGGTTATTAAATAAAGTTCTACAAAAAAATGGCTGTTGACAATAATTGGAGGCATCCTATTGATTGTGTTTTACTTCTGTAACCAATTCCTTATCCAAAGTAGGGATATTGGCCAGCAACTTGTCACTGTTTGGATCAGAGAACAGGATCCACGAAAACTCACCAAATTCCTTGTGACAAACCAGGCTTTGAACTAACCTGGCAGGAGTGGTCCTCATTAAAACATGTTTAGGGCAGGCAATCTTCACTGCTGGGGCCCAAGTACAAGTCCCTTATCCACTTGTGCAGCATTCTGTTCATCTCCAAGTAGATTAGAAGCAACCCCATACAGTCTAACTGCTTTAAACTTAAGCAAAAACAAAAAGGAGACTATTGCTCGGTTCCAGGGATTTAGTAAATAATGGCCATATACTGAAATTGGCAGGATGCAATGAATGCTGTCACCCAAGGATTTGTGAAACTTGTATTTGGGCATCAGAGTTTCATTATATTTATAAATTACTTGATGGAAGAACAGAAAACCACATCTCTAAATGAGCCGATGACATTTGGATAAAGTGACATAGTAAGGAGTGGAAATGGGAGCAGAAAGTTGCAAAGGGACATTAATAGTTAAACTGATGACAAAAACAATGGTAAATGGGAGTTAAATGTGGGAAAGCACAAGATTAATGAGTTTTGAATGGCATCAGCAAAAATTATGTAAATCAAATACAGAAATCATTGCAAGCCAATGAACAGATACAAAAGTTAGCTACAAATGGTAATGGATTCTGTCCTTCATCTCAAAAAGATTTGTTTTGTGGAATCTCAGAGGACTCTCTTGGAATACATCACCATAGAATTAATTTCCTCTATTTAAGTTCACTGACATGATTACGTTAAGCAGATGGCATTTTTTGTTTGCACCGTGGAAGATTTATTTGACTTGATTCTTTGTTAAATGAGATGGGCCATTTATTGTCCTTATATTTTCCTATTTTAAGCTCCTGAAGAGAGGTAGGCCACCAAATTTGTTTTGGCATGAATGCGGAAAAATTAGACGATGTGTTGGAGCATTTTCTTTACAGCCTATTCTTGCTGCGATATTAAATGTCAGAAAATAACATGAAAACTTTTCAATTACGTTTAATAAAGAAACTTAAAATAGAGTAGACACAGCGTGGAAACAGGCTATTCAGCCCATCGAGTCTATATCAACTCTCTGAAGAGCATCCCAACCAGACCCAACCCCTGCATCCCCAGCCCCATACCTGTAACCATGCATTTCCCATGGCTGATCTACCTAGCCTGCACATCCCTGGACACTATCAGCAATTTAGCATGGCAAATCCATCTAACCTGCACATCTTTTTGGGAGAAAACCAGAGCACCCAGAGGAATCCCATGCAGACAGTCGCATGGGGCTGGAATCGAACCCTAATTCCTGGCTGTGTGAGGCATCAGTGCTAACCACTGAGCCACTATGCCACCCCTTGGTGGTCATTTGAGACGCCTCAAGCTTGTCACAGATTGCAGTACTCAAGATTACAAGGAGTGTTTAAAAAAAAACATGGAAATACAAGGGAAAACCTTCATTTTCTTGCTTGACTTAGTAAATCATATTCTTGAGCAGGTTATCTAGGGTGGCACATACTAATTCTTAGGGCACTGAGGGATTGTCTTTCAGATTAGATATTAAACTGACGCTCCATCTGCTTTCTCCAGTGAACATAGAAGATTCCACACCACTAATGTAATGAACAATAAAAATGTTCCTCTGTATCCTGTTCAACATTTATCCCTAACCAACAGAACTCACCTATTTCATGGCTATTTGTAAAACCTTGCTTCTATAAAATCAACTTCCAGGTTTTCATATACTATAATAGGATTTATTTTTCACAGTAGCAGCATAAAACATGAATTTTTAAAACTTATTCGTGGAAATAATTTGGAACAGACAGAAAGGGGTGAATTCAGACAACACCATGTAATTTAGATACCATAACAATGCCAAGTCATCAGTCATCATTAACTGGTAGAAATGTTGCTTATGGCGATAGCAGCTGATTCCATTTGTTAACTAATCAGCACTCTTCTCTCATATATACATTGGTTTCTCCTAAAACTGGTATTCTTGCAAATTGTCCTGATCAGCATAAGATGAAAAGCTTTGACAAAATGTGTCTTTTTTCAATGATACTGAATGTCAACTTATTTAATACCCAACTTTGAAATGCTGCCATTCTCTAGCTACATTTCTAAAACAATGAAATATTTGGATTAACATGGGTGCTACATTGGTGATGTGAAGCACTTGGAAATGGCATGAAAGGATACTGATAGAAACTACAGTTCTGTGTATGTTAAACAGCCTGCATGCTGCTCCTGCCCCTTAATTCACGCTAAGCATAAAATGATGCTGGCAGAAGCCTGGCAATGAGGTTTGGAGGAAAGGAAGGGTTGGGGGGAGTGAGGTGGGGAAAAGGAACCAAGTGCAACAGCTTACTTTCAAAAAGCAAGCAGGCCACATCAGCTGCTGGAACAATTGTTAAAGATGAATGCACAAGTCCCAGTCAATCCGGAATTTTTTGGGGGAGAACATTAAAGCCCTTACCCAGCAATGAGCCACAGAATTTACACGCTCTGTTCTGTCACAAAAGGTAGCACCTGTGACATCTTTGGCTGCTGAATTATCACTTCTCGTTATAATGTGTGCCCATTGATGACCCTGTCATTGCATTAAGTTCTAATCAAGCCTTAATGTAATTCGGTACACAGCTGTCCCAAGTTAGCACATTCCCTTAACATTAAATGAACTGCGGCAGAATAAAGTAGAGTGCAGACCTTTCACTGCAGTATGATCATCACCCCAACCATCTGGCTTGCAATGTCGGGTTTTCAGATTAACCTGCATATGGTGCTCCTTTTGTGCCTGTATAGCACAGATGGGTAGTGACACAACGTAGCAAACTGTGACTGGTAATGGCAATCTAATGCAAACTTTCAGATTCTCTGCTGCAAAAGGAAAAAAAAAAAACTAGAAAAACCAATTGAGGTTCTCCTTCATGCAATATAAGCCCACTTTAAGGAATAATTCTTGAGAAATTGGACAATAGAATTAGATGTTTATTAGTTGACACAACGTTAAATCACTGCAGTCAATGCATAGGTTGCTCTATTTTCTGCAAATACCACAGATGTGTGGGTTACTTTGTGACAGGCCGTGATACTTTACAATTCAAAGACAACCAAAGTGAGAATGCAAGAATAAAAGGATGGTGGTTTTGATCAGAAACAAGATTAAACAACCAATTCCCAATTGTAACCCACTCTGGCCATGAGAAATGGGCAAACCTGGGTGTTCGCTTTTCATCTTTTGCAATTTTCCTCTTTGTTAAGATGAATGGAAAGTAAAAATTGGACAAGGTCTAAAAAGGATGCCAGATTCAAACCGGCTTACTCCGCAGAAATTTGCATGGCGTGAAGATTGGAGGCAGGCTTAGGGACAGTATTCCCGAGTCCAGGATCTAAACGTGAAAAAGGACCCAGAGCGGAAAGCGTAGTCCAGAGACAAGGGTTGGGGCATGCAAACACAAAGACAAGCCTGAAAGAGACTTCAGAGTTACGGGAGTGCAAAATAACGAAAGGCTAGTGTGGGGAAGAAAAAAGGATATATAGGATGCAGTGCAGGGAAGAACCAGTTGAATTGAGTTGAAACCACTTCTTTCCCTGCAGTTTTGATTATGGACTAAAATAGGAAAAGTGCTGTTTTACAAACCAAGGATTGTGGAAGAGCTGACTGCACATTTAAAAGTCAAGCTTCCAGCATTTATTGCAAATTCTGTTTGCATTGTTGTTTATTCAAGCAGCAGGAGCAGGTCACTGCAGACAGACTGGCACCGAGGTGTATATATAGAGAGAGATTCGGCCAGCAACAATAGCTGGTTACTTCACAGACCAATGACCTTTTGCCTGCCAACAACTGCGATACTTAAAACAGTTTGGAGATGTGGACAATATTGCTAGCAGTCTTCAAACGACTAAAACGGGTGGTGTCTTTTTCTCTTCAGTCAAAGTACCTTAAGCCAGAAGAAAGCCTGTTTAATTTTCCCTCACTGACTGCTATATGCTGACCCTTGTTATGTAATAAACCAGAGATTTAATTGTGAACCAGTTGCTCTGTGCCTTCTACAAGCAAGTGAAGTACACAGAGAAAACAGATCAAGGCACAGCAAGCCATAAAGGATCAGCTCAGGTAACCTTGTAGGGAGGACCATCAGAGACAGAGGAAAAAAAGAAGTGGTGTCCAACCAACCCTCTCCCTCTGTGATATAAGTGGGGGGGGGATATAGATTTTAAACTTGAGTTACATGTTGACAGTTCACAGTTGTTATCTGTTGCTAGAATCTGTTAATTTGTAACAAATAATAAATCTTACTAAATGTATTTAAAAACCTGTAAATCAAGAAAAAGAAAAATGAAATTTCACAGCAGATTCATCCATTGCCAGATTCCCAGACTTCAAGCCCAACTTTGCTACGGCTCTGATAATATTCCTCTCCAACTGTAAATAATTAGAATTTTTAAAAAATGTTTCTGTAATGCTTTTCATCTTGTAATCGTTGATCATTTCAGTGGCTTATGAATTTTTAATTCCCATTTTGTCACAGATGTTATTTAGAGCACAGGATGGTCTCAAATTATTCTTCTCTATTTGTATCTCCATCAGATAATCAGCTCAATAAGTAAGCAACAGCAAAATGAGCACTAATGTTTATTGGCATTTTTATGTAATCTACCTTGTACCACTGGGAGATACCTCAAAATATCATGTGCACTGTAACGTACTGAATTGCTTTTTCACTCTGTACGAAAATGCAATGCTTCCAACTTTACATCATATCCTGATGCACAATACAACATATAAAAAATCTAATCTGTTGCATTTTTTTTTAAAATGACAATTAAACCTCCTAATTTACAGACATTACAATGGATTGGATTTAATTTCCAGTCACTGAATCTCCATTGCTGGGGACAGACTTTGAAATATTAATTACGAAACATGGCAGCCTGGTCTTTAGTCAGAAAAGAAGCCATAATAGGACAGAGTGATAGCTCTAGAAAGTCCTATAGATTCAAACTTACAGCTTTTCAGAAAAGCTTAATCTTCCAACATTAAGAAGTTATTTCATATTCAGGAGCTGTTCTGGTATGTTTCAGCTAAATAAATTTTCTTTTAAAAAAAAATGTATAATTTCACTTTCACCTGCAACAGTAGAATCATAGAATCCCTTCAGTTTGGAAACAGGCCCTTCAGCCCAACAAGTCCACACTGACCCTCAGAGCATCCTACCCAGACCCACCAGCCTATAACCCACCTAATCTACATACCCTGAACACTATGGGCAATTTAGCATGGCCAATCCACCCAGCCTGCACATCTTTGGACTGTGGGAGGAAACCAGAGCACCCAGAGGAAACCCATACAGACATGGGGAGAACATGCAAACTCCACACAGTCACCCAAGTGTGGAATCAAACCTGGGTCCCTGGTGCTGTGAGGCAGCAGTGCTAACTACTGAGCCACCGTGCCACCCCTATCAGGCATATTCCTGGAGGTTTCATTATATAGCTTCCTGCCTATGATTCGCTCCCATTTTTCTGTCATTTGTTGCCCTTCATGAGGACAAGCATTCCCACAACCAATTGGAAAGCAAAGCAAACAATCTTTATACAATTGTACTGTATGTGAATTGGCAAAAACTCTCGTTCCCTTATTTCCAATATTTTCAGAATTAAAAGTGTTCAAAGAAATTGGAAGATAAAGCAAAACAATGTTAACTCCTCAATAACTTTTCTTCTTGGTTGCATATTTGAAGATTGATCACCAGGACACTTATAACACTGGAGACTAAATTGATGGCAATCACAGATTGCCTTGGCTTTGCTCAAGGTTCATCCAGAACTGGAACGTTGCTTCTGATGCTTACATTTAGCCTAGTGCAGGCTAGGTGCATCAGTGATTCATCAATCACGATAATATAGCAAATCTACTGTAGCAATGTGAATTACATGACAGTGTGCAGTGCTGTCTCTCTAAACCTATGTGGATACTGAAAGTTACCAATCATACGAATAAAAGATTGGAAATATTGCTCAAACATTTTTGCAATATTCAAGATAAGGGGAGAGTAACCTTTGCTCTTTTTTGCAAAATATTTTACATTAGAATAATTTTATTCTACATTCATTGTTAACCTACAATTTTTTTCTTCAGATGCAACTCATTCCTTCTTCCTAACTCTAAGCCGGTTCTCTTATTTTTTAATTATTTATGATTAACCACACTTTATCTTTCCTTGGCAGCATTTTAGATGCATGGTGATGGAAGACCATTAACCTGAAAGCTTAATCCTGTTCTTCTTTCACAGCTGAAAACCTCCAACATTTTTAAATTCCTTATTTAAATTTCACATCCTCAATATTACACTTTTCCATTTCTCCCTCCTTGCTCTCCCAAATTGAATAGTTTTCATCAAAAAGGACCTGCCTAAAGATATTTCTTCAGTTAAAATGTCCAGTTGTTGTTCTTAACACAGACCTGGAAAGAAGCCCAAATGTTTCATACCTCAAAAGGAGCAACTTTGGTGTTAATTTCTAGGTGGATATAGTAGAGGATTGGGCTTGTGTTGGGAATTGAATCTTTAAACATACTAATCAGGGAGAGATGAATGTGTTGCTGCTAAGGAAACAAGGAATTATTGGAAGTCCCTTGTGAAGAGCTGGGAGTTGGGGGGTAGGCACAATGACAATATAAAAAGGTACCAGTTTGCCAGTAAGATCCTGGAGGTTTTGCAGAATGGAGTGGTGCTTTGGCAGGGGTTCTTCCTCCCCAGGACCAGCAGTAAAGGGCACAATATAGCAGCCTGGTCCAAGGATGTCACCTGGCTTGAAAACAGCCTCAGTTGTCTGGAGGAACGCCCAGCAGTGGGGGAAAATGAGGGTCGACGTGCTTCTCTGCTCTGCCGGCATCAGTGACACCACCTTCTCTCCAAAATCTCACGTTATCTCTGCTTTTGTACCCACCTCCAATCAAGGTTCCTGCTCTACTAAATCACAAAATTGTCTGCAATATCTTCCCCACTCAGCCTCACCACAACACCATTAATTCTTCCCTCTGTGCTGCCTTCTGACCGATTCAGAACACCTCCCCACCTGCACATTTTCTATGAGGAGACAAAACACAATAGGGCAGTGTTAGATCATGTGGAATCACATAATTTGGCTCCTCAACCCTTGTGAGAAGTGGAACTTGACTTGGACTACCTAGAGGTTAACCTAGGTTTACCGCGCTGGGAAACCGAGTGAAGGCTATTCTGTTTGATATTACTGAGGCATGCTGACAACTATGACAAGCTTCCCAGCTTTGTACCAAGCTTTGGCTTTGTTAAACAGCATTGCAAGCAGGAAGTAATATGAGCCTGCTTCTCTGGCAGAAGGTGCAAAGTGCAAAAAGGCAAGGCAAGGTATACCATGCAGGCATTCTGCAAGCATCCAGATAGTCTCAACTGGGACCGAGCGCTATGACAGTGAGTGAAGAGATGCAGAGGTAGTAGGAACTGCAGATGCTGGACAATCTGAGATAACAAGGTGTAGAGCTGGATGAACACAACAGGCCAAGCAGCATCAGGCGAGCAGGAAGGCTGACGTTTCGGGCCTGGACCCTTCTTTAGAAAGGGGAAGAGGGATCTGAAATAAATAGGGAGAGAGGGGGAGGCAGATAGAAGATGGATAGAGGAGAAGAAGATGGGTGGAGAGGAAACAGAAGAGATGCAGCCTGGTCTAGTCCATGGACTGGGTGCATGTCCCTGAGTGCAGTGTCCTTGCAGCAGCATTACAACCATAGTTGCCATTGCAGCCTAAGTTGCATCACTGAAGTGCTGTAAATAGATCAGAGATGGGTTTTACATGTTAGCAGAGATCAGATGCCAATGACTGTGGATGTGGGCTGCATGTATCCAGTGTCCCATGGAGCATGTCCAAGAAGTTGGTGCCCAGTTTCCAACAGGGAATAGTTTGGAGTAAGTAGTGACTTGAATCTACCAGTCGCTCACTCTGGTTTCCTTGTCAAGTTTGTGACATTGAGCTTGTTTGGAGCGTTTGGCAAGATGGGAATCTGAATATTACTGAGGTAAATCGTGCTGTTAATAACAAATATTAATCCCTCATTTCGCTCAAATTTCACCACACTCCTAGTGAAAAGCACAAGATAAAGCAAGGTAATTTCAACATACAGTTGTCTCACTGCTCATCACCCAACTTTGCCACACATTTCCACATAGCCCATGTCTCTCAGACCTCTATAACATTTGACCTGTCTCTCACAAAATATAGGCTGTATCTATAGAATATATATAGATCTATATAGCAACATATTTACTATCAATTCCAAACTTATGGAAATGGTGTATTAAAATTATATTCTTAGTATCATCTGTGCCTACGAGCCTGCGTTACTTGCCACGGAGATCTAAAATTCCAATGTGTTCTAGATGTTTTCTAATCAACCTGTTCAGAGATGTTAGGAAACATCTCTATAACTGATGGGGCTTGAACTCAGGTCTCCTGGTCCAGAGGTGGGAGGAATACCAATGCATCACGAGAGAGTCCCCTACCCTCCCCCAAGGTGTTCTATACTGAACATAAACTGAAAGTAGTGTAGATGCCAAATATCGAAAAAAAACAGAAGTTACTGGAAAAGCTGAGCAGGTCTGGCAGTATCCAGAAGAAAAATCTGAGTCAACGTTTTGGGTGCAGTGACCCTCCCTCAGAACAGTTCCCAAAACTTTAACTCATTTTTCTTCTGGACCTAACGAGCTTTTCCAGCAACTTCTGTCTGTGTTCTACACCGAGATGTTCAATTAGACAGAAATCATACGACCTCCCAGGAGACACTGAAGCCACCACTACATTTTTACCGAAAAATCTATAATTATTGCTTTCATTATGCCCTGCAATTAGATAAATAAAGATACTACAGCTGTATTAGCAGAAAGGTTCTGTGAATGTGTTTTTCTCCTTCAGATTCCAAAAAGGAATGAATAGAAAAAGGAACCAATTCCATTCTTTGTCCCTCCCCCAAAAGAAAAAATAAACAGTTAAGAATAATGCTTCTGTTAAACCATACCTAAAAGTGCACATTACATATTGCTTTGAAATAGCTAATAAAACAGCGAGCAAACACAATCATCAGAAACCAGAGGACAGACAGGTTCCGAGGAAGGGTCACCAGACCCGAAACGCTAACTGCTTTTTTCTTTCACAGATGCTGCCAGACCGGCTGAGCTTTTCCAGCAATTTCGGTTATGTTTCCAGAGGACAGATACGTTGCTCCTTGTTGCTCATAGGCACAGTGCATTCTACAACACACACAAACTGCATCAGGGCAATGCAAGCACAGGTCCAACTGTTAGATCTCTTCTCCTGATGAAATCATCACACTTGGAAGAACATTAACGTAAACTCGAAGCTTTTCAGAAACACTATAATAATAGAGGCTACTCAAAGATACAAAATACAACTTTTGTGGGTAAATTCAATCTAGTTATTCATGCCCACTGGGTATATGCCCAAGGTCAGGTCCTCTGCTCGTTTCTTAGTGTCCACTATCTTGTCCTTTCCTCTCTTGTTAAAAATACTGTGAGCAACTTCAGTGAACAATGTAATTGAGGAAAACAAAGTGAAATGGTTTCCCATTGCCTTCCCTGTGTGAAAAAGGCATAGTAAAAGCACACACATCTTCATTTCAAACAACTGGCATATTTTACCCATATATCTAATTAGCTAGTTCAAGGTGAAACATTGCATCTGGATTTTTTTTGCTGACTCACTTGATTTTTAAATTTTAGAGGAGAGCATCCCACCCAGACTCATCCCCCTATAACCTACCTAATCTACACATCCCTATGGGCAATTAAGCATGACCAATTTACACCTAACCTGCACATCTTTGGACCGTGGGAGGAAACCGGAGCACCTGGGAGGAAACCCACACAGACAGTTGCCCAAGGCTGGAATTGAACCCAGGTCCCTGGTGCTGTGAGGCAGCAGTGCTAACCACTGAGCCACCGTGCCGCCCGAAATTTCTCAATATATAACAGACTATTTTTCTTTTCCTCCACAATTATGAAATGCCTGACAATTCTGTGTGTTTCTATATCAGGAGGGTGACTCAAAGTTCTGATGAAGAAAATGCATATTTCATTCCATGTAGTGTTGTTCTTATAGTTGACTAGCAAATTTCCCATGATTCATGGTGACCAAGAGCTAAGTATTTTCATATGCATTATTAGGCTGTTAACAAAATGCTTAGGTATTTAGCCAATAGTTGTCATAACATGATCAAAATCACGAAAGAGGATGAAACTCAACAGAGCTGGATTTAGGCAAGGCTTACTTCAAAGTAATGAATCAAAATGGTAACTGGAACAGCAGTTTACGAGAGACAAGAGTCCTACTCCCAACTGTAAGAAAACCTGATACAATCATAACTAGCTGGAGTACTGTGAGCAGTTCTGGACACCACACATTTGGAAGAACTGATTTGACATGGAAAGCACAGAGGATATAGATTTACCAAAATCATATCTGGACTTAGAGGTTAAAAATTAAACTGCATGTACTCAGTGACATCTGTCCTTGTGCACCAGGCCGTCAGACTGACGACCATCTGAACATCTCATAACTTATCGGAATTGCTTGCAGGAATAAAGACTCTGTGGCCAAACGTTTGTTAAAATTTTTATTAACAGAAATTATTTTCCTTCCTTTTAACCACGTGTGTAGTGTGCCTGCACATGCAGGCACATGTGTATGGATCTCCCTCAACCTTGCCTTTGAATAAAAAAAAAAGTGTCAATAGACCTTATTTGTATCTCAGGTCATTCCTGCAAATGACAGGTCTCTTACTTATTGTCATTTTCAGCTCTCTCAACCCAAGTCAGTTCTTTAGCAACGTTGTTTAGGCATCCATTAATTGCACATGGAGATCAGCCATCTTAGAGCTCAGGTAACTTTTGCAGCTGTTTGAAAAAAAAAAGCAGCAGGCTCATCTAAAAAAGGTGATTTTTTTCCCCCCCACCAAAAGCAAGTCCCAATCCCAGATATTAACGTGATAGAATTAAACATTAGTGAATATATTACAACTTATTAATATGTACATGAAGAAACTTTTTTTTATAAAGTACATAGACAGAAATAGGGAAAATAGATCAGGTTCAAGGATATCAAGTATTTAGTAATATATTTTATTACCAATGTTATAAATTATAATTTAAATATAATTTAGAAATGAAACAGATGGGCTTGGAATATGGCCAATGAGCAGGTCAGGGACAAAAACAGAAATTGCTGGAAAAGTGCAGGTCTGGCAGCATCTGTGAACAGAAATCAGAGTTAACATTTCGGATCCAGTGACCCTTCCTCTGGAACGTTAACTCTGTTTGTTCTTCACAGATGCTGCCAGACCTGCTGAGCTTTTCCAGTAACTTCTGCTTTCGTTCCTCGTTTACAGCATCCGCAGTTCTTTTGGTTTTTATCTACTGCAGGCCAGCCTCTGTAAATAGCAGGCTGGAAAGTGTTGCCACCGGTTCATGATCAGAGAATAGATGGAGCCTTCTATACAAATGAAGCATACAGACACACAGCAACCCAGCACACTTTTGGAATGAACGCTGTTGGGGAGATGACAAATTTAAAAGATAAAAGAGAAAACAATTTCAACACCAATGCCACCAGCCAGAAAATGCTGATCAATTCATCTTAAATTAATGGCCTCAGAAAACAAAAGGCACAGAAAGGACTAGGCAACTAGCAAAAATCATTAACTATAGTCACAGGGCTATAAGCAATATCAGAAGTTATGTGACAGAACACCATTTGCTATTTATTAAAACTCACCAGTCAAAAAAAAAATTGCACAAAATCTCTCAACTCAGCAACGTTATCTACTGCATCAACATTTTCAGCTTCTTTGACACCATGGGCAGCAACCAGAGTGACCTCATCTGTGGAAGGGGAATTCTGCGGATTGCTTCAAAATAGTCCACAGAGGTCAGCGATGGAAGACTTTGATTTCACTTAGTTTTACCTGCACAGATGAAAACTTATCAATTGCAACTTGATAATCTGCTGATTAGAGGTTGTTTGAGGGTGCAGCCTTAAAAATTGCTCGTTTGCCACACCTGCAGTTTATTTTGGGGAAAAAGAACTGCAAAAGTTTAATCATACATTGCACTTTAGAGCACATCTCAAAAAGCCAATCAACCATCATAGATCTTGAGCTGTTGCAGTCAAGGTCTACTAATATCAAATATGAAATGAACCAAAACAGTGAAGAAAGTCACAACATTATAGTGCAAAGTCACTAAACGACAAAGTTTTAAATTACGCTGTTTTAAACAGAATAACCACAGCATGATTAAAGTTACACAACACATCTTTTAACAAAGTAGAGGCATGCAAACTAAAATGTTACATTTTAAATGCTGTCCACATTCACATGAAAAAAAACATGTGACCAACAGCCACACTGCCAAAATTATACAAATTGCAGACTACAATTTACAAGTGCTGAAAATTACAGGGGTTTATTTCATAATGTAACTAATTCCCATTTCAAAAAGGAAAATGTTCAAAACTGTTTATTTACAAATGAAATAAGTTTAGTCAAATTCACGGTGGCTCAGTGGTTGGCACTGCTACCTCACAGTGCCAGGGACCCGGGTTCGATTCAACCCTCAGGCAACTGTCTGTGTGAAGTTTGCACACATTCTCCCAGTGTCTGTGTGGGTTTCCGCTGGGTGCTCCAGTTTCCTCCCACAGTCCAAAGACGTGCAGGCTAGGTGGATTGGTCATGCTAAATTGCCTGTAGTGTTCAGGGATGTGTAGCTTACCGGGGGGGGTGGTGGGATACTCTAAGGGCAAATGTGGACTTGTTGGGCTGAAGGGCCTGTTTCCACACTGTAGGGACTCAAAAAAAATACTGAGCTAAGGTATTGTTTGCATTCAGAATCTCAAAAAATATTAAGGCGTCAATTGCAGAAAGATTTTTAATGTTATAGTGCCAAATGTATGGTAAATTAACCAGCTCTCCCCCAAAAACATCCAGTGTGTTGTTTTAAACTTAAATGTCATTTTCATATAGTAAATGTCATTAGGTGCAATTTGTACATCTGGACAACATCTATTTGTCCTCCCTCGGTTAAAGTAACAGTCCACCTAGTTGCTTTGCCATGGTTACACTTGACAAATTTCACAACAACAGACATGAACTTCACCAATGATTGGATTAATTCTGGCTCCACTTCAGTATCTGATTCATCCTTTCCTCACAAGGAAGTTGGCTGAACAGTAAAATCTAACTGACAAAACACCGAGTTGTAATGCAAATGTGTATATTTCAAGCACAAAATTTAAATTAAAAAGTCAAACTCAAGCTAAAAATGCCTGTTGCCTCTGGACCAGATTGTTAAATGTATTCTTTGGTCCAACTGCTCATCCTTCAATTTCCATTAAAAAAAAAATCAGCTGTGCTGCCAATATGTTAACTTAAACCAATTCCCAGACCTTTAGGTGATCCATGACCTGCACTGGCTCCCAGGCCCAAGTTTTAAAAACATATCCTGGGGTGCTCAAGTCGATTCATGACCTCAATCCTCAATCTCTATTACCAGTATCAATCCACGCTAAAAAGATCTATTTATCTAATTTTAGTCTTTGTGCATCGCTTGCAGCATTGGTCCCATCCCATCACTGACAGTTGTACTTTCAGCCAACTAAGCAATAAATCCTGGAACTCTAAACTCCTCTGCCTTTGTAACTCATTCAATATTTTGAAAAGGCAATTTAAAACCCATCTTTGACCAAATGTTTAGTCACCCCTTCTAATATCATTACAACAAGATGGGAACTGCATGGCGTCTCTAATCCACCTACTCTATGGGTCACAAAGTCTAATTGTTTTACACAGTTCTGACATGGCCAATCATGCTTTCTCTACGTTAGACTTTGACAGAAGAGGAGATCTATCAACTAGGTTTCTTTAATAAACCCCAAATTGTTGACCTATTGTAACACACAGCCTATTCCACAAATATGCAAAACTGGTTAAAATACTCAGTTTATAATTCGGGACATACAAATGGATTACCCCTCAAAATATCCTAAACCCCCACCTCCCCCACCCACACACACACACTACATACAGTCACAGACGCACTATACACGGTAAAAGGGAATACAAGATTTCTCTACACAAAAGTTTTAACAAACGTTTGACCTCAGTCTTCATTCTTAAGACACAATTCAGATAAGGTATGAGATAACAAGGTGTAGGGCTGGATGAACACAGCAGACCAGGCAGCATCAGAGGAGCGGGAAAGCTGACGTTTTAGGTCTGGACCCTTCTTCAGAAAAAGGGTTCAGGCCCGAAATGTCAGCCTTCCTGCTCCTCTGATGCTGCTTGGCCTGCCGTGTTCATCCAGCTCTACACCTTGTTATATCAGATTCTCCAACCTCTGCAGCTCCTACTATCTCAGATAAGGTATGAGATGTTCAGATGGTCATCAGTCTGATGGCCTGGTGCACAAAGACAGATATCACTGAATATTTGCAGTTGTTTCTGGGGAACATTGTAAGCGCAATTGCTCAGGAAATATCAACAAAATCGCTCAGGGCCTTCTCACATGAAAGCCAGCTGGTCAAGGGCTCCAGATAAAACACTTGGACCCACAACAAGGACTTTTTCCCAGAACTAGGAAAGCTGAATTTTGGGGCTTGTGTACTTCAGTAGCCTCCTCCCCAAAAAAAAAACACATTGTAAGCAGAAAGTGGAACTTGAGTCATAAACTCCAGTGAATAAGCATTTATTACATGACATGTGACTACCATCCAATGCCTTGTAAATAAATTCCAATGTTCTTTAATTGATCAAATTAAAAGAAAATAATTCCAGTGTCTATAATCCTACAAATGCAAGCCCACCAAAATTGTCACAATGTCTTCATAATATGTTCTTTTCAACTTGGCCCAACTTTGGTCTAATTGAGTCACGGAAAATTTTAGAAACATTTTTGCGCATTTAAAAAGTGCCTTTCATTAGAAATTGCTCCTGTATTTTTTTTTTCTCTCACACAGGATCCTATTTCTGATGGTTGTCCACCAATGTTTGTCGAAAAAAAGAGTGTACTTTTGAGGTCACTGGGTGGTAATGGAACCAACCAGTATGAAATGGCCTTAATCAGCATACTTTCACAATTAAAAAAGTGACCATAGGGAGGTACAGAGTGGAAAACTGATTCAACAAAAAGAAAATAAGTGATTCTAGAATTTTATCTTTCTTGAAAATATAGAAAATGTAGAAACTGTCATCTCTACTATCAGTGGCTATGCTAGCTACTGGCAGGTACTTGGGCACCAGCTCTGGAAACCCCTCCCTAAAACTCAATGGAACCGATTCATATTGTATCATGTCTCTTACATCTGATTCTTGCCCCTTTTACCAAATGCCATTTCGGAATGGGTAGATGATGGCCTCATGGTATTGTCATTCGATTGTTAATCTGGGGACCTAGGTTCAAATCCTGCTGTGGCACATGGAGTTTGAATTCAATTAAAAGCCTGGATTTGAGAGCGTAATGTTGACAATGAATCCATTGCCCAAAAAAAAAAAAAAAAAAACCACACCACCTGGTTCACTAATGTCCTTTATGGAAGGAAACTGCAGTCCTCACCTGGTCTGGCCTACATGTCACTCCAAACGCACATCAATGCGGTTGGGTCTCAATTGCCCTCTGGGCAAAATGGTAGACAGGAGGAATAAAAGCGCTTGTTTTGCTTGAAGGCCCCTGGAAATCCTGCTGGACAGGGTAATGCTGATGTGGAACTTCAGCCTCTCCCAGGACCAGGAATGGAGGCCACAACAGAGCATGCCAACTTGGTCTGAGGTTGCCACCCTGCAAAGCAGTCTCAGCCACCTGGGAAAGGAATGCCCAGCATTCAGTAAGAAGGTAAACATCTTCTCGACTCCAACATGGTAGGTTCCACCATCTTCTCTGATGCCTCACCCTCACTCTGCTATTGCACCCATCTCAAACCAAAGCTCATGTTCTACTGCTCCCACAACTGCCTCCAGCGTCTTCTCTAACTCACTTTGACCCAGCCCAACCAAAATTCCCCTCTACGCTGTGCAGCTGCTGGGAAGCTCGACCCATGCCAATTTGTGTGCTAAAACATGGCATATGTTTCCGGAAACTACTGCCATGAATGGACCTCAGGAGGTCGGCACACATCAGAAAATATTATTTGAGGGAACATTACTACTAACACCACATGCTCTGTGCTGCCTTCCTCATTTACCCTCATCACCTCTATACTTGCACCGACAGCAATAGCTGTACCACCCACTACTGACTTCCATAGACCTGCGCCTCTCTCATTTCAGGAAGAAAACAGCCAACGTTACACAGCAGAGAGTCATGGTTGGTATTGTGCTGCCCATCCTCACCGCTTACAGTCACAGTCATAGGGACGTACAGCACAGAAACACAGACTCTTCGCTCCAACGTGTCCGCACCAATGAGATTTTCTACATTACTCTAGTCCCATTTGCCAGCATTTGGCCCATATCCCTCTACACCCTTTCTATTCATACACCCAGATGCCTTTTAAAAAACGTTGTAATCGTTCCACCACTTCGTCTGGCAGTTCGTTCCACGCATGCACCATGCTCTGCATGAAGACGTTGCCCCTTCGGTCCCTTTTAAATCCTTCCCACCTCACCTCAAATCTATACCCTCAGGTGTGGCTTATGAGGAGAGGTTCCTGACTCTGACCATCCCACGTAGGCCTTGGCCTGGTATCCGAGACTGCCCTAGATTTACTGTGGCAGAACCTGAAGGCAGCCTTACCCCTTTTGACAAGGCTGCAGCCTGCTAACAACAGTGACAAGATTCCTGATTGAGTGTGGGAAGTGGTGCAGCAAAACAGCAATAAACTAACCGTGCATATCTCTGGCTGAGGGGGAGGGCAGAGTAAGTGAGCACTGAGCGAAAACTAAAAAAAAAAAAAAAGGGCCTGAGATGCAATCTATTCTTGTTCTTGGGCGTGTGTCCCTGAACACAGTGTCCTTGCTGCAGCATTACAATGACAGCTATCAAGGCAGCCAGAAAGCAGGACTGAAGTGTAAGTGCCCTGTAAATGGATCAGAGACATGCCATGAGGGATCTCAGAGGCAGATGCCAATATCTATGGATGCGAGGTATGGATGGGAGGTACGTGTGGCCTGTACCCATGGAGCATTCCATGACACGTTGGTACTCAGTTTCCAACAAGGTGGTCACTCTGAGCAAGCAGCAAGCTGAACTGGATTTCCTTGTCAAGTTTTCCTGATGCCAAGCTTGCTTGGTGAGTTTAATATTCAGCCTCCCATCTTACCAATGAATTGAGTTAGTCTGTTAAACAGAGCATTTAACCAACAATAATTGTCAACTGTTAACTCACTGTGACCTAGTGAGAATTGCGTCATGCCGCTTGTGAAAAACAAAGGACGGAGAGAGTCATTCCCAACATAGAAATAGGCCTTGCTGCATTTGTCAACTAATTCTGTCGTACAACTCACCATAACCTACATTGCTCAGACTTAAGATTTTGCCCTGTGTCTCACTATCTTCTGCTCCGATTTATAAAGTACACTGTAAAACAGATGTAGTTCGGTCTCTAATTTTGCTGAAAACTCTCCTGTGAATTGATGTTTTCCTATATTGAAAAAAAAAAGAGATACTGTATAAAAGTGCAGGTTGTTGAATAAAAGCTAATACAAGTAACTCCCATCCACAAGGCTACTTCAGGGAAGGAGTCAGTTACTAGCCAATATGCACTTTTGTTATGTAAAAGGATGTATATCAAAATCAATTTTCATCATTTTGACAGGACTCTTTTCAGGAGGAAAGTAAGCAGTAATCAGCTATTGCCCTCATGAATAACAATAATTATTAGATGGCCTCTTGGTTGATTAATCCATTATCTCAAACACTTGCTGTCAATTAAACAATTACAAAGCAGCATTCACCATTCTACATTACAAGCAATTTAAATAAATTACTCGCTGCAAATACACCTTCAGGGAATGAGAGGCATAAATAAAAAGGCAGAAGAGTATGGGCAAAAACAAAGGCAAGATTAATTATGAAAGCGTTCCAGTGCTGCGAATTGTCATGATGCACGTGGACTTCAATTTTGATCTGTCTCATCACGGACTGCAAAATGGAAGGCAAAATGAAATGTAGTGCAGCAATCACGAAGCACTTAAACCACATCGAGTGTGCAGTAATTGTGACAGATAAATGAAGTCTTATTTATGTCAGAGCTGCACAGCTAAAACCATCCATTAAAACCTGTAAAACTGCATCCTTTCCTCACAGATGAGAGCTTTAGTACGATCTTACAGACAAGTTTTTCTGAAATTTTGCTGAACCAAGGACACAACTTTTACAGTACTTTACAACCACACTCATCATTAAACGTACACAAGTGTCAGCAAGTCATGCTATGGAATCATGTCCATTTACCAAGACTATTTCTCACCCCAACCCCCCTCCCCCACCCACTAAATATGGTCATGTAGGGCGATCACAAGGAGACATATTACTTTTTGTCAATTGGGCTTGGCAGTGGCTGGAATTGATTTTGTACACAATTTGCATATTGGCTTGTAATTAGCTTTGGTTATGAACTAAACTAAAGCCACAATTCTCACCTCGCCCCTCGCGATTTTGTAAATCGGATGATAGTAAAAAGGTGAGTAGCCAGGGCCTTCTCCCTAGGGTGGGGGAATTCAAAACTGGGAGGCATATTTGTAAAATGTGAGAGGAGGGGGGAAAAAAAGAAGTTTTAAGAAAGGACTCGACGGGCAAATTCCACAACCCCAGAGCCGTTTGTACGTGGAATGAACTGCCAGAAGAAGTGGTGGATTCAGGTTCAGTTATAACATTTAACAAGGACATTTGGATAAGTACACGAAAAGGAAATGTTTGGAGGGATATGGGCCAAACACTGGCCGGTGGGACTAATTTGGTTTGAGAAAATGGTCAGTATGGACTAGTTGGGCAGCAGGGTCACTTTCCTTGCATTACCAGTCTACAACTCCTTGGTAACACCATCAGCCAAATGTTCACTCCGGCTAAGCATTATCCACATTCAACTATACTCCCTTTGGTTTTTGAAAAAGTAGGTATTCTTTACTGCTGCATGGCAAATCTGTTATTAAAACAAGGCCATTTTTCAGTGCATAGCCTGATGGCATCCACATATTTGGATTTGCAATGTCCCAGTGGGAGCAGGTAACAAGCTGAGCACAGGCCTATTTGCAGCAATAGGCAGGAAGCCTGGCAGAAAGTCTTTATCTTGCATTTCAAGGAGACTGTCCATGGATTGAATTGCCCAAAACTTCTGGTTGCCTGTCTGCCCTAGTGTTCATGGTATGGCAGAGTTTCAGTTAACTGAAAGTGACAGCAACACAGGTCTGACATCATTGAGTTTATTCAGAAAGTAATTGAGCTATACAGAATAGAAAGTTGTCAGTCTAAGACCCTCAAGTTAATTGAACTCAGCCTGGAACACTATTCAGCCCCTCGCGTGTGCTGCTCCATTTAATACAATAATGGCTGATCTCATCTCATCCTCAACTCCACTTTCCTGCCAAGTCTCCACAGCCCTTCAGCCTGTTACTAATTTAAACCTGTCTGCTTATTTCCTTAAATTTACTCAGTGTCCCAGCATCCAAAATACTATTCGGTAGTGAATTCCAGATTTGTGACTCAATGAATTTCTCCCCACCTCAGTTTTAAATCTGGTACCTCTTCTACTACTAAGACTTCTTTTTATAGATTGTCCCATTAGAGGAAACATCCTCTCTGCATCTACTTTGTAAATCCCCTTTAGCATCTTATACACCTCAATGAGATATCCTCTCATTCTTCTCAACTCTAGACAGAGTACAGACCTAAACTACTCAAATTCTCTCCTGAAGGCAAACTCTTCACCTCTTGATTCTACCAAGTGAGCCTCCACTGAACTGCTTCCAATGTAACTACATTCCTCCTCAATTAAAGAGACCAAAGTTATTTACAATACTCCAGGTGCGGTTTCACTAACACCTTGTACAGTTGCAGCAACACTTCCCTTCTTTTCATTAGGTTCCTTTAGAAATAAATGGTAAAATTCCACTTGCGTTCTTCACCACCTGCTGTACCTGCACCCTAGTTTTCCATGATTCATGCATAAGGACACCCAGATTCCTCTGCACTGAAGCACTCTTAGGTTTTTCTGCATTTTGGTAATAAATTGCCTTTCTATTCTTCTGACCAAAGTGAATAACCGCTCACTTATCCAATTAAATTTCTGCCAAATTTTGCCCATTCACCTAACGTATCCATATCAATTTGTAACTTTCTTACTTCGTCATTACAATTTATTTTTCCAACTATTTCAGTCACCTGCAAATTTGGCTATACAATGTTCCATTCCTGCATCCAAGTCATTAATAGAGATTGTAAATATTGATTGTCATGTGTACCGAAATACAGTGAAAAGTTTTGTTCACAAGCGGCACAGGCAGATCATAGCAAGCAAAGGAAATAGAGATCAAAAAGATTCAGAAGCATACAGGTTACATTATTTGAGGCTAGAGTCCATTCAACAGTAAGAACAGCCAGAAAGAAGCTTTTCCTGAACCTGCTTGTATGTGTGTTTCAAGGCTTCTGTATCGCCTGCCTGACCGAAGAGGTTGTAGGAGATCAATACCCGGGTGCAATGGGTCTTTGATGACGTTGGCCGCTTTTCCACAGTGGCAACCCATGCAAGTAGAGTCAACGAATGGAAGGTTGGCTTCTGTGATGGTCTGGTCTGGGCTGGGCTATGGCCACCACCTTCTGTAGTTTATGATCCTGGGCAGAGCGGTAGCCATACTGTGCCATTATATGCACCTGGACAGTATGCTTTCAATGGTGCAACTTTCAATGAAGTTGGTAAGGGACCTTACGGACATGCCAAAGATTTCCTGAGCCACCCAAGGAAGAGATGTTGTTGTGTCTTCTTGACAGTCGCATTTAGGTGTGAAGTCCAGGGCAGGTTGTCAGTTATTGTCATTCCTAGGAACTTGATGCTCTTCACTCTCTCAACCTCAGTTCCATGGATGTGTTCGTAGGATTACAGGGAGTACAGTAGAGGGCTGAGGATGCATCCTTGAGATACTCCAGTGTTGAGTGTTATTGTGGAGGGTGTGCAGTTAGCTATCCTCACTGATTGCAGTCTGTGGGTCAGAAAATGGAGGATCCAGTTGCAGAGGGTGGAGCTGAGACCAAGATCACACGGTTTTGAGACCAGTCTGGGAGGGGATAATGGTGCCAAAAGCAGAGCTATAGTCAACAGCAGGAATCTGATATTAGTGTCTTTGTTGTCCAGATGTTCCAGGGATGAGTACAGGGCTAGGGATATGGCATGTTGGTAAGCAAATATCGTTGGGGTCTTGAGGGATCAAACCCTATGGCACCCTATTAGTTACATCTTTGGGATATCTGAACCTTTCATTTCAGACAGTATCCTTCTAAGAACTTTTTTTGCCCACTATTGATTTCCCAAACACCCTGCAAGAGCATTATCCACTCTTAGAGCTGGCATTATACTCAAAACCGGCAGTGGCACAGCCAGTATGATTCCCCCTTTTCCATGGGGAAATCATAGAAGTCTACTGCACAGAAAAAGGCCCTTTGACCCATCAAGTCTGTGCTGATCAAAAACACTGTCATCTAACTATCCTAATCCCATTTTACAGCGGTTGGTCCATAGTCTTGTCTTGGCATCACAAATCCTACCTGCCGCAGAGATTTATAATAACGTCTCTGAATAACATGATTCAAAAATATGTACAGAATGTTCCTCATGAAGACAATTGAGAACAACTGCAATTTCAGTTTTTGTTTCTGTTTCAGATTTCCAGCATCCACTGTTTTGTTTTATTTTAGTGTTTTACACACTGCAACATCTCTTCCAGGTTTGCCAACTTTAACTCTGCTTTCTCTCCAGACCAGCTTTCCTGCTCCTGTGATGCTGCTTGGCCTGGTGTGTTCATCCAGCTCCACACCTGGTTATCTCGGATTCTCCAGCATCTGCAGTACCTTTTATCTCTGATACAACATTCCCCAATTATTGTTTTTGTTTCAGATTTCCAAGATCCACAATTTTTTGTTTGATACATAAAAAAAGAGAGAAAGTACAGATCATTGATCAAAGAATCCCTACACAATGTAGAAACAGGCCCTTCGGCCCAACAAATCCACTCACCCTCAGAGCATCCCCCTATAACTCACCTAATCCACACATCCCTGAATACTACGGGCAACTTTAGTATAACCAATCCATCCAACCTGCATTTCTTAGGACCGTGGGAGGTAACCAGAGCACCCAGGGGAAACCCACACAGAATGTGCAAACTCCACACAGTCGCCCAAGGGTGGAATCAAACTCAGGTCCCTGGCAGTGTGAGGCAGCAGTGCTAACCACTGAGCCACCGTGCTGCCCCTATCAGTTTTCCCAGCTGACTAACATTTTAGGCGATGGGAGATCAACATGACTCGCTGCAATATTATACAGCTAGAAGAAAACCCTAGCCTGAAAAGCCTAGGTGCGAAAGCTGCCTTGTGAATGAGATTTAGTTGGACCAAAATGATCCTAACTGAACAGCTCCCTACTCCTATGAGCTACAGCAGATGCAACTCTCGATATAAGATACATTTTGTAAACAATTGGTGAACCTCGGAACAGATGAACTGCTGCTGGAGCTGGCTCAGGGAGTCAGCGTTCCACACTACCTTCCCACAGGACATTTCACACTCAAAACAGCCACAGGTGATTCATTCAACAAGCCAACAACATGTTGTCAACTGAATCATTTGAGAGTTAAGTGGTTTTAAAAAGAAAATTCAGCTTTTATCAGTTCATAGCTGATGTACCTAGGCCTTTGCCACTAAATCAGATAAAAAGGAGTCTGAAAGTGACAGATTTTCAGCAAATTCATTCACTGGGATGTCCTGAGTTGATTGCAAGGTGATATCAAAGAACGAAATTGCTGCTTGGCACGCTATCAAGATGACAGCTTTAATTAAGAGACAGGCTGAATCCCTGGATGAATTTCCTTGTGTCCTGAGGCAAATTGACTCCAAGAGTGAAAAGCAGCTTTTAGTTGTCATGTGTTGATGACCAGCTGCAATGAGGTTTACACAGCGCCTTATCCATTCCTTCTGAACATGTGTATGTCCGTCAATTCAATAGTCCTATTTATTGGTCAACAATGCGCTTTTTGGACAGGGCAGGAGGAACAAAGGCAATAGTTCCCTATTTTCTCCGATCTAAATGGGCCTCTGGCATTGAATCACACAATTACAGCATAGGTGGTGGTCATTTGGCCCTTCATGTCTGTACTGGCCCTCTGAAGGAGTAATTCTTTACGATTCATTCATGGGATGTGGGCATCTTAGGCTTTTCCCATCCCAATTGCCCTCAAGGTGATGGTTGCAAGTTGCCTTCTTCAGTCGCTGCTGGCAACAAAGTAAACCTGGTGTTGTTAGGAAGGGTGCTCCAGGATTTTAGCCCTGTCACTGTGATGTAGCTCCAAATCAGGATGATGGGTGCCTTGGATGGGAGCTTGCAAGTAGTGGTGCTCCCATGCACCAGCTGCCATTGTCCTTCTGGTGGTAAAACGTGTCCAGCCCAGGGGAGAGCGAGTCCGCTTGGGGGAAGCCCAGCTTGGAGCATGTGTAGGCCCATGGTTTAACAACAGGTCTGTAAGGTAGTGCTGAACTTTTTAATTTATTCCTTTGTTTTTGTACCTCGGTACTTTGTACCCAAGATGATGTAATGTGTGGTGACAATTGTGCAATTTTCACTTTACTCTTGTACCCCCACATTTGGGTACATGAGATAAAAAAAAAACTTAAATCTATAAAACCTAAATCTAAAGGCCGTGGTTATGGAAGGTGCTATTGGAGGAGACTGGGTGCGTGGCCAAACATCAGTAGTGAAGGTGGCAAATGAAGTATCAATTATGTTTAGTCCTAACCGATGTGAGCTTTAGGAACGATTTTGTCCGCACACATCCAGGCAAATGGGGAATATTCCACCATGCCCCAGGCATGTGCCTTGAAAATGGCGGACAGGCTTTGAGGATCCACGAGGCAGGATATGCAACACAGACTTCTGAACCTCTGACTTGTTCTTGTAGCCGCAGTATTCATGTAGCCAGTCCACTTCAGTTTCTGGTCCAATGGTAACACCCCCCAACCCCCAGATATCGATATTGGGGAAATTGCACCATCAACCAAGTTATAGTCAATTGTTGGTCGGATTGTAGCGCGGCTCACTTGCCCACACGGGACATTACATTAATTCATTCACAGGTCTCTGTTCTGTTTGCAAAGGACACACAATCAATCCAATGAAAAAGGTGTCGGCCATTGTCTACTTTGTTTCCCACAGCAATACTTGCTAATCAAAGTTAATCTGCTTATCAATTCAAATTTGATGTGCCCTTATCAAATTTATGCCAGTTTTCTTTAATTAACCCTATTTGCCCTAGTGAGCTCGATTTTGTCATGAATTAACATTTCTGGAAGCCTATCTATCATGGAAGTTAAACTGACGGGCGTGTAGTTGCTAAATTGCTCTTTACACCTTTTGTGAACAAGGATTTAAGATGTTCAACCCTCCAGCCCTCCCTGAAGTTCAAGACCAACCAGAAAATTATGCCCAATGCCGCCACAAATTTTCACTCACTCTCCCTCCAGTACCTTTGGCTGCACCTTTCACAGTCCTGGTGCTTTTTCAAGTTGACGAGAAGCTATCTGGTTGATGCACACAAGAGTGGGAGTGTGCACAGCCAGCTTCAGCTGTGGTCTTCCTTCAGTCAACTTGTCTTATCTACACAGCATGAGAACGTCAAAAAAAAAGCGGTTGGAATTGAGCGAGAGACAGAGGAAACACCTCTAAATGATAAATACACAAATAAACCCAAATCATTCACTACATTTCGGCAGTATCTTATCACCAGCATGACATCATTTGTACTCCGTTAAAGCACAGAAAAAAGTGATCAAAACAGGAAAAGTCATTTAATCCTTCAAACCCTGTGCTGACATTCAGTTAATTTATCTCTGATCTGCACCATAATTCTTGAAGAGTCCAGCATATCAGTGCAAAAGATAACGCTGACACTTTCACAGCAATCTTCCGCCAGAAGCGTCAAGGGAATGATTCATCGCGGCCTCTTCCAGTGGTCCCCAGCATCACAGATACCAGTCTTCAGCAGATTGGATTCACTCCACGTGATATCAAGAAACGGTTGGAGGCTTGGATACTGCAAAGGCTATGGGTCCTGACAACTTTCCAGCAATAGCACTGAAGACTTGTGCTCCAGAACTTGCCGCTCCCCTAGCCAAGTTGTTCCAGTACAGTTACAAACACTGGTATCTAACCGACAATGTAGAAAATTCCCCAAGTATGTCCTGTACATAAAAAGCAGGGCAAATCCAACCCGATCAATTACCGCCCCATCAGTCTCCTCTCAATCATCAGTAAAGTGATGGAAGGTGTCATCAACAGTGCTACCAAGCAGCACCTGCTCAGCAATAACCTGCTCAGCGATGCCCAGTTTGGGTTCCACCAGGGCCACTCAGCTCCTGACCTCAATACAGCCTTAGTTCAAACATGGACAAAAGAGCTGAACCGCAGAGTGAGGCGAGAGTGACCGCCCTTGATATCAAGGCTGCATTTGACCGAGTGAGGCATCAAGGATCCCTAGCAAAACTGAAGTCAATGGGTGTCGGGGGCAAACTCTATAGTGGTTAGAGTCATACTTGCCACATAGGAAGATGGTCATGGTTGTTGGAGGTCAGTCATCTCAGCTCCAGGACATCGCTGTAGGAGTTCCTCAGGGTAGTGTCCTCGGCCTGACCATCTTCAGCTGCTTCAATGACCTTCCCTCCATCATCAGGTCAGAATCGGAGATGTTTGCCTGTGATTGCACAAATGTTCAGCACCATACATGACTCCTCAGATACTGAAGCAGTCTGTATTCAAATGCAACGAGATCTGGACAATATCCAGGCTTGGGCTGACAAGTGGCAAGTGGCATGTGCGCCACACCGATGCCAGGCTATGACCATCACCAATAAAAAGACAAATCTAACCACCAGCCCTTGACATTCAATGGTGTTACCATCGCCTAATCCACCAGTACCAACATTCTGGGAGTTATCAGAAGCTCAAATGGACTCACCACACAAACGGTGGTTACAAGAACAGGTCAGAGGTGAAAAATGCTGTGATGAGTAACTCACCTCCTGACTCCCCAAAGCCTGTCCACCATCTACAAAGCACAGGTCAGTGTAACAGAATACTGCCCCCTTGCCTGGATGAGTGCAGCCCCAACAACATTCAAGAAGCTTGACACCATCCAGGACAAAGCAGCCCGCTTGATTGGCGCCACATCCACAAGCATCCACTCCCTCCACTACCGACACTCAGTAGCAGCAGTGTGTACTATCTACAAGATGCACCGCAGAAATTCAAAGATCCTGAGGCAGCACCTTCTAAACCCACGACCGTTTCTATCTGGAAGGATGAGGTCAGCAGACATATGGAATGCCACAACCTCCAAATTCCCCTCCAAGCCACTCACCATCCTGACCTGGAAATTTAAAATCGCTGTTCTTTCACTAGTGCTGGATCAAAATCCTGGAATTCACTCCCTAATGGCATTGTGGGTCAACCCACAGCAGTGGTTCAAGAAGGCAGTTCACCACCACCTGCTCAAGGGCAACTGGGGAGGGGCAATACTTGCTGGCTAGCCAGTGACACCCACATCTCAAGATGAATAAAATAAAAAACCCTTGATATCAATGTCCAATAAAAACCATTGATTATCATCTTCAAAACCTCTCCATTTGTTTGCAGTGAAGTAAATTTTGCTTGAAGAAATGATCAATCCACCTCAGTGGATTAAAAAGTGGAATGGTCCTCTTGTCTTGCAATTGCATCATCTTCAACATTAAATAAAAATCCACCTCAGCTCCAATGAAGTATCATCTCAATGAGATACATAGCCCAAAATTCGCAAAGCTCCAGTTTACTTGCAGAAAACAGAAGTCACTCGGGCTTTAATAGGAGAAGCAAAATAAAAGCACGGCGCCAAAACAAAATGTAAATTGTAAGTCCCTTTGACAATAATCTGTTTTACAGCTCAGTCTAGCACAGTGGAAAGTTGTTTGTGTGCATTAGGTCCTTTAATTGGATTAATTTCCAAACATTGTAAATCAGGATATATTTGGAACCACCAAACTATTGATATGTTGTATCTATTTCAGTAAAGGGTCTTAAAGCAAAGTACTCACAAAAAAATAGCAACATTTCCTTCAGAGGCTTCCACCGCTGAGTGAGTGCTGTTCTCTGTACTATTGAACCAATCATGAGGTGCTAGCTCCAATCAAGAGCTACCTGCTCAAACCATACATTCTTAAATATTTTCTGACAAGTAATATGTTTAATTCTTTAAGGTGTCACTGCCTCCACTTCAATAGCCACTTCTGGCAATGCATCCAGATTGTTAATGATAAAGGACAAGATGTCAGTCAGTTTACATCAAGAGGGGTGTCCTACGGCCACAATGTATTCTTTTCTTTCTGTCTCCCATTACCCCAATAGCCCGAAAAGAAGTGATAAAGCACGTCTGCATTTATCTAGCACCTTTCATGGCCTTGGACAACTTGGAAATTGAATGTAAACACTGAGTTGGTCACTAGCGTTACTGCAGAAAATGTACGCACAAGTACCATGAGCTAGATGATTGTGGACTTGGATTCTGCTTAAAAACATTTTTACTCATAGACAGACAGTCATAGAATCCCCAGAGTGTGGAAGCGGGCCATTCAGCTCATCAAATCCACACCGAACCTCCCACCCAGACTTACCCACCCTCCCACTTGCATATCCCTGTAAGACCACAAGACCATAAGACATAGGAGTGGAAGTAAGGCCATTCGGCCCATCGAGTCCACTCCGCCATTTAATCATGGCTGATGGGCATTTCAACTCCACTTACCCGCACTCTCCCCGTAGCCCTTGATTCCTTGAGAGATCAAGAATTTATCAATCTCTGCCTTGAAGACATTCAACGTCCCGGCCTCCACTGCGCTCCGTGGCAATGAATTCCACAGGCCCACTACTCTCTGGCTGAAGAAATGTCTCCTCATTTCCGTTCTAAATCGACCCTCTCTAATTCTAAGGCTGTGCCCACGGGTCCGAGTATCCCCACCTAACGGAAACAACATCCCAGCATCCACCCTTTCTAAGCCATGCATTATCTTGTAAGTTTCTATTAGATCTCCCCTCAACCTTCTAAACTCTAATGAATACAATCCCAGGATCCTCAGCCGTTCATCGTATGTTAGGCCTACCATTCCAGGGATCATCCGTGTGAATCTCCGCTGGACACGCTCCACTGCCAGTATGTCCTTCCTGAGGTGTGGGGCCCAAAATTGGACAGTATTCTAAATGGGGCCTAACTAGAGCTTTATAAAGTCTCAGAAGCACATCGCTGCTTTTATATTCCAACCCTCGTGATAAATGACAACATTCCATTCGCTTTCTTAATCACAGACTCAACCTGCAAGTTAACCTTTAGAGAATCCTGTACTAGCACTCCCAGATCCCTTTGTACTTCGGCTTTATGAATTTTCTCACCGTTCAGAAAATAGTCCATGCCTGTATTCTTTTTTCCAAGGTGCAAGACCTCACATTGAAATTCAGCAGCCATTTCCTGGACCACTCTCCTAAACTGTCTAAATCATTCTGCAGCCTCCCCACCTCCTCCGTACTACCTGCCTGTCCACCGAACTTCGTATCATCGGCAAACTTCGCCAGAACGCCCCCAGTCCCTTCATCCAGATCATTAATATATAAAGTGAACAGCTGCGGCCCCAACACTGAACCCTGCGGGACACCACTTGTCACCGGTTGCCATTCCGAAAAAGAGCCTTTTATCCCAACTCTCTGCCTTCTGTCAGGCAGCCAATCCTCAATCCATGCCAGTAACTCACCTCGAAGACCATGGGCCCTCACCTTACTCAGCAGCCTCCCGTGAGGCACCTTATCAAAGGCCTTTTGGAAGTCTAGATAGATAACATCCACTGAGTTTCCCTGGTCTAACCTACTTGTTACCTCTTCAAAGAATTCTAACACATTTATCAGACACGACCTCCCCTGACTAAATCCATGCTGACTTGTTCTAATCTGACCCTGCACTTCCAAGAATTTAGAAATCTCATCCTTAACGATAGATTCTAGAATTTTACCAACAACCGAGGTTAGGCTAATCGGCCTATAATTTTCCATCTTTTGCCTTGATCCTTTCTTAAACAAGGGGGTTACAACAGCGATTTTCCAATCTTTTGGGACTTCTCCTGACTCCAGTGACTTTTGAAAGATCACAACCAACGCCTCTGCTATTTCCTCAGAACTCTAGGATGCAGCCCATCGGGGCCAGGAGATTTATCAATTTTTAGACCTTTTAGCTTTTCTAGCACTTTCTCTTTTGTAATGCCTACCATACTCAACTCTGCCCCCTGACTCTCCTTAATTGTTGGGATATTACTCATGTCTTCCACTGTGAAGACTGACACAAAATACTTAAGTTCTTCAGCTATTTCCTTATCTCCCATCACTAGCCTTCCAGCATCAGTTTGGAGCGGCCCAATGTCTACTTTTGCCTCTCGTTTGTTTCTTATGTATTGAAAGAAACTTTTACTATCATTTCTAATATTACTGGCTAGCCTACCTCATACTTGATCCTCTCCTTCCTCATTTCTCTTTGTTATCCTCTGTTTATTCTTGTACCCTTCCCAGTCTTCTGATTTCCCAGTGCTCTTGGCCACTATATAGGCTGTCTCTTTTTCTTTGATATATTTCCTGACTTCCTTTGTCAGCCACGGCTGTCTAATCCTCCCCCGGATAATTTTTTTCTTTGGGATGAACCTCTGTATCGTGTCCTCAATTACACCCAGAAACTCCTGCCATTGTTGCTCTACTGTCTTCCCCGCTAGGCTCTGCTTCCAGTCGATTTTCATCAGTTCCTCTCTCATGCCCCTGTAATTACCTTTATTTAACTGTAACACCATTACATCCGATTTTGCCTTCTCTTTCAAACCGCAGACTGAATTCTACCATATTATGATCGCTGCCTCTGAAGTGTTCCCTTACTTTAAGGTCTTTTATAAAGCCTGGCTCATTACGTAGCACTAAGTCCAGAATAGCCCGCTCCCTTGTGGGCTCCATCACAAGCTGTTCCAAAAAGCCATCCTGTAGGCGTTCCATGAATTCTTTCTTTGGATCCACCGGCAATATTATTCACCTAGTCCACCTGCATATTGTTGAAGTCCCCCATGATCACCGTGACCTTGCCTTTCTGACAAGCCCTATCTATTTCCTGGTGCATCTTGTACCCCTGGTCCTGACCACTGTTAGGAGGTCTGTACATAACTCCCATTATGGTTTTTTTTTGCCTTTGTGGTTCCTCAACTCCACCCACACAGACTCCACATCATCTGACCCTATGTAAACCTGCATTCCCCATGGCTAGCCAACCTAGCCTGCACATCCCTGGACACTATTGGCAATTTAGCATGGCCAATCCACCAAACCTGCACATCTTTGGACTGTGTAAGGAAGCCAGAGCACCTGGAGGAAATCCACAGGGAAAAATGTGCAAACTTCACACAGACAGACACAGTCACCCAGAGACAGAAATGGACCCAAGTTCCTGGCAATAAGAGGCAGTGGTGCTAACCACTGAGCCACCATGCTGCTTTTAATAAAGGCTGCTTTTGACAAGGTTCCACGCAAGAGATTAATAAGCAAACTTAAAGCTCATGGCATCGGAGGTAACGTATTGACGTGGATAGAGAACTGGTCAGCAGACAGGAAGCAGAGCAGGAATAAACGGGTCCTTTTCAGAGTGGCAGGCAGTGACAATTGGGATGCCGCAGGGTTCAGTGCTGGGACCTCAGCTGTTCTCAATATACATTAATGACTTGGATGAAGGAATTGAATGCCATATCTCCAAGTTTGCAAGTGACACTAAGCTGAGTGGGTGTGTGCTGTGAGGAGGATGCTAAATGCTGCAGGGTGACTTGGACAGATATAATGTGTATAACTGTGAGGTCATCTATTTTGGCCACAAAAACAGGAAGGCAGATTATGGTCTGAATGGTGGCAGTTTAGGAAAAGGTGAGGTGTAACAAGACCCGGGTGTTATGGTGGGACAGCCACTGAAGGTTGGCATGCAGGTATAGCAGGCAGTGAGGAAAGCTAATGGCATGCTGGTCTGCACAGCAAGGGGATTTGGGTATCAAAGTAAGGATGTCGTGCTGCAGTTATACAGGGCCTTGGTGAGGCCACACCTTGAGTATTGTGTGCAGTTTTGGTCTCAGAGTCTGAAGGAGGACATTAGCTATTACGGGAGTCCTGCAAAGGTTCACCAGACTGATTCCTGGGATGGTAGGTCTGACATGAGGAAAGACTGGGTCAAATGGACTTGTTTACACTGGAATTAAGAATGAAGGGGATCTCAAAGAAACAAAATCCTGATAGGACTGGACAGGCTAGATGTAGGAAGAAATGTTCCCAATGCTGGGGAAGTCCAGAACAAGGGGTCACAGTCTCAGAATAAGGGGTAAGCCATTCAGGACAGGGACAAGGAAGAATTTGTTCACTCAGTCGTGAACGTGTGGAATTCTCTCCCACAGGAAGCAGTTGGGGTCTGTTCATTAGATATATTCAAGAGGGAGCTGGATGTGGCCCTTGCAGCAAAAGGGAATCAAGGGGTATGGGGAGAGGGCAGGAATGGGATACAGAGATTGAATGATCAGCCATGGTCATAAATGACACAGGCTCGAAAAGGTCAAGTGGCCTACACCTGCACCTATTTTCTATGTTAGATAACAAGCATGGGGCTGGATGAACACAGCAGGTCAAGCAGCATCATAGGAGCAGGAAAACTTGACGTTTCGGGCCTAAACCCTTCATCAGAAATGTTTCTATGTTTATTATTTCAGTCAGCCACTATAAAACTCACATCCAACTGATTACTAGCTCCCCATATCGATGCAAACAACTTAAATCAAATTAACTCTTAGTTAGTACATCCATCAGATCTTAGGGATTCCTTCAGACCATGCCACATGACAACAGAAAACAGTGCCATAAATAGCAACATGATAATGGCATGACAATCTGTTTTTAATTATGCTGTTAAATTGTTACATAAACCACCTATTTTGTTTAACAGGAGGGATTTAGGGGAGGGTGCTATTCTGAAAAGAAGAGGAGATAAGAATATTGAATTCTGACAGAACACATCTGATTGAAAACATGGTTTGGAAAGATAGGTTGTGACATGGTAAGTGTTATGGAGAAGTGGCAGTTAAGTGAAAAGTGAATATCAGGACTTTTTTACTTTTAGAAAAAAATCAACAGCTTATTTATTTAACCCTAACAGTAAACAAATTAACAGAATTACAAAACAAACTGAACAGTCCACCCCCCCCTGAACTAACTATTCCCTAACTGAACTAAATTCTGCTGGAACGCTGTTTCATTAAACACAAGTTCCATTTATATAAACACAAGTAATAAGAAAATAAATTGAAACTTAGTCTTTAAGTCTACACACCTTTCTCCTGCTTTTCAAGTCATTGATGCCTTTATTCTACCGATTCGGCTGTCAGGGATATTTTCTCTCCGAAGTCTTCTGTAAGGACTCTTAGCTAGAAGTGTCGTGGTACCTTTTACAGATAAATGGTGCTTTCTTGAGACCTTAGCGATTTCTTCCGAGAGCTAGATGCTTATTTCTCAGATGGCGGTTCACTTTCACACTGATGTTCAAAAACCCTTTCCTTATATACCTTGAATGGCATATCAATTTTCTTACAGTAGCATTGATCAGAGGTTGCCAAAATCAGATTTAAGTTCGATTGGCTTTCGATTGTCAAGCACTTGGTTTAAATTAGTTGGCCGATTCTAGTTAGTTGCCAAAACATCAAAACAAGCCCAAGGTTTCCAATCACACAGCCAATTGTTACATGTTAAAATTTCAGAACTAGCTGTACATCTTCAGCTACATACACACACATTTTCTCTGTGTAAATCTAAGTTTAGAAAAACACTATCTCAAAAAGGAACCATGCACTCTTCTCCCTTTTTTTTTGAAAGAAAACAGATTCTAGCTTCCTGCCTTCCAATTCACATTTATTCTACACAGTTTCATAATAGTAAGTACTAGGTTGAGCCAAGTTTATAGCGGAGTTCCGAATCAGCTTGTTACACTATTAGTTTTATTTTAAAAGGGTTCTCAGTGGATAGGGTAGGACCGACCACGGTGGCTACCTCACTCAAAAGTTACTGAGAAAATGGATTTGAGAATTGTTCTGTATACCTATGATGGGTGAATAACAAAGTCAAATTCAGTCCATTGGACGAGAGAAAGATCACAAAAATTCAAAAAAAAAAAGGTACCACCAGTGATAAATACAATTCAACTGGCTAGTATATCATTCATGATATATACATCTCTAATAAGGCGGCAGCAGGCACGATAGTACAGGTCTCTGGGAAACCTTCCCATCACTAGCTGTCTCAAACATGATCCCAGCTTCTACAGAACTCCACATCTCTTCACTGATGGTCTGCATTCCGCATGTGCGTTTTTAGAAGATAATTGTACTGTTGGATTAAACCACATCTTCCTTTTGTGTGGCAGTGGTAGCAGATTACAGTGAAACTTCCTTGTATTAGCCCTGGCATTTCATACTTCTCCACGTTGGTTCAACAACGTCTGCATTGCAATGTCTTACTCATTAAAATGGAAGAAACCAAGCGAAGTACATTCAGTGTTATGGTTAATACTCAGAATACAGTCTATAAAAGCCTGTGGTTGTCAAACTGTCCCCTGGAGAGGTCAGTGGAGAAATGTTGACTGATATACTCCCTGCTATGCTCAGCAGATGCTTATATACTCTGGGGGGAGTGGGGGTACCGCAAACACTGAGACACAGTCCTTCTGTAAATGTTGACACATTGCTGGTGAGGCCCAGTTAATATCAGTGCTCTCCTCTGGGTACACAGCCAATACAGACACATTATTGGCTACATTCCCAACGGCTCCTCTGGTAAAGGCTGTATTTCCATGAGCATTAAAATCGTACAAACCATATCCTAACCTCTAAACATGATGTTAACCACAAAAAGAAATATACAATACCTAAAGTTATACAACACAGAGATAACATGCCAGTGAGTCAACACAGTTCTATCAGTTTGGGTACATTATTAACCACATCAAGGGAAGGTAGGACCAGAGCCTGGATTGTCTGGCACAGAGGTAGAAACCACTGCACGACAAAGCCCAGGTAAGACAATATACATCTATCCTGTGGAGAAATGTGCAGTTTGCAAAGATTATTGCCCAACCAATTCAAAATGCTCACCCCAAAAACAAGACTCTCTCCAGTTTGATAACCGACAAAAATGGAAGTTGTGACCTGTATAAATTAAGTCTCAACTAATCGATTGCTTAAAACAGGAGGTTCTATATTGCATTCCCATCCCTTCCCCCATCCACAGCTTAACCATACTTGAATGGAGCAGATATACTCTGACACAGTAAACCACAATTGTCAGCTACAGATGAGAGACTGGTTGCATTTGCTGGCTTGCAAGAGATCAAATTTTCACAAAAAAACTTTGGGGAATAAAAGTCAGTCTACAAATCTTGTTTTTTGATCAAGGCAGGATATTGGAATAGAGGTTTGATTCTAAAATACACAGGCAACAGTCAGTCAGTAACCTAATTGAAACAGCAGAGTGCTTGGAATTTTACTCTACAGAGGAGCATCACATATCTTTGAGAATTACATCCCTGGGTATTGCATGAAAGGCCATATTTGTCTTCAATTCTATTTGCCAGTATCAAATTCAGTCTTCCAGCTAAGTGATGCCCAGTCTAATATTAGGACAGGCAGTAACCACATTTAAAACTTGCTTGAGCACTAGAAAATCTGGGTTATAGTCACATTTGCTCTGCTCTTCCTCCTTGTATTTCATCAGTAATAGGAAATAATGGGGATAGACAGAAACTGCGCATGATTATCTCTGACCAGTTGAGTGTTTCAGCAGTGAGGGGGAACTGGACCCAAATGCAGTATCTGGGTGAAAACAACCATGGTACCGAAGTCTTGAACAAGGCTAATGACCACGGACAGCAAAAATTATTATTTCTCTCTCCAGAGATGCTACCTCTGCATTTCCAGCATTCCCAACTTTATTTCATGTTTCAAGCATCTACGGTATGTTGCTCTTGTAACGGTAAGCAAAGCATTACCTTTTTAAAAAAGTTCTTAAACATTTACAAATAAGGCACAGCAAACATCAACTGATAACTCCTCTTCCAGCTTTTCTTCTCAAACTTCTTCCTTCCTCCTGCCCTGAAAGTGATGGCACTGACCCTTGGCAAAGGACACTACCATTTTCCTCCAGTATTTTGTTAAAATGCTTTTGTTTAGATCAGTCTCATCGACAAGTGTAGTCATTTTGGCTCTACTACTGGAGATATCACAGGTCATGTTTCAATAAATCAGTGTCCCTACCCCAAAAGCAGGAGGCCCAGGTTCAACTCCCACCTCCTCCAGCAGGAGTGTAACATAGTCACTGAACAGGTTGATTAGAAAATATCCTTCAGTAAACCCCACACAGGCCAAGTTAGTAGCTGTTGTATACAGCTACAGTGTAAGACATGGAGATCAACAGTAACTTTCCTATTGCTGCCACCTCTGGGTGGAGAGGAGGTCAAACAAACTGACTGTTAATGACAAGTTCAAAGGACGATAAGGCTTTTACAGGTAACGTTTTGGCTTCTTTTTGTGGGGTCAGGCCCACATGGGTGGCACAGCAGCTCAGTGGTTAGCACTGCTGCTTCACAGTGCCAGGGACCCAGGTTCAATTCCACCCTCCGAAGACTGCCAGTGTGGAATTTGTACATTCTCCCCATGTCTACATGGGTTTCCTCCCACAGTCCAAAGATGTGCAGGTTATGTGGATTGGCTGCGCTAAGTTGCGCACAGTGTTCAGGGATGTGTAGGTCAGGTGGATTAGCTATGGCAACAGTGAAAGGGTGGGATGCTCTTCAGAGGGTAGGTGTGGACTTGATGGGCCAAGTGACCTGCTTCCACACTGTAGGGATTCTATATTCAAAAAGAAAATGACCAAATACCTTGCCCTTACTGAGCAGTCCAGCTCCTTTACTGTACTGACCATCCTGGAACTCTTATCGTCACAAATACTGAGTTCAACAAGGAACTGCATGGCGACTTGACAGAAAGAACAGCTCATTTACTCATTTAAACGTATCACACAAGAGTACAACGTTCTAACGGACTGACAATCTGACAGAACCTTTTAGGGTCAACTGCGGCTCTCAGTTTTAGCATGGGATACCAAGACAAGTTGATTGATTGCTAGACAGCGTTACCACTGGGGAAATAAGTTCCCACCTGCTTTCCCAGAAAAAAAAGAGTGGATAAAATGAGAGTTTCTCTAATTCTTAAGACACATGACTTATTTTAAAATCGGCTGAACCAGACTCTGTTAATTAAAGTTAAGGGTCACCAGACCCAAAACATTAATTCGGATTGTTTCTTCACAGATGCTGCCAGACCTGCTGAGCTTTTCCAGCAACTTCTGCTTTTGTTCCCGATTTACAGCATCCACAGTTCTTTCAGTTTTAAGAAAGTAGTGACTTCTGCTTTAAAGCACGAACACCAGTAAAACCATTTAAAAATTTAAAGCAATGGTGAAGATAGACCTTTGTCGTTCAGATTATTTATTTCTAATCTTTTAGTGACTAAAACTCAAGTGCTATTGAACCTTCCAAAGCCTTCAAATTAAACAAGTGTCAAATTCCTAAAGAGGCACGAAAACCAGAGAAAGCAAGAACTGCCGATGCTGGAGTCAGAGATAACAATGTGGAGTTGTAGGAGCACAGCATCAGAGGAGCAGGAAAGTCGACATTTCAGGTCGGGACCCTAGTAGGTCACATCTTTTCCGCTACACTTCACAATATCAGGAATGCTGCTTCCTGATATTATATGTTAATGAACTGAGAGGTTAAATACAATTAATTCAACTGGCATCAAATGTGAGTTGTATGAGAAATTGGCATGGTCTTCTTAGTGGAGTCACTGTTCCAAAGACAGCACTGAATTCGCTAGTTTTTTTTTTAAGTGTGAATTAGGCCCGAAACTAATAGTAGACATCAGAAAAATGCTGAAATCTTCAAAACAGTAGAAAATAACATTCATTTCTGTAAATAAAGCCACTTCAGTGCATAGTTCCATACTAACAAGTTTATGACAGGTTTCGTTGATCATACTACAACATTTTTACAGCATTGAAGTCAAAAGACCAACTAACAATTTTTTGGTTTATAACCAGAGCACAGTTACTAAATCAAGAGAGAATTTTGTTATGCATCTTGATATTTAATGGGTTGATCTGGCAGGTAATGAGCCACTTCCTTCACTTAAACCCTCCTCTAAAATGGATTACACTGCAAGTCAATTACTCATTCTTTGCATTTTGTTGTCCATGTTAAAACTGCCAAAATGAATGCCAACCAACCTGCCATCCATCTAAATGAAGTCCAAGTGGGCAAAATATGACTGGAGGGGCTTTACAATGTATTTTAGTGTTGACTAGTCAATTGGCTCCAGTTGTATTAATGGCATCTCCATTCAAGAGCAGTCATATGTCAACAAAACTAGCCAAGGGCTGAGCCTATTATTGTATAGAGCTAAAGAGGTCATCATCTTGATCAACAATGCTTTTATTGTACACACAGATCCAGATAAAACAACAATCTTCTGCAGCTAAAAGTAGTATTGACAGACAAAGAACAGCTCGCTCACACTTTCAACAACAGCGAGAGTGCAACAATTACCTTACCTACTGACAGTTTGACAGAGTACTTAGTTTTAGCTGTGGGTCATTGGATAGCACAGAATTAAGGTTAACTCTGCAGTACAGTACTGAGGAGCACTGCATGCCGTGCTATTAAAGAAGTCTACTTTCAAGGTGAGACTTTAAACTAAGGCACATGTGCACGTTAAGTGGGTATAAAAGACGTTGGAAATATTTTCAAATGAGTAAGGGAGTCACCCCACTGTCCTGGTCAATAGTCATCCTTGTAAAAAAAAAGGAAAAAATGTTGTCACCACATTGTTACAATGACTATGTTGTCTTTGAAATGTCTTAACACCATGAAACAAGCTTTGGTTTTTTTTTTAAAAACAAACTGTAAAATACACTACAGTTCTGAGGAAGGGTCACTGTACCCGAAACATTAACTGTTTTCTCCTTCACAGATGCTGCCAGACCTGCTGACCTTTTCCAGCAACTTTGTTCTTGTTCCTGATTTAGAAGCATCCGCAGTTCTTTTGCTTTTTATGGAAAATACATTACTCTGGTAAGCATCCAGGGCAGAACATCTGGCTTTAAAAAGCACAATTCAAAAACCATTGAAATTATTTAGGAGTTGGTAATCTTTGCAAAAGTCAACTTGTCCCAACTAATCAAGGTTAAAATGCATAATTAGGACTTCTTTCCCTCAAAACTGAGTAAGCCATAATCGACAGATGATATCATTTTCTGCTGCACATTCTAGAATAATTGATTTGGCACTAAAGGATATTGCAATGAGTTTTTATTTGGTTGACTTTACTGCAGGTAATTTCTTACAATTTAATCAATCAAGCACTTGCGTAATCCATAGTTCAAAAAAGGAATTCACTGCAGGAAAGCAGTTTAAAAACTCAAATTTCACAGAAACCTCACGAGAAATAAAACACAGTTTACAACTGGTGTTGAAGATTGATTGCTAACAACAGTGCGAGGGTCTACATATTTAATACTTAATAGCTGCAAATTGGTTTGCATACAATTGACTGAACATAAAAATCAGTTCCCTCATCAAGTTGGGAACATGAGACAACTCTACTTTCTTCACTATCATCTAACCAAACAAAAGTAATCAAACTGCTCCCTTTTAAAAGGGGGCACAAAATGGAAACATGCAAATCACAAAAGAAGAGAATTAAATCAGATGAAATAAAATTATGTATGCACTCCAGTTCCTTTGATTGAAGATGACAATTGATCTCAATGGAGGATTTTAAAATTTAAAAATATCATTTTTCCTGGGGCCAAATATAATTGGCTTCACTGGGACACAAAGCTCAAAATCCATATAGCATTGCTTGTGGCACTTCCTCATAGGGAGTTTAGACATGCTGCTAAAAGAATATCCATTTGACAATGTAATGAAAGAATGCAAATAATTTGAGTCCTCCTTGTGAAAAGGCAAGCCATTTCATTCCACACATTCTGTTGAAAACAGTACCTCCTTTTGATAGGCTTCAGGGAACACTAACTGCTAGGCTTGGGTTGATGGAATTCAAACTCCTATTGCTAGCTACTTTTAAATAGCCTTTAAAATCTCCAGTACCAAACTTGTTTTGTCATATATTGGCATATAATGTTTTAGTATGCATGTAACAAATCCCCAAAAAAGAGAAGTGCAAATGTTATTTGTGAAACTTTCGTATTTCAATGAGCTGCGTAAATTCACAGCCATTAAAAATGCAAACAGTTCAAGGACTTTTGAAATAGAGTTGGTGCAGTCAAGGTAAAGGAGACATACAAAAAGATTGGACTTTTTGGACACTTTCTAAAACAATGCACATCGCAAGATAATTGACTGTTAATGAGAAAACATTTCCAGAGAGACTTGTACCCAGGTCTAAAAACTCAATAGTCAGTTAAACATTCATGTCCAGAGGACAATAGTGCTCTATACAGTCATTTCAGTGTCTAAGGCATTATTTTATACTATTGAAAGGCACTATTCTCATTACTTTCCATATTAAATTTATAATCAGCAAGACATTGGGTATTATCCAAATACGGCTTGAATTGTAAAGACTCCAAACATTCTGTTTAGAGTGGTGGACGGGATCTATATGGACTTCAGTAAGGCGTTCGACAAGGTTCCTCGTGGTTCACTGGTAAGGTGAGATCACATGAAATACAGGGAGAACTATCCATTTGGATACAGAACTGGCTCCAAGGTGGAAAAGAGGGTGGTGATGGAGGGTTACTTTTCAGACTTGAGACCTGTGACCAGTAGTGTGCCACAAGGATCTATGCTGAGTCTACTGGTTTTCATTATTAATATAAATTATTTGGACATGAACGTAGGACATATGGTTAGTAAGTTTGCAGATGACACCATCATTGGTGGTATAGTCAATAGCAAAAGAAGGTTACCTCAGAGTACAGGGCGATCTTGATCAGATGTGGCAGATGGAGTTTAATTTAGATAAATGTGAGGTGCTGCATTTTGGAAAGGTAAAATCAGAGCAGGACATGTACATTGAATGGTAATGTCCTGGGAAGTGTTGCTGAACAAAGAGACCTTGGAGTGTGGGTTCATAATTCCTTGAAAGTGAAGTCACAGGTAGATTGGATAGTGAAGGTGGTTGCCCTTATTGGTCAATGCATTGAGTGAGTATAAGAGTTGGGAGGTCATGTTGTGCTATACAGGAGATTGGTTCAGCCACTAATGGAGCATGGTCTGCAATTCTGGTCTCCCTGACGTAGGAAGGATGTTGTGAAACTTGAAAGGGTTCAGAAACTATTTACAATGAAGTTGCCAGGGTTGGAGGGTTTGAGCTGGAGGGAGAAGCCGAATAGGCTGGCGCTATTTTCCTTGGAGTGTTGGAGGCTGAGGGATAACCTCAGGTTTATAAAATCATGAGGGGCATGGATAGGGTGAATAGACAACATGTTTTCCCTGGGGCAGGGAGGGGGAGAGCCCAAAACTAGAGGGAATATGTTTAAAAGGTGAGAGGAGAAAGATTTAACAGGGACCTAAGGGGCAACTTTTTCCACACGGAGGATGGTGTGTGGATAGAACAAGCAGCCAGAGAAAGTGGTAAAGGCAGATACAATAGAAACATTCAAAAAGAAATCTGGATTGGTATGAATAGGAAGGGTTGAGAGGGAGATGGGCCAAATGCTGGCAAACAGGACTAGATTTATTCAGGATTTCTGGGTGGCATGGACAAGTTCGATGAAGGGTCCATTTCTGCACTGTAAACTCAATGACTTGGACTCTAAAAACAAACAAAACATTTGTTTTCTTACACCAGATTGGATAAATCTAGCTGCAGATTAGATTCACTTCACGTGATGGGTGGAACAATTATACAATTCAATGATGATACCTACTAAAAATTGAAATGTTCCAGAAAAGTTGCCCAGAAACAATATTATGTCTAGAACAGAGGATCAAAATCTTACTGATTGCAGAACCCTGTTCCAAAACGGTAGAATGCAAATAAAGAGATGAAACTAAATTACATGGTAAACTTAGGGCCATGAGAAGTGGCCCGTTGGTGACATGCAGTAGACGATGCAAGCAATGGTGGGCAGAATATGAAATTCATGAGATGACAACCTGTGAATATGTGAAAAGGCACAAGCAGTGAAGAAGAAACTCAGATTAGTTGGACTTCTTCAGATGCACCATTGAAAGCATACCGTCCAGGTGCATAACAGCACGGTGTGGCAACTGCTTCGCCCAGGACCATAAGACACTACAGAAGTTTATGTGCACAGCTCAAACCGGAAGCCAAACTTCTATCCATGGACTATTTACACGGCTCGCTGCCGTGGAAAGGCTGCCAAAGACTCATCGCAACCCAGTAATGATCTCTTACAACCTCTTCTGTCAGACAGAAGATACAGAAGGTTGAACACCCGCACCAGCTGGTTCAGGAACAGCTTCTTCCTGACGGTTGAGATTGATGAATGGACTCTAGCCTGAAATAATACCGATCTTATTAACATTGATCTCATCTAACGCACGCCCTGTGCAATGTTACCTGTATGCCTCTGACTAAGTCTTTTTGTTCTGTACATCCTTTGCTTACTATGATCTGCCTGTACAGCTCAAACAAAGCTTTTCACTGTATTTTGGTACACGTGACAATAAATAAAATCACAGTAATATCAGCTGCTCGTATCTATTCTATATGATCAAAATTCCAATTTAATTTCACACATTAGCCTACAGATAATCAGATTTCAAGGCAAGGCTAAAGATTTCCATCATTGGGATGACAAGTAATATAAAGAGGAAAAACAAGATCACAACTTCAAACTGACTGGGTCATTATTTCACTTAAGAGGTCCCAGGTGTCTAATCCAAAGCAGTTAATTATATGTTTCAATGAAATAGTTCCCCAGTTACAGGAAATCAATAAATAGTAGAAAGCGAACACAAAACAAATGGTGGTCAATAGGCAGTCGAAATGTCTGTGCCTCAGAGACTGTGTTATTCATCACATGCATACAAAGTACTGCATGGTGTGTGCTCTCAACAAGAAAAACATTATCTAGAAAGCTTTACACACAGATTACACCATGTGCGTTGATCAATGCTTGAAGTATTATTGGAGGTAAAATAGATACATTGAGCTGTTAAGAAAAGGAATGTGGTTTATTTGGCCTTGCTAGCTTTTACAAGACAATGTTAAGAATGTTGAATTTGGAATTTTTCACTGTATTTAACCTATATATGTATGTATGTATGTATTTTTAAGTCAAAAAACATAAACAGAGGAAAAATTCTGTGTGTAGCTGACATTACAAACACAGTGGATGCAGCTTTCCCAGTTTTGATTGTGTAAATATTTCCAGGACAGAAGGTGGTTCTTCCCATCAAAAATGCTGGCTCCATAGTGGGATAGCCACCTCCTAGCCCCAATCCACATTCCGAGAGTTAAGCCAGTTCAGTCTTCATCTGGCCTCTACGGCGAGCCACAGTTTGGGTGAGAGCACCTTTTCAGCGGGACATTTAAAAGATGTAGGCAGTGTCCGCATTCAACCTATGCCCCTTCACTGACCACAAAGTCCCATCATGCCTTTCCAAGCCAAGTCACTAGGTCTTGTGGTACAGTGGGAGTATCCCAACCCATGAGCCAGAAGACAGGGGTTCGAGTCCCACCTGATCCAAGGGTGGGTCATTACACGATTAGACTAAAAAAAACTACACCGTCAGAGCCAATGAACTATGCAAGTGGCATGCAAAGAAAGACTTTCAAAAAAGTCAACTTTTTTGAAAAAAAGCACTATTACACTTTTAATTTTGCAAGCCTTTAAAGTATTAGGACAGAAACAGCCAGCATTTGACACCTATTTACGGAAATAAACATTGAGCAATTGATGGAATAGATCACAGAAGGCATTGTCAATCACACAAAAGGATATTTAAAAATACTAAGGTATGACAAAGCCAAGATCAATTGAAGGAAATCATGTTTGTCTGACCTTTTGATGTTTTTGACTGTTATGTAACTAGTAGATTATTTGAATTTTCAGAAAGCTTCTGATAAAGTTTCTCAAAATCAAAGCACTTGCTGATATGCTGGCATGGACTAAGAATTGGTTAGAAGGCAAAAAAACAAGAATGGAAATAAAGAGATAGTAGTGTGGAGCCGGAGGAGCACAGCAGGCCAGGCCAGGCAGCATCAGAGGAGCAGGAAAGTTGACGTTTTGGGTTGGGACGTTTCGGGTTGGGACCCTTCTTCAGTAATGGGTCATTTTGGAAAAGAAGAGTACAGTATGACAAATCAGCGCTTAGGTCCCATCTATTCACAATATATTAATTACATCATGACGGAACGGAGTTCAATATTTCCAAATTTGCTAGAGACACAGAGACACAGAGACACAGACGAATGCAAAGAAGCTAGATGGTGATTTGGACAATTTGAATGAGTGGGTAAATACATGGCAGATGCGTTATAACGTGGATAAATGTGACATTGTCTACTTTTGTGGGAAAAACAAAATAGCAGCATATTGTTTATTTTCTAAGCTGTTCAGAGATGACACACCTCTGAAGCAGGTGAAACTTGAACTTGGGTCTCTTGACTCAGGAGGTCGCTATCATTGTAACTTACAAGCCCTCCCCAGCATACCAGTTAAATGGTGATGGATAATGGGACAGAGGTATCCTCAAACTCTGGTCATTGAAAAGAAAACATGCAGGTGCAGCAGTTAGACAGACCAACATACTATTTGCCTTCCTTGAAAGAAGGTTTGCGTACAGGAGCTAGGAAGTCTTACTGCAGCTGCACAGGCCATGAGGAGACCACACCAGAATCATTATGTGAAGCTTTGGTCTCCTTATCGAAAAGAAATGTTTGCCATACAGAGGGAATACAGTAATGTTCACCAAAATGAAACCTTTGATGGGAAGGTTTGTCATAAGAGGAGATCAGGTCAATTAGGTCTTTAAACACCGAAGTGAAGAAGAATGATAGTGGATCTAATTAGAATGGATAATATTCCAACAGAACTGAAAAAAACAAATGGAACAGGGCGGGCTGAAAAAAAAAGTCATGATTTCAGGGTGTGAGATAGGTCGTTAGAGGAGGAGAAATTACTTCAGAGAGGTGGTGAACCTGTGGGATTTTCTACCACAAGGCAAATCACTAAACATACCTGAAGAAAGACATACAATTCTCGGGGCTATATAGGTGCATGGCAAGAGAGTGGAAGTAAGGCAATGAGAGAGAGGATCAGCCATGATTATGTTGAACGGTGGAGAGAGCTTGATAGACCATATGCCTTATTCCTGCTACTCTTAGTTTTAACGTTTTGATTGTTTTTGTTTGGATGCAGCTTTTGCAAGAGGCTAGTTAATGTCTCAGCCAAACTTTATTGTGTATTCACGGCTGAATCACCCAGACAGCGGTCTCAGGCTCAACTCTTAATGAACATTCACAGGCCTTTTTGGAGGTAGAGAAATCAAGATTTTCAGCTCTCAGAGTGGAATTCTGGGGTACAAAGGGTTTTGAGGGATGGTGGAAAATGAAACCCACGTAGAAAGTTAATCTTGTCTAGCAGAGCAGGCTCAAGGGGCCAAATATTTTTTTTTTCCTCCCCCTCAGGATTCCCAGACTCCTCATTAACTGGTTGCTCATCACTGCAGAGTGATTGCTAACTATCAGAATGCACTGGTATATCAAAGAGATGACTCGCTCTCCCACTTGCCTCATGCGGTCATCCGACAGAGACGGAGAGCTCAGTGTTTTAGGCTGATGCAGGCTCTACTTCATTATTCAATGGTGTCTGCCTCATGCTGGACGTATTCATGGTATCTGGAATCTACTAAATTAACACTGTCATCACGATGCCATCTGATTTT
>JAHRHZ010000021.1:43319345-43370851 GCA_024137785.1 Ginglymostoma cirratum
CTAACAAGATTGTCTCATACAGAAAAACAAGCACACAGTGCTGCAGATCTGGTTTTAAAATTAAAAGCAAAAAAGTTTAATGTCACAAAAGAAAATTAAAAAGCAACTAAACTATTCACATTTAGCAATTTATAATATTTCAAAGTACGCAGTAAAAGCATAATTCTGTCTATCCCAATAACATCACTTTGCTTTCCTATCACATCGATAGGCTTATTTTAGCTGTTTTTCAATTCCCAGTCTTAAGAATTAGGTCAGCACTTCCTTGATTTGTCTTAGCTGTTCTCAACAGTGAGGGAGCTCCTTCAGAGTTTTAACTCTGGTCTGGTGTTTTCTCTCTAACATTATGTGCACATAAGGAACATTCCATTTAATATTGTTAACAGTACCTTTACCGTACACATATACATAGCATCTACCTTTGAAAACAAAAACATCAGTGAAAAAAATGAGGGTAGAGAGGGAGTGAATGGAGTTAGCTGCATACAGCAACTAAACTAGAGTAGATGTGAACTGTCTGGTCCATTTCGGATCAATTGTATTTTATTGAAGCTCAATTTCTAACAAATGCTCTGACAAGAAAATTCTGAGGTACTGGAAAAAGTGCACTAAACAAATAGCTTTTTGTTCCTTTACTTGTGAAATGTAGGCGTTGCTGGCTGGCCAGCATTTATCGTCCTGTTTATTAGTTACTACGGAGAATGTGGTGGTGAGCTGCCTTCTTAAGCGCTGCAGTCCATGTGCTGTAGGTAGGCCAACAATGCCCTTAGGGAGGGAATTCTTGGACTTTGATCCAGCCACAGTGAAGGAATGGCAACACATTTCCAAGTAAGGATGCGGAGTGGCTTGGAGGGGGAAACTGCAGGCAGTGGTGCTCCCACGTATCTGTTCCCCTTGCCATTCTAGATCGAAGCTGTCATGGGTTTGGAAGGTGCTGACTAAAGATCTTTTGTGAATTTCTGCAGTTCATCTTGGAGGTAATATATACTGCGAAGGGAGTGGATGATTGTGAATTATAGTGCCAATCAAGCGGGCTACTTTGTCCTGGATGGTGTCAAGTTTCTTCAGGTGTTGTTGGAGCTGCACCCATCCAGGCAAGAGGGAGTATTCCATCACACTCCTGACTTGTGCCTTGCAGAGGATGGACAAGCTTTGGGGAGTCACGAGCTCAGTTACTTGTCACAGCATTCCTAGCCTCTGACCTCCTCTTGTAGCCACTGTTTGTGGTGATCCAGTTGAGTTTCTAGTTAAAGACAGCCCCAAATTAATGGTGGATAGTCAACTATAATGCTGCTTCTTTGGAAGCAAAATGCAAAATTGATGGGCATTTATCATCTTGTTTGTACACTAATCAATCATTTCCCCCCCCCCCCCAAATCAGTTGTCTAAGAACCATACAATAAGAATGTCACATGTTAAAATTAGTTTACCACAAGCTTTCTGGCAAGATTCTGCTTATTGATCTATCATGGATTGCCAATGATCTGGATGAGTGAAGTCACTCCACTTCCTCGAATCCAATAAGATGCCTTTTTATGTCGGTTTTGCACAATTTATTGCTATGGTATAAATTAGACCGACACCTGCAATTCTGTACCATTTCAGAATGTCAGCCATTCAATGTGTCAGAGACCCATGCGTCCTAGAAGTGCCGACCATTACTTAAAAATCTCAAAGTGAATGCTTTGAACTTAAGGCGACTAAACATACATTAAGGCATGCCAGTGACTGAGTATTTCCCGGATTGCAGGCTCCACAGTTGGCTGGCCCATAGCTGAATACAGTTCAGACTAACAAGTGAGTGAACTGTCAAAGAAGAAGCGGGGGATCCAGCACTGGAACACCCTGGTGGATATCGTTTGCCACATTCCCAAACAGAGAGGTGGGTAAGAACCACATATCCCTAGGCCTGGCACCATGAGGCAATGGAATGTACAGAATGTTAAAAAGTGTATTGGTTTAAAAAGTAAAAGTCAGAGCAAGGCTCGAGTTAATGCATAAAAGGCATGGCACATGATGGAAGCCTTCAGATTCTTGGGACATTAGGATCAAGTCACTAGCAAACGAAATCTGTTCAAGATGTATAGGTTGCATTGTACGAAGTGGAGGCCACAATTCTCAAATAGCAGATTCACAGTACTCGTGGTAGAGTTTAAACTAGGTCAGTAACAAAAAGGTACTAAAATGAAGCAAAGAAGTGCACAGAAGACAGTTAAAAATGATTAAAGTAGAAAGATATTAAAGTTAGATTTGGGGCATGTGTACACGAGAGCTGCAGGTGCAGATGGCTGTGAGAGACAATGATTGTCATAGCTATTAGAGAGACCTGCCTCAACAAAAGAGGGTTTCATGCTCAATGTTTTCAAAGTGTAGGAAAGTAGGGAAGGAAAGAGGGGAGAAGGGATAGAGACTGACCAAGGGGAATATGATAGAGAAGGCCCATTCAGTCTCCAACCCCCCCACCAATGTTAATTACTAGTGGAATGGGTTTAAAAGAAAAGGGAGAAAGTTAAAAGGAAAGGAAAGGCATGCTTTTTTAAAAAAAACCCGGAGGGTGGCGAGTGCCTGGAATGTGCTGCCAGAGGCAATGGTACAAGCAGATACAACAGCAACATTTAAGTGGTATCTTGATGGATATCTTTGATAGATACCTAAACAGGCAAGGAAGAGGAATATGGACTGCGTAGAGGCAAAAGGTTTTTAAATTTAGAAAGGTATCAAGAGTCAGCACAGGTTTAGCAGGCTGAAGGGCCAGTCCTTGTGCTGCTCTGTTCTTTGTTCTTTCTGACTTTACCCCCGGACAAAGAACACACTGTCTATTTGCCTGAAGTTGAGAAATTGAGATATTTAATGAGTGGGGCATTCTACATCCACCAAATTGTGGATAGATGAACAAACTTACAAATGACTGATTAAGAACAAAATAGAGTAGAGTAGTCAGGATGAGATGTTTTAACTATCCCAATATCAAAATGAAGCAGTGATAGTGTTAGGAACACAGAAGGACAGCAATTTTTTTTAAAGTCTGTTCAGTGGAATCCTCATGATCGGTGAGTTTCCAGCCAATGGAGGAAGGAGCAACCACTTGCCAGATTTCGTGCTGAAGAATGAAGTGGATAAGGTGGAAAATGTCACTGTTGGCAAACATCTTGAATAGTGACCCTATCACTTAAATGTTTAGATTAGTTATGAAGAAGGACAAGAAACAGTCTAGATTAAAAATATTTGGCTGGATGAGGGGTAATTTCAGCAAATTCAGTAGGAATCTAGTCGCAAATACTGGTATCAAAGGACAAAGTGTGACATAACAATTGGCAATCGGTCAAAAATGAGTTGGTTGATTGCCCTTTTCGTTTTCCCTTTGTAGAAATGCACTATCAAAACCAGAGTCCTCTGGATGATAAAGCAGAAGGGGAGCAGAAAATAGGAGCACTAGACAGTTGTCAAGTTGATAGTACAAGAGAATCATTACAAGAAGTGAAATGGGAAGAAACAAGTGGAAGACAGACAGACAGACAGACAGACACAGTGCATGAAAATTCGGGAGATGGGGGGAGGAGGAGGAGGGGAGATGATGCAGAAGAGTCATAAAATTATCACACACACACACACACACACACACACACACACCTTAAATAGCATAGAGAACACTTTAGGAAAATGGATTTGGAGAGAAAAACACAGATGGGATTTACTGGAGAAGGATGCTTAGAGTTAAGAGAGATCACAGGGGGTGAACAGGACATTTGTAAACACAGGAGGCATTGCGACTCATGAAAAAAGGTTTAAAGTAAAGAGACAGAAACACAGTTTCCCATTGCTTTCAAGCGACTAGCCACAACCAGAGAGCCCGAGTAACACGTGGAAAAGCCTTTCAAATATGCTTCCTAACAGGTTGGTCAAAGTAGAGTTGCCATATTCGTACTGGTACATAGGACTCCTGAGAGACAACAGGTGGTGGTTCAACCAGAGGGTCTCCATACCTCATGCGAGTGGAGAGATTGAGAAGGAGAATCCTCCACGGTAACCTCAGCCAGCATGGGAAATGAACTTGCACTTTTAGTTTCACTCTGCATTGCAAACCAGCTATCTAAACAACTGAGCGAAACCAACTGCCTGAGGGGCTGTTGATACAGATTCAATAGGGAATTTGATAGACACTTGAAAGAGAAAAAAAAGTAGTAAATCAGAAAAGAGCAGAGGAGCGGGACAAACCCAAATGCTCTTTAAAGATCAACACAGGCTCCATGGATTAAATGGCTTCCTTCACTGTTGCACTAAAATCAACGATTTATGTATATCTTATACTCGAGCTCAAGAAAAATCTTTTTTGCATTTACAGTGCTAGTACACACAAAAATCAAACATGTCAACACATAAGAAAGCCACTTGGTGACTGTGCCAGCTTCACTCTCCCAGCTCTGTCCTTATAATTATTTTCAACCTGCTTGGCTTCTTAACGCGCAGCTCCGAGCCGGATAGGAGTTTAATCAGGACGTATGGTCCAGAGGTAGGGACACCATCACAAGCCCATGTATTCATTCACTTTTAGCTGCAAATGTTTGTCATAATTATTCATTACAACTCATGTAGCCTCAAATCACAAGTTGTGAAGATGGAGTGTATTTCCACAATTTCTTGGTTCAAAACACAATTCCAATTTCCCCTTCGTGTACATTAGTTTTTAAAAACTAATTCCCCAATACTGTTTTGTCATGTACCAGCTCAGTCTTTTACAAAACCATCCCAATTATCTCTGCACTCCAATATTAGATAGTCACCCCCAGGCCAATTGTGGCCAGATAATACCTTCTCATTCCTGGTATTCTCTGGGAATTTAGACCGCAACATTTCCAATAAATTCTTTTAATCATGCATTCAGCAGTCTCATGTCGTCTTGACCATTTGCAGCTCTACATTACTGTACTTGCGGATTACTCTACTCCTGCCATTTCACATATACCTTTGCTAAAAATAAATTGATATACCACCACAGAATATAGATTACATTTATTGAAAGCTAGAATGGTTACAATGTGCAATATACTACCACAGAAAATTACTGAGGTGAACAGCACTAAAATCTCTAAAGGAGAAGCAAGTTAAGTACATAAGGAACAAGAGAAGAAAGGGATATGCAGAAACCCGCAACTGAACGAGAACTGGGAATGGACAAACATCAGCATTGACCATTTGGACAAGAATGGCCAGTTTGTGCATTGTAAATTGTAAAAATCATGATTACGGGAGGTCTCAGTTGAATATCCCAGTGGGTCATTTAGGATAAAGTCACTCATCCAGTGTTACTTAAACACCAGACAATTGCACATCATGTTCTGAATATCATCATTTCAGTAATAAATTGGGATTAATGGTTTGGGTTTCAGCCTGGTTTTCTTTGAAATCTGCATTGTTTAAATTCCAACTTTGGAACTGAAATACATAAGAGTTACAACACAGACCAACCAGCCCAGCTGGCCTGAGTCAACATAACAATGAGACCCAATAATTGTTTATCCATTATGTTCTAGTGTCCTTCCATCCTCTCTACCTTCACCCACTTATCCAATCCACTCTAAGGAGTGAGGTTATAGCTTACATGTCAAGTCCTGATCCCTGTGGAGCTATGAGGGAGATGGAAGGACATGGATAGATTGCAGATGAGAGGAGATCACATCCTACAAGAGTGAATCCTTGCAACTGTATTGGACAGGCTATGTGCACCAAGTGGTTTTTAACCTATCATCATGTTTGAAATCTTGAACAATTGTCATTTAATCTTGTATCTATAACCCCTCAGTCCAGAATTCACAATTTGAAGCAATCCACTTGCAAATACTGTGCCCTGACAGAATTTCAAACACCATCATATTGTTCCCATGATCTAAATTTGTCAAAACAACTTTTCTACATCTGCCTTGATATTTGAAAGTTCTACCTGGAAGCATTCCCAAAAGACTGTCACGAATGAAACTGCAACAATGAAATGGCTTCCTCAGCTGTACAAGGTAATGGTTCTGAAAGGGTTAATATTGGAGACTGCATTAAGATCTAATCAATATAATGATGTCATGCAAGCTTGCGTGGGGATAATGCAGAAGTCTTTGGATCTGAGCGAGGACCCAAATTCACACCAGCTTCCTAGTCTTATTAGGAATGTCTAACAAACTAAAAATGTAACTTACACCTGAATTCTAAAGTGCAATGGCTACATTTTGTGAGCACAAGTTTCTTCTTGATAATATTGTCAGTCATTCTCTAGATATAAAAGCTTAGTTTACAACGGTAGAGGTGAACAAAGGAAAAAGAGGATTTGTGGCAACTTCCTTCTACCTACAAATATCAAACAGAGTTAAGACACAGTGACAGCGACGAGGGGACAATGCATTAAAATTGACCACTCCATTACAGTATCTTCCAAACTCACGACACTTCCATACAGAAGGACAAAGGCATTTGCAAACATCAGCACCTACAAATTCCACACCAAGCACGCCACTAGCTCACAGTCACTGTCAAAATCCTGGAACTCCTTCCATAACAGCATTATAGGTCTTCCTACAGCATATAGTCTGCAGCAGGTCAAGACAGCTCACCACTGCCTTCAAGAGTAACTAAGGACAGACAATAAATGTTGGCCCAGCCAACAGTGTCCACATCCCATGAATGAATTTTTTTTTAAATGCTCACGAGAGAAATACAGTGCTGCCAGCACAAGACAGGAGGGTTAAGAGAACCAGGGCTCACAATATTAAAAGGATAAATTTGGGATGGAGGTCAGGTGCTGTCACCTTGTATGATGGATACTTGATATAATTCTGTGAACTGGCACACGTTCGAGCAATATTCAGTTTGCGAGCTGACGTCACTTCTTACAAAAGACAGGGACGTTAGGAAGTTTGAGGTCAGAGTGAGCTCCTGAACAGTTTGTTTGCCTGTCTGATACAAACAGGAACTCTAAATATCCCCATCTCAAACTGACCTGCATTTTTCTGTCCCTTTATTTTCTTCTCCCCATGTGGTATAGATGTGAGATGGGTTAAAAAAAATGTGGGGGGAGCCAGTATGAAAGTGAAGTGGCAAGGGGATGGGGGTGCAGGAAAACAAAATGTCAACAGTTGGAAGAAATAAAGCAGATCGATTAATTCTTGATTGAGAGATGTTTCTAACCCAAGTTCTGGCTCCCACTGCCAGAAACTCTGGCACACAGATCTCATGTCATCAACTCCCACCAGAAAGTGGTGGCTATAGTGAAGGCCTGAAGTTGCTAGAAGGAAAATTACAGTTTACAAATCCACAAAAGCACTTGAAGTCATGATTGATGTTGGAGTGATCAGGGGCTTAAGTATATATGACATATGTGAAAGCCACAACTCTGAAAACACTGCCAAAGAAAAAAAAAAGCCTGCAAGATATTTTTGAATTGTTACCTCTGATCAGATCTGCTACCGGACACACAATTTGTGAATCCATTGAGAACACAGAAGATAATTCAAAAACTGTCTAGTGATAGCTCAAGAGAAACATTTAAACTGTTTTCTTAATGATTTAGTTTTCTAAATAGCGTTAAAAGCAAATCTGCCTGAACTGTAACATTCCTCAGCTTGCTATTTCAAAATAATTAGCCAAATTGTATTTTAAACAGAGTATGTTAAACAGGGTAACACTTTGTAGAAGTGATGAGCAGAAGATATCAAAAGAATTCATCTGCCATTACAACTATTAATTTGTAGTCCACAGAAATATTTGGCAAATTTCAAATATTTCAGGAACATGCGCTACAAATTGCTAACAGAGTAAATAATTGGTGCACGCTATGGGAAATAAATTAGGTGTTGCGCTCTTGCAAAGTCTGGCTTAAGCCTTAATAAAGTAATATTACATTATGGTTAGTTGTAGCATATAAGAATTAGATTTTACACAGGAGCTGCAAATATGCAAGTGCATCAATATTTCATGATTAAGTATGGCAAAATTACTCAGCGTCATTAAAAATGGTCCAAGAAAAGCAATAAGAAAACCACCTTTAAAAAAGTAGCCTCCTCAGTGAGGGTACAATTCTCATGCGTACACAGCAAAATTCAACTTCAATTACTCAATGCTGACAAGGCACATTAGGAATTTCGTTTCTGAAACGATCAACAATGTGTGAAATTTCCAAAGCTTTGTCAACACTACAGCAATGAGGAGTATTCAAGTAAATAAAATACAAATGCTCTCCACAACCAGTAAATGTGACCACGAGAGTAGCCACTGTCATTCAGAGATTAGGATCAGGACGGCAGCACAAAACTCATAGTTCTAATAGCATAATACCGGGGGCTGTATTTAGTGGAGATCAAATGTAGGTACAATAAGGGTAACAAAGTCAATGGGTTGCTCTATCAAGCACACTCCCAGACGGTCTTAAGGCACAGTGGTGGTTCCCTACCTTAGGGCCAGAAAGACTGGATTCCAGACCCACCTCAGGAAGTGATGGCGAGAGGCCATAACGACCAAAAAGGCTGATTATAAAAAAATTCCAAAGGACAGTAAGACATTACTCCTAGCAATATATAACCATATTCAGTTGTACACGTTCAAGGTTGCACGCTAATCTGCAGTACCTGTGAACTCAGATACCACTTTAAAAAAAAAGGGAATCTGGAAAGTACAAACTACCCAACAAATTTTAAGTTTTGGCAAAGATCTGTAGCTCGGGTTATGGGGGATGTTGTTGACTTGCTCACTGAGCTGGATTTTTTTTGTTCAGGTGTTTCGTCACCATGCTAGGTAACATTATCTGTGAAGCCTCCAATGAAACAACGTTATTCTACTCCGCTTGGAATTTATACTGTTTGGTCCATTATGGTGCATAGTGTCATTTCCGGTTTTCATCTGTATGAACGAATATCCCTGCAACTTCATCCACAGATGTCTACAAACCAGATAAGAGGACATGGTACGCCCTAACACACTGGCCACACGGCCTTTTTCCAGGAACATACTGGAACTGACAAGACCCCAAGACCAAAACGAGGATTAATAGTGGCACAGAAGCCCACAGCCGCTCTAATGACAAACAAAACACTCAAGGATTAAAGACCCCATTCCCACAACATGCAGAACCAACATGGTTTACAAAATACCATGCAACTGCCACAAACAGTACATCAGACAGACAGGAAGGAAACTAGCCATCAGAATACACGAACATCAGCTCGTGGCAAAACAGCACGACAAACTTTCCTTAATATCAGTACACCTCAGGCAATGAAGGCCATCAGTTTAACTGGGACAAGATAACCATAGCAGCCCAAGCCAAACAGATATGCACGGGAATTCCTAGAGGCATGGTTCTCCGCCTGTAATGCAAATCAATAAACATAGAATTGGACCTCATACAAACCTATACAGATCAAAACCAGAAATGACACCATGCACCATAACAGACCGGACAGTATAAATTCCAAGCAAAGTAGGATAACATTGCTTCATCGGAGGCTTCACTGATGATGTCACCTAGCATGGGGATGAAACGTTTGAATAAAAACAAGCCAACAATCTTAGCCAAGCACACGAGGGTATAGGTTAGTTTTAGGCAGCAAACAGGTTGACTTCAACGGACAAGTATTCTGCTACCATCCAAGACGAAGCGGCATCCTCTTGAAGTGCGTGTGCGTGTGCTTTCGCAAAAGAGAGGCAAAGCTCAATAAAATTCCAAACAAATACATGAAATAAGTAAAACAAGATGATAAAACCCAATAAAGAGGCCAAGAGACAACTGCTCAATTCATGGATGCACCCAGCTTGAAAACTATCATGAAGGCACTTCTGTTAGCAAGATGTCTGGTAGAGGCACCATATACAGTGGAACAGCAAGGTTAGAGGTTGTGAAGGTCCAGAGACTTTCACACCTTCCTTGTCTCCCAGAAAATACCATTCAGCCAGCTCCCAGAGCACGGTCTTCATTACCAATGTTTATAATTCCCTCCACATCCACGATTAGTGTCACTTGCACCGCACATGCTAATAGAGGGTCAGTCATACAACTTGGAAACAGACCCTTTGGTCCAACTATTCAGTGCTGACCATGTTCCCAAACTAAACTAGTCCCTCTTGCCACAAAAACAGAAGTTGCTGGAAAAGCTCAGCAGGTCTGGCAGCATCTGTGAAGTAAAAAAAGCGTTAAATGTTTCGGGCCTGGGGACCCTTCCTCAGAACACTGTTGGAGACTGTCTTTTAAATCTGTCATCTCTCCAACAGCATCCGTTCCAAAAGGTGTGCTGGGTTGCTGTGTATCTGTATGCTTCATTTGTATAGAAGGCTCAAGCTGCTCTCTGATCATGAACTGGTGGCAACACTTTCCAGCCTGCTATTTACAGAGGCTGAACTGCTCTAGATAAAGACCGAAAGAACTGCGGATGCTGTAAATCAGGAACAAAAACAGAAGTTGCTGGAAAAGCTCAGCAGATCTGGCAGCATCTGATTTTTCTTCAGAGTTAACGTTTCAGGTCCAGAACCGTTCTGAGGAAGGGTCACCGAACCTGAAACGTTAGCTTTAATTTTGTCTTCACAGATGCTGCCAGACCTGCTGAGCTTTTCCAGGAACTTGGGTTTTGGTTCCCGATTTACAGCATCCACCATTCTTTTGTTATTTCATCCCACTTGCCTGCATTTGGCCCATATCCCTCCAAACATTCCATATTCATGAATTTATTTAAATGTTTTTTAAGCATCGTGACGGTATCCACATCTGCCAGTTCCACTGACAGTTGATTCCACATATGAACTACTTGTCCCTTTTAATCTTTCCTTTCTCACCTTAAAAATGTGCCCTCTAGTTTTGAGCTTGCCCCACCCTAGGGAAAAAGAACTTGGCTACTCACCATCACTATGCCCCTCATGATTTTCTCTCTAAAGGTCACCAAATCAACCTCCTCTGCTCCAATGAATGAAGTCCCAGCCTATCCAACCTACAGGATCAGAGAGGCGTCACACTGATTCAAAGGGGTGCCATTGGCTGAAGCTTCTGCCAATTGAAAGATGCCATGGTTTTTCTTGAAAAAGAACAGTGACATATTCACCTTGTTGTGGGATATTACTCAGCACAACTGAAGTGCTTACTGACAGTAAGATGAAGCCATTAATTTTTCAAATGGTCATTGGCAGTTTGAGACTGAGGACTCCATCATATAAACATCTTAGGATACTTCAGTGCCTTGATATATGCAGGTTGACGCACAAGGTACTATACCCACATAGCAAAAGTAACAATTCGGCTTCACATTAATGATTAACTAACATGAAGATTTGAAGACCTTTTTTCCATTCTATAAGAATTACCATCGTACTAAGAAAAAGCCTTTTTTTTACATTTTGTTCACTGGAAGTTTTAAAGTACATTGCAACCAATGAAGTCCTTTTTGACGTGTGGTCACTGTTGCAAGGTTGGAATTACACCAAAGTCAACTTGTGCTCATAGCTCCCACAAGCAATATGACAATGACCACTTAATCTATTCTTAGTGATGCTAATTGAGGGAAATTATTGGCGAGGACACTGGGATAACTCTCCGGTATGTCTTTAAAATAATGCATTTTTTTTGAAAAACTACCTCCCAAGCAGGCTGATGGGACTTCCATTTAGTATTTCATCGGAAAATCCACATGTTCAACTGTGCAATTTTCCCTTAGTACCGGGGTGGGACTCGAACCCACAAAACTATGATTCAGAGGTCAGTGTGTTCCAACTCAAGTCATGACTGCAACCATTAGTAATACTAACTCATCCAATTAACTTAGGACATTGGGACATTGTGTGTTAGGTCATACAAGAGGGAAAGTGAATGCCAGAAATATATATATTGGAGGGAAAGACAGAATTCATGATTCACCTTCCAGGTTCCGCTTCTCACACTGATACAAACAGGTTGTTTTAACCGGCACCCCTGACAAACATTATATACCTTAAATGTCAAAGTTTACTGTATTATTCTGTCCAATTATTATAGTTTTATTTATTCACTGGAATGTAAGTATTCTTGTTCAATCAAATGGCTGTGTGAAATATCAACAGTTGATTCAATTGAGTCAATTTCTCCTCAAATACTGCAATCTACTGCAACATCCGAGTAGTCGGTTGACAATGCGAGTGAGAAGGCTCCCTGTTGGCAAGTTTTATACAAGATAAAGTTGCATTATTATTTAAGTGATTTATGCAGTAAATAAAGAATAGTGATGTGTATGGCTCCTGCATTACATTTCCATCGCTTAGTGTTTTTACATTGATTACATGGACCTCTTGATGGACTAGAATATTTGATCAGCAAACACTCTCCTGGTGCCAGTTAACTAAAAACATTTACTGTATTTGCATTCACTCAACTTTTTCCTGCCCCTACCACTTCCCACCCTTTCTCTAGCCCAAATGAGAAAAATATTCTGTGTCTTCGCTCTGAACTCTTTTTGATCTGGTTTCCCTCCTATCAATCCTAATGCCCTCAACAAGCTCTCCCAGTCTGCCAGGCCAACCTCCTGCTCCCTCAACCATTTGTCTATTAAAGCTGCAGATCACAACTTCCCGTCTTCACTCAAAATAGGTTAACTATTCCCTCTACTCAAGTATTTTCCTTCTCTTCTTTAGATCTATCAAGATCAACATTTATTAAAAAAAAAATGCAGTCTTAACCTTCCAACCTCACCGTATAGAGTTAGGTCTCGGATCAGGTTTGTTCCATTTGAATGGGAAAGCAGGCTCAAGGGGCTAATTGGCTTAGTCCTGTCTCCTTGACCTATAAATCAAACATTCTTTCCTTTTCTAAAGCCCTTTAAAAAAGTGAAGCACCCTGTCCAGCTTTCCCAGAACTCAATGTTTGGATCTCTGGTTCTCACAGGAGGAAATCTGATTACAAAGTCACAAACTTATGCAATTGTAACAAAGATGAAGTATCTTTCCAGGTCCTCCTTTACCATCTATAGCCTTTGACAAATGGACCATACCATTCTCCCAAGTCTCTGAACAGTTGGCCAGCTAGATTGGAATACACTCATGGCTGCATACGTACTCAATTGTTGAAGACTGATTTGCAATCATTTTACACTACCGAGGTTACGTCTGGCGTTTGGTTATGGATCTATCCGTACACCCATTCCCACTCAGACTACCTGCTGTTCCTCGGTGACATGATGTGAGAATGCAAAAGTGGAAGTGGAAGTGCCAGTATTGGACTGAGATGGACAAAGTCCAGACCATTGTTCGCTGCAAACTACTCAGCCTTCAGGACAACACTGACCACAACACAACACAACCCTGCCATGGCAACCTCTGCAAGACATGTTAGATCATCAACAGATGCTACCATCACATCACCCACCATCTACACAGCAGATACTCATGTGACTTGGCCAATATGGTCTCAGGCAAAGATGTCTTGAGGCATGGTATTTTGGAGACCATGCACGTGCTACAACAGATGAATGGACACCACACAAAAGTTGCTAGACAGGAACACTCCTTCCCAGTCAGAGGACACTTCAGTGGTCAAGAGAATTCAGCCTCCGATCTTCCTATAGGTGACCTCCATACAGCAATTGCCAAGCAGAAACTGATAGCCAAGCTCTGTACCCATGAAGACTGCCTCAACTGCGATCCTGGGTTCATGTTGCACTACATGTGATCCCACTGCACTGTTCTGTACCTGTAAAATCTTCCTTACTGTCCGGTTTTGACAGCATCACCTGGACAAATTGCTGATTCTCTGCCTTAATTAGTTTGTACAGTTTTGAATTACTTAGTACTTTGGTTAGACCTTCGACATGCGACTCTTACACCATCACGTTATTGTAGTCATTTAGTTTGTCGCCAGCACCACCTTGTTGTAATTATCTCTGCCTCACCTAATTGGATTATAGGTCATCCCTTTGCTGGTTATGCAGTTGTAGACACTTCACTCGCCATCTAACACTCTTGGTCACCTGCAGACTTGTGACACTCCACTCACACCAGTAGTAGATCTTTTGATCTCCCTGCCCTTGACCTCTCTGCCTATAAATGCTGTGTCTGTGCGCTCTCCTCTCACTGCACCTGACAAAGGGGCTATGCTCCAAAATCTTATGATTTCAAATAAGCCTGTTGGACTATAACCTGGTGTCATGTGACTTATGATACAAGAAAGCAGCATGGCTATATGTCAACAACACCCACCTCTACCTCAGCACCACCTCCATTAGTTATCAGACTGACATTCAGTACTGGAGCGGAAGCTTCCTTTTGACTAAATATTGAGTCGTTCAAAGCCATTATTTACAGGCCCCCAATACAAACTACAGCTTAACTGCACCACTATTCCACCTGGAAACTACCTGAGGCTGATCCTGTCTTCACCAGCTCGTGATCATATTTGACACAGATGAGCTTCTGAGTACATACTTACACAAGACCACCTGTTATGTCGCCTAGGCCAGCTCTCTGCTGTTCAACTGCAGCTTCACTCATTTGATTTTTTCCCCTCTCGACTTCACCATTCCAACACATCTGTCACCAGCCCCCTACGTTCTTCTCTTTGCAAACTGGAGGTCATCCAAATTTGTCAGCTTGACTAATTTTTTTTTATTTGTTCATAGGATCTAGGTGTCACTGGCTAAGCCAGTGCTTATTGCCCATCCTTAATTGTCCCAAAGGCTGTTAAAAGTCAATCACATTGCTGTGGATCTGGAGTCACGTATGCCTGACTAGGCAAGGACAGCAGTTTCTAAAACAAAGAAAATTAGTGAACCAAATGGGTTCTTCCCAACAAAAGTCAACCATGGTTTCATAGTAATCATTAGCCTCGTAATTCCAGATTTTCAACTAATGCAAATTCCACCATCTGCCATGGCAGGATTCCAACCCAGGTCCCAGAACATGGATTGGCACTTTGGATTCTGGTCTCGTGATAATTCCTCCAGGCCAACATGTTCTTTCTGCCACCCTGCTGTTCATCTAACTCTGGCCTCTCCAGCATCTCCGATTCTAATTACGCCACCATTTCTGGCAGCATCGACAACTGGTTTTATTCCTTCACTCTGGTAGTCCTCCCTAAACCTTCCAGCACTCCGTTTTCCGAGATGTCTTTCCAAACTTATTGAAAGTAAGTATCTTGATGTGGCTGTGTGGATTCTGTTTCATAATCTTGCCTTGAAGCACATTAATGTAGTTAAATGTACCAAAAAGTCACTGTGTAGCTAAAGGGGTTTTAGAAATGAGTGAATCAGTTTGGCATTTTCCAGTAATGTATCTTCTCTGTACTTCCAACTCCTATTAAAAAGGTATGATTGAAATAATGTAAAGTAAGGTCCTGCCCTGAAGTTAGTGATCTCAGACTCCAGCATCGGCAGTTCCTACTATCTGAGTGAGCTATAACCCCACTGCGAAGCCTCTAAAGGATGCCTACCTTGAAGTTACCCTCCTCCCTCTGGAAAGACTACTGTGGATGCTGAAAAAAAACCAAAAACAAATTGTCACAAAAACTCAGCAGTTCTGTAAGTATCTATGGAGAGAAAGCAAATTTAATGATGAGTCCAGTCACCCTTCTTCTGGGTTCTTTAGAAGGGTTACTGGACTCAAAACACCAATTCTGCTTTCTCTCCACAGATGCTGTCAAACTCGCCAAGTTTTCCTAGCGATTTCGGAGACTTGTATAATTGCCATCGGTCACATACTTTCCTAGTTCAGTCTGGATATAAGTATATGGGTAATATCTTACGTAATTCAGCTAAAGCCTTGCACATTTCAGTGAAGCGACTGACCATACTTCTGTGCTGCTGATTTCCTTCACCAGTCTCCTAATGACAAAGCAAGTTAATTACCAAGTGCATATGGCCTAGAGTGCTTAATACAGTCAGGTGCCAACTCAATAAAATCAGTCCTCTTGGCTCCTTTTCACCCCCGAGTAGCAACATTAAAACTGCAATTTATAATATGCAGCATTTTCAAAAGATTCAGACAGAGTGAATGTTAGAAACATCAAAAAAGGTGCTGAATGTGGAGACAGATAGGATGATGTAGAGATATCAGAAATATGATGGATTCCAGAGGATGCTGTTGGCAAATATATAATAAACACATTTTGTAACCTCATGTTGTCAGGGAAACCTGATAGAAAAAAGTTGGTGGGACTTGTGCGCCCAGAAAATCTGCAAGGCCATTAAGGTTAACCTCGAAGAAATTGGAAAAAAAAGGGATGTTGCAGAATCATCTCTGGGCAGACTGCTTCTTTAGCTTTGAAGCTCAAGTGCCCAGCAACTTGTTTCAATTTAGTGACCAAAAAGATATTTTGTTACATAAAACTAGTTGACAAACTACAATATTGCACACGCTTGCGCACATGAAGAGCTGAGCTCCACACTTCTCTAAAAAAGAGATTGAATACTTCCTGCATTTCCTCTGATCAGCAAGAGCTGACCCTGGTAGTAATCAGAATCAACAGATGTTAATCAAAGCATATTGGTTACTGCAAGGGGTGGGCTATTTTATTCAGAGAATGTGAATCTTTGAGGTCAAATGATAGCCCCTTATTTGCTGAGTCTAAGATGTGTAATTTACTTATTCCATAGAGTTACAAGCGTCAAGGAGTGTCGCTTGTTCTTCTTGAAGGGTTTTTTGGGATCTCCATCTCCCAGATTAAGTACTGGGAGTTTAAGCTACATTTTTCCAGAATACTTTATTTTCAGTTTAAACCTGTATACATTCTCTTTGCACTGTTAAAAGCTTCTGTTCCCTTCCAGCTTCCTCTAATTATATGACTGACATTATACACACTTCTGATACTAATTATTTGACACCCCAAAAGAAGCACAAGAGGTTTGCAGAGGTCCCAGATGTGGAGGTTGGCTCTGCAGAGAGATACAAGGCAAACCACCACATGGCTACTTCACGCTGCTTCACATATAGTGGCATATTTTATTTGAACTCTGACACGATATAGTATTGCACATTTTATCGTATATCTTGACCAATATGACAAATTAAAAACATAGGTGAGAACGTATACATCACATGCTATCAAGCCCTACTATGCAGGTTCAAATATTTGGAGAAAGTTATTCAAAGACCACTTAGTTAAGAGAATGGCTGGCAGTACTATAGAAAAAAAAAATGACAGAAAACAGAAAATTTCATAGTACAATTGCCAAAACTACTTCAAGGCTACATTTTGAAATGGTTGCACTCTACTCTCTCAATCTTGACACTGGAAATATTGATGTAATTAGTTTAGAGCAAGCAATTTTGAATCAATAGGACTTTGCACTTTGAAGGATAAAGTGGCTGAATCAGTTAGGAATTTGAATCAAACTTCTTTAGGATAAAAAGGATTCTGTTCAGTTACTCTCCCTATCAGCAGGGATTTTGTTATGCTCCATGGCAGGTTAAAAAAGTTCAAAAACTGGATTGTGACCAACTGAAATTGAAAAGACAGCTTTACCATCTGCTCTTCAGTCTCTACAATTCAAAGATGGCATGGTCCAATTTTTTTATTGGACACAGATGATGTGGTTAATCAGGTATAGAATTGAGATTGACAGTACAATTTGTGCATCTCATTTTGACCGACAGCCTACTTAACTAATCGGGTGACAGGTTTGCAATTTAAAGATTATGTTTTGAAACATGCAATTCAAAATCTCTTGTCTGATTAGACGATTTCCTAATGGATATCAAATTGGACATACCTCTGTGCTGTCACTGATAATTACATCATTTATTGTAATACCGTAATGGGATCCCTCAAGACAGAGGCAAACGACGGACCAAACACGCTGCCAAAAGGTAAAGTATGTCTTGAGATTGATGAGAACAGGAACAGTGCCAGGCATTGAAGTAGTATCAGCAAAAGATCTAAAAGCTCTTGGAGATACAGAATTAATGTGATGACAGAAATTTGTGACCAAATATATGCCAAAAGGATATTCAAGACATTCATTATTCATTAAGCTACCAAGAAAATTAAAGCAATGATTTTAAAACCAAGCTTAAAAACACAGTCATTCCATTTAAGTAATCTTGAAAATTATACAAAGTCGTAATAGCACTTTGAAGCAGAAGTTGGTAAGAAAGGAACCTGGCTACAAACCTGGGTTGGGAAAACAACAGACTCTGACCCAAGAAAAGCCTCCAATGTACAATTTACAAGCAAACTGTTGTGGTACTTTTGACAGCTAAATATGCAAAATATCTATAAGCTCAGGATATCATTCCTGTATCGTGGCACGTGATCCAATGGTATATAAAAGGTCTTGGTCTCCATCTTACTGAAGCTACGTACAGCACGATACACCAAAAGGAAGGATGCTATAGTTTGTAACTGAATTGCTCAGTGCTAGCCCAGACACATGTGGATCCAAGCACTGAAAAATATTTATGGGTTCTATCAGACGACATCTCAAAATTTAGTTCTTATACCATGGGAGCTTACACAAGTATCACCTCATCAGGTACGAATCCTCTGATGAGGGCAATAAATCTCTGTACATCAAAAAAAAAACCAAACAGTTCAGAGTTAACTACAGAACCTGTTTCTAGAGAAATGACTCCATAATCCCAAATATTGCATCATAAACGAGGGCATTTATGCATATTTTGCAGACTATGAAAAAGCATTCATGACTAAATATTCATAAGTATTGTTGGAGGTATAGAGCATACAGAGACCAAACTGAGTGTCAGGTTCAAAGAGCAACAATTCAATATGTTGAGTGAAGACTACAATGAGATGTACTATGCACACAAACAAAGATGCATTCCCAGGAATAAAAAAACTGGAGGCAAGAACAAACTTGTAACACACTGACATCAGCACTACTTGCAGACTAAGAAGAGGACCTTCAAAATATCATAGATCAAATAAAAAAAATCTAGAAGCTGGGAATATAGAGGAAGCATGAACACCAAAAGACAAAAAGTTATCAAAAAGAATATTAGAAGAAACTAAAAAAGTAACATTTGAAATGAGTTGGGTGGTGTCATACTGGAACAACTTTATTTGCTTAAGACAAACCAAAGACAGTACAGATACTGTAATGTCAAAAATTGGGCGGACAGAGATAGCCAGAAGTAATTTTGTGACAACCAGAAGTAATTTTGTGACAAAAGGTGCGTGTTAAAATTCAAGCTGGGAACAAACTTTTCAAAAATCTCAAAGAGCTACAATTTACCCACTGCCCTTAATACCACAGAACCTTGAAACAAAGATCTGCAGAAGAGATCGTTGAAATGTGGATGCTAAGACACATACTTAAAAATTTACATACAGACCACACGACAAATGAAAAACTATTTTCCCAGGTGAGAAGCATCCAAAAAGAGAGGTCACAGGTTTAAGGTGACAGGGTAAAGATTTAAAAAGGGTCGTGAGGGGCAACTTTTTCCAGAGGGTGACGCATGTATGGAATAAGCTATACAAGGAGGCTGGTACAATTACAACATTTAAAAGGCATCTGGACGGGTGTGTGAATCTGAAGGATTTAGCAGGATATGGGCCAAATGCTGGCAAATAGGACTAGATCAGTTTAGGATATCTGGTCAGCAAGGACAAGTTGGATCAAAAGGGTCTGTTTCTGTTAGTTATAACTATGACTCTGACTTAAAGTTGCAAAAAGAACCAAGTGACATCCAGAAAAAGAAATATTAAGCATTTGATCAGGAGAACTGGAAGGAGAGAGTTAACCTAGGGAAAGTGGGACGATGGATTTCAAAGTAGTTACTCATGAGCTCCAGTCGATATGTGTGACACAAGATAGACTAACATGACATACTATGATAGCAGATCTCCTGGTAGGAATCACTACAAGCAGAACAGGACACTGCAATAAAAAACATTTCAGAAAAGAAAAACGGAATAGAAGAAAGAATGGAAGCACCACATGAGATATGTCCACATAAGTTCTGCTACCAATTACAGGTAGTGGTATGGAGCATATCTCCACCTTTGCATCTCTTTTGTCTGTACTACACCCATAACCTCCATCACTTAGAAGATGAACAGGAAACCACTAGGAACAAGTTTCCTTTCAAGATGCAGACTATTGGGAATAAAAGTGGTTTCAAAATCCAGGAACTTCATTCCTGACAATACGCTGGGTGCACTGACCCCACAGATTGCAGCAGTTTAAGACAGCAACTCATCACTACCTTCAAGGACAGTGAAGGGTTTCTGGCCCTATCAATGACAGCTATATCCTGTAAGCAAATTAACAAGAACAGTTTCTATGTTCTAATTCAGTTTGATTCAAACGGGGATAGTAATAGTGCAAAAGGATATCTCTAGGTAGTGTGAATTTCAAATTCAGGGACCTAAGCACTGACTGATGCTAAGAGTTTAGACAATGTACTTATACGATCCTGAAGACAGTTTGAACTGCAGCTCTAATTGACTCATTATTCCGGTTAAACCACCCTTTTTTAAAAAAACTAAATTCTAAACAGCTACTGTAATGTTCTCCCCCAGTAATTGGAGAACAGAATAATGCCTTCCAGGTTTACTGCGTGAAAGTAATCATTTGACCTTTAAAACTGCCTCAGAATTTTTCTTTTAAAACCACAGATGATCAAAAGTATTAGAGATGCTTTATCATTTCAGAAGAGTCCAAACTAAAGATTTTCTTCACATAATAAAATGGTACAGCACACAGCTAAGGTTACAAACCTTGTGGCAAGTACTGTACTCTATTTGCATTGCAATGATATAAGAGGGAGGGCTTCATTTTGGGGTCACTGGAACTAGTTCTGAGCAAGAATTATCCATTCAATCAGGATGATTGGTTGAAGTTTAAAACTAAATTTGAAAGAGGAGTGGAACCATTGTATAAACCCTGAAATGAGGAATTTATAACAGGTGCATAAACAAAAAAATGAATACTGTATATAACAGAAGGAACAGATTAGTAGATAGGAGCAGAATAAGAAGGACAATGAATACAAAGGTACATTTACTAGCGCACAAAAGAGAAGTGTGGTGAATTAGGTCAGGAGCTACAAGCACAAATGTTATAATGGTAAACTGAAAAAACAACTTGAAGAATCAAGTTTTGGGCATTTAATATTTGATGTGTTCAGAGAAGAATGGGAAGGAAAAAGCATTGGGGTGGCAGTATCGATTCAGGAAGACATAGTAGCTTTGGAAAGGGTTATGTCCTTGGGGAAATTACAGTATCAGTTCGTGCTGACAAGCAAAATGATCATGCTACCAGGGATAATCAATAAGACTCTAAATAGCACATGCACATGAGTGCGAGAGCGAGAAAGAAAAAGAGGGAGCGAGAGACAAACAGACGAGGATATCAGATGTGAAATAATATAAACAAGTTTCTTTGAGAGACTATCCAAAAATCGGTATTTGGTAATTAATATTTGAAATAAAAAAGCAGAGGAAGGGATTTATAAGATGCGCTCTGGAAAACAACTTTTTTGATCAGCATGTTCTGGGAAGGAAGCACTGGTGAAGTGACAGTCGTGTCGTCTTTGGGAAAAAGCAGCACACACTCAGGTAAGTACACGTGATCACTGTATCATGGAGAGGTTTCGGTTAGCATGGGATAATCCAAAATAGGAGTTCTAAATTAAAGAGGAGTAACTTTAACGAAATGACAAGAGATTAGCCAGGGTAAAATGAAACCAAAGATTGATGGAGGAAATCTGTAAATGGACCCATAGTTGAGCTTTTAAAAGAGAAAGTACAGCCATTTCAGCTACAGGCCAAGTACATTCCAACATGAGTGAAGACTAAGGAACCAAAGTCATGGCATCTTGGATAACAGAGAAGATAGGGGATACAACGAAACAAAAATAAGTGTTTATTGGATGTCAGGATGATTTTTTGTGTATTTGAAATAAATACAACAAGTTGGAGGCAGGAAGCTAAGAAGAAAATAAGACCAGGAAAGAGAATGACAAAAGTAGTATTATTAACACAATAAAACCCAAGTTTCATCTTTAAGTAAATAAAGATTAACAGGAGCAAGTAGTGGCCATGATACTAGATAATAAAAGGGTAAGATGTTCAGAGGAACCAAACAATGAGAATATTTTGTCCATTTTAAATATCTAAAACGCTAATACAAAGTTTGTTGACAAAATACAGGCAGAAGCAGGAGGTAATGAAAGGGGTTTAAAAAAATGGATAGATGTAGTACACTGGAAAGGCTGGCCGTGCAGAGTGTGGACCAGTTGCCTGTTCTGTATCACATCAAAAGCTGCTGACGGAAGTGGGAACAGAAATAGCAGAAGGGTTGGTGATAATCTTCCACAGATACACAGGAGAACTGCCAGAGAATTGACAAGTGCTACGGGCAACACTCCTTCAAGAGTGGATTATAGGGACATTTCTTGTAGCTCAACAGTTTATCATTATACCTCAGTAGTGGATAGGTTTTTTTTTAAAACAGAAAACAAAAAGGGGATGGATATTTAAATCAGAAATTAGGCATTTGATGAGTTAAGGACAGCTTAGCATGGAATTGTAAAAGACAGATCAGACTTGGTTAATTTTGCTGAATTTTCTGAAAAAGTAACACAGCAAGTTGATGAAAGGAAAGGAATGGATGCTGTTCATATGGATTCGAAAAAAGAATTTCAAAAAGGACTATGAAAAAAAATTATAAAGACGACGTTCTTCGAAAAAATAGTAAGAAAATCCCAGGCAATGAGCGCCTCTTGGAGGAACCTCACCCTGCATGGTCTTCATTTTAGAGCGAGATTAGGACAGACTTGCGCTATATTGCCAGATTCACATGGCTAGAAACAGGTTCTCATTAAAAAAAACGAGTGTATAATTATATCTTGGAGTCATTTTATCCTACAAATTACCCTGTTCTCAGTAAAGAATCTTTTCTGTAGCTTTTAGCTACTTCCTCAAAGTTCTTTCAGTTTTACTCCCCCCATAACTCTGTTCAATCTACAGCAGAAACTAAACCCTGTTAAAATAAACCAATGGCCACATAATTACACCAAGACTGTCTCTTTCCTCTCTGCACCAGTGAAAACATTAACTGTCTCTTTTCAAAGCTGGTTAATCCCCAGTTACAACTTCCAGTTTCCCTAATGACAGGAAATTGCTCCATCAGTAAAATTAGCCCAACATAAATTCATGAGTCACATAATATTTTAGGGAGTCAAGTGCAAAACTCTAATCTCCTCTGCTGCTAGAGACTACAGAAATACACTTCTGAAGTTATGAACTGCAGAAGTTCTTCTTTAGCTTGCTATGCCTGAGCACTATTAAGCTTCATATACACTTTCCATCCATAAACTTTTTTTCTAAGAAATGTACAATTGAACTTCTCCCAATTTGGGTTAGATAAAACTAAGTAAAAAGATTTAGCTTTATTGCTAGATACATCTGGGCCAAAATCCGATTGAATTAAGTCCATCACTGCATGCACTCCAGTTTTCTGCCTCACAGCACAGTGCCTAACCTAATTTGAAATAGCTGAACAAATGGCTTTTCAAAAGGCACAGAGTTTATTCTCCTGTTGCATTAATCCATCAAGCATTTGTTCTGCAGAAGTGTTCAACCTCTTCTTCAACCCAAAGGTAGGGTGGTTAAGAAGGTGTTTAGCACACTGGTCTTCATTGCTCAGGCCACTGAGTGTAGAAGTTGGGACGTCATGTTGAGATTGTACAGGATGTTGGTGAGGCCCCTTCTGGAGTACTATGTCCAGTTCTGGATGCCCTCTTATAAAGGCTATCAAGCTGGAGAGGGTTCAGAAAATTTATGACAATGTTGCTGTGAATGGAAGGTTTGAGTCATAGGGAGAGGCTGGGACTTCTTCCACTGGAGCATTGGAGGTTAAGGGGTGACCTTATACAAGCTTATGTCATGAGAGGTATGGAGAAAGGGAATGGCGGGTATCTTTTCCCTAAGGTGGGGGATTTCAAGACTGGAGGGCATATTTTTAAGGTGAGAGGAGAAAAAGACAGATATCCAGGGCAACTTTCTTTGACACAGAATTTAATTCATGTGTGGAATGAACTTCCAGAGGAAGTGGTGAAAGTGGGTATAGTTACAATGTTTAAAAGGCATTTGGATAAGTACATGAATAAGGAAAAGGTTTGGAGGGATATTGGCCAAGCACTGGCAGGTGGGACTAGTTTAGTTTGGGATTATGGTCGACATGGACTGGTATGACCAAAGGGTCCGTATCTGTGTTTGTATGGTATGACACTGACAAAAGATTGGCTATAGCCAACTTTGGACCAGCCTCAGAGTCTTGGTATCAGATTTTGGAGCAAGAAATCTGTCAAAATCATTGATAGCATGCTTTTGTTTTTAAACCATGTTCAGGTTTATATTACATGCCAACTGCTTTTTGTGGGGGGAATTTCTCAATTTAACACCTAGAATTGAATCTATATTTTCCCCCTTTTGTCAGGCGAGTCACATCCACCAGAACAAAGTCAACTTCCATAGTAGGGGCATCAGACAATATAGAAAGGAAATAAGACAAGTCTGGCGCAACAAATGGAAATCCATTACTTCTATAACAAAGAGGTCACAGATGATTTGCCAGATATAGTAGAGTTTGTTATCAGAATGATTGTGGTCAGCAATCAATCATCGGTCCCTCACTGTGGGAAGCACAAAGTTCATTGCTCGGGTGAGGATTAAGGGATTGGGCAATCCACATCAGCATTCCAAGTGTGTCAACATTCACATGCGAGATGTGCAATGAGCGTTTTACCATGCTTCAGTTCGGAGTCAAAGTCATCCCTATTAAACTCCTTTTGTCCTCACAAGAGACCCATGCATCCTGAGATTAAAGGTAATGAAGAAGATGGAAGTGCCAGTGTTGGATTGGCATGAACAAAGTCAGAAGTCATACAACACCAGGTTATAGTCCCAACAGGTACACTTGAAATCACAAGCTTTCAGAGAGCTCCTCCATCAGATGAACTTCACTTGAAGACAATTAACAGGGGGGGAATAATTCAGCTTGGTATTCAACTCCATGCTGAATTAAGGCCAATTGCTCCTGTACAGATAGGGTCAAGATCTGGTAGGATCTGATGGCCTTTGTTATTCGTCTACCTACTAAGTCTAAGTCTATTTGAATTCTCACAACTATACTCCTTTAATAAGATTAAAGAAAACAGGGAATTTGATCATAAGCTCATTTCACAAAAAGATAGAATGTGGATGCAGAGATCTGAACCCAGAAAGCCCAAGGCCATTACCCAACACATGGCTTCCACTTTGCTTGGTCCACTTCCAGGTTTTCCACGTTTCGGGCCTAGACCGAATTTTCTGAAGGGTCTAGGCCCGAAACGTCAGCTTTCCTGCTCTTCTGATGCTGCTTGGCCTGCTGTGTTCATCCAGCTCTACACCTTGTTTTCTCAAAAAAAACCCAACTTGTACAAGATTAAAAGATATTCTTCAAATGTACCGACGCTAGAAAATCAGAGTAATATTATTACAACTTTTGACCATCCTCTCCCACACCCACATTCATTTCACTTCACTTGTATGGATAATACTCAACTCTTTTGTGCTTAGGAGAATAAAAAAGTTAAAGCCAGACATTCTTGCATCAACCCCCTTTGAAAAGCAGCTACTGCCATCACAACTTGAATTTATATAGCATATATAATGTCATTAAAGTTCAACATCATACAGGAACATAAAGCAAAACTAACACAATCATGCTAGTAGTAGTTGGGCTAGAGGTAGATTTTAAAAGAGCTCAGCAAATAAATAAAGCAGGAAAAGAAATAAATAGAATACGAGTGAGATTTAGACAGAAATTTGAGATTATGGCCTTGACAGCCGACGACAATGGCCTCAATGGTGAAGCCAGTAAAATCATGGATGGTCAACAAGCCAGGATTGAAGGTGCACAATAGAGAGCTGTGGGACTAAAGGAGATGAAAGAGAAAGGGTGAGTCGAGGCCATGGCAGAGTTTGGAAACAAGGATGAGTGTCTTACAATTTAGGCATGATTTAACCAGAAGCCAAAGTACATCAGTGACAGATGCGTGAATAGAACACTAGCCAGGACACAGGCAGAATTTTAGATGGCCTCAAAAAAAAAAAAAAAAAAAAAAAAAACACTTTATAGACGGCAGAATTTGGGAGGTCAGCCAAGTCATTTAAAATAGCTAGTCTAGAGATTTTTAAAAATATGGTATTTTAAATAAATAAGCAGAATCAGATTTGAGTAGCGAGATGAAACTAGACAGAAAATCTCAACAAATCGAATACCAAGTGCAAGTTTTTGCCTTTATTAAAAAAATGGATTCGGGATCAGAAAACATTTTCTTGTTTTCCCGATGAGAAAACATCACATCATTCTTGAGAGGTGTCGTTTTGGTTTTGTTTTGTTCATCTTGTTTTCTGGATCTTTGAAAAAGAAAAGCTGAAATGCAAACTGGCCTGATTAACCCAAAATAATTATTACCAATTTGTGTTACTCCTCCACCTGATAGACTTATTTTGCAAGTGAAGAACAGTATGCTTCCTTATTCTTCCTACTGTTCTAACAAATAATTTCCTAAGAAACAAAACAACAGAAGCTCCTCTCCCGAAATACAGCTCAGTATACAGAATGATAAATTCTAGCTTCCAGCTCAGCTTGTACAACTAGTTGATTTGTTCACCCCACTGGCAAATTTATTTGGAATATTGTCACATCACCAATATAGCAGAATTAGGCGGGGAGTGGAAATACCACCTTAAAAAAGGTCATTATCCCCTTTGTTGTGGGCAGGCTTTGTTCTTATAAAATGTGAACCTTTACAGGATTTTCACATGTCCATTTTGCAACTAAGGTGATGGTAAAAGATTTTTTCAAGGAACAGCTAGTCTCACTGGAGCTACATTTTGTAACACTTCAAAACAGTGGGTCACTGCACAAAAATAAGCGAGAGACTTTCCTCATCTCCATTCTTTAAAACGTTCTTGAATGTGTCATCATGATATCTTTCCTCCATGTAACACTCAGCCAGTAAAGCCAGGTTCATGTCTTCCTTTGTGAAGAAACGTCACCCAAGATTGCATCACAACAGACAGCCTGCTGCGACTGGCCTCACATCCATTTGTGCAAGCCAATGGACAGCTATAAACAAGAGATAATCTGACCACTGTCAAGGAAATTCAGTGAAGTTACCATCACTGAATCCCTCACTATCAGAAAATGCAACTGGACTTGCCACATAAGCACAGTGGCTTCAGGAGCAGGTCAAAAGGCTAGGAATACTGTAGCCGGTAACTCACTTACAGACTCCCCAAAATCTGTCCATGACCTACAAAGCACAAGTCAGGAGTGTGATGGAATACTTCCCACTTGCCTGGATGGCTGCAGCTCCAAGAACATTGGAGAAGCTTGGCACCATCCAGGACAACTCACTTCACCTGACATCTACAAACATTCGAGTCCCTCCACTGCTGACTGTCAGTAGTACTGATGTGTAATCTTGGTGTCCCTTCAATGTCACTGGGTCAAAATCCTGGAATCCCCTCCCTAGGTCTTGCAGGTGTACCTACAGGAAGTGGACTGAAGTGGCTCAAGAAGGCAGCTCACCACCACCACCTTTAAGGGCAACTCTAGTGGGCAATAAATGCTGGCTGAGCCAGCAATGATGACATGCCATGAGCAACTAAAACACGAAAACTGACTGCAGATAACACTACAAAAGCTTTCCAAGGCTGCAAAAGCATCTCTATAACCTATGAGGGAAGTTGTCACAAATGCGTGGGAATAGAATCTCGAAATTCATGTCGTTCCAATTCGAATATCCATCATTCCTGCATGGTGGTTCCAGAATTTTGACCTAAAGTGGTGAACACTTTAAATTCACCAAGGCAGAGAAGGCTTCAAATAGACTTGCTACCAATATGCACATCTCCACAGAGATGATTATTCAAAGGAACAAAACAATTTGAAAAATGACTCATCAACTACAAACATAAGCCATTCAGGTGGCGTATTGATGGCCTCCATGATCAAATCAGCTTGGTAATGTGTAAGACAAACGTAGGGGAAAGAAAAGTGATTAAGCTACCCAAGGAGGTGGTGGTAGTGGAGAGACAGCAAGAGCGAGAGCGCGCAGAGTGAGTACATGCAATCTCATGACTGAATACAAGCTTTCAGTTGTGACCAGAGGCTAAAACAACAAGCAAGGGGAGTCAAAAACCCCACACTATTCATCATATCGTGGCAGCTGCATTGACTCAAGAGGCAACCAGCTCTGATTCCAAGTCAATAAGTTTAATAGTGCACCCAGAAATGTCAGCATGATCAAATTTAATGTTGATTCTCTGTCTAGAAGTCCACTTATAGTTACTTTGTGCTCAATTCTTGCCTTTATTTTGTTTGAAGAAACAGAACCATGCAAAAAGGAAAGAGTGAAGACACTTAAAGGTAGACGAGGTTTAAATGGTACGCCACAGTACACAATCAGCATCACTTTGGATTTTCTTTAGAAACTGATGCTAAATTCTGCCAGTTATAAGCAAGGAACATTAGTAGATATTTAAAGAATGGAGCAATTTAAGATAACACAGATGATACCTGTCTTAAATCCTCTCACTTACTCAGATCGCTGCTTTTCTGTCAGGATGTTGAAACCTTTTACCTTAGAACCACCAACTGTTCTGTGCTGCTCTGTATTCAGTCAGCAAGTCACACTCCTTTTTGAAGTGCCAGTTGTACAGATTCTCTCTTCTGCTGTAGTAAGGTGACCTTGGTACCAGAATAATTAGAGTGTGTGGCTGGATAACACTTGATCGAAAAAACTCTCCACAATCATCTCAGAAATCACACTTATTGTCACACAATACTGGAGAGTTCCACCGAGCCAAACTTCATCTCTGAAAACAGAATCATCTTTATCCAAATTGCCTTAATTGATCAGGATTAATGTGGCACAAAAGTCTCAGGGTAGCAGGGATGCCATCTGCCACGTCATTGCAGAATTGAGCATGGACTGAATCTCAGCGCAAAGTACAAATGGCTGGGCAGTATGAACACCTTGTGCCATCTGGAAAACACTACTGTAGTCTGAGCCACTACTTCTCATACAGTAACATGAACCCATTGGCAAAAAGAGAGGCTCTAGTTTGGTCTATTCACGATTAAAACAGGATATTTAAAAAGGAACTAGAACAACATTTCAATGGGGTGACATGGTGGCTCAATAGTTAGCACTGCTGCTTTGCATTGCCAGGGGCCTGGGTTTGATGCAACCCTCAGGCAACTGTGTGGAGTTTGCATGTTCTCTCACGTCTGTGTGGGCTTCCTCCAACAGTCCAAGGATGTGCAGGTTAGGTGGACAGACCGTGATAAATTGCCCATAGTGTCTAGGGATGTGCAAGCTGGCTGGATTAGCCATGGAAATTCAAAGTTACAGGGATACAGTAAGGGGATGTGTCTGGGTAGGATGCTCATTGAAGGCTCAGCATAGACTCAATGGGCCAAATGGCCTGCTCCCACACTGAAGGGATTCTATGAATAACTACAAATAGCATATAATAGAGTGAAATAGTTTCCTCTTCACAAGCCACTCATACCCATAGTCACTAGTTACCAGCTCATAGCAAGAACTGCCAATGCTGGAGTCAGAGATAACACCATGTGGAGCTGGAGGAACACAGCAGGCCAGGCAGCAGAGGAGTAGGAAAGCTGATGTTTCAGGTCAGGGCCCTTCCTCAGAATAATAAAGAAACAAAATTTTTTTTCTGAAGGTATGTCAGCTTTCCTGCTCCTCTGATGCTGCCTAGCCTGTTGTGTTCCTCCAGCTCCACACTTTGTTATCTAGATTATTAGGAAGGTAGTGATTACTCACCCTTTCTGCAACAAACTTTGAAAGGTGCACCAGTCTGACAACTGTTAAATGTCAAAGTGGCACCTCAATTAAAGTCTGACTTCCACCACTACTGTTCCACAAAGTTACAGTCTGATTCTTTTAATAGGCCATTCTCTGGCACTGACAGCAGTCAGTCAATCTTCAGTCATAGGGGAACAAAAAAATTAAAGTCTCAAATCTCAGGATTAAAAGTCTTGAGAACAGTTTACAAAGCAGACAGTTTAAAAAATTACCATCAATAGAGTTAGGGTGAAAAAAGTTATGAAATTAAGGAACAGCATAATTTAAAGAGCAACGTATTTGAATTAGGAGAACACACACTGGCAAATTTCGAGTGCAGAAATGAATCTATTTTATCTCTGGCATCATACCTTTTACATGGCAGTTGTGACATCAAGAACACACGTGAACAAGATTGGAACTAAAGGATTACAGGAAAGACTGCAGTGTGACAAACCAGTAACTGCCCAAAAATACACTGCATGCATTAGTGGAGTATTTTGAAATGGTGAGCAGTTTGGACACACAATACTGTCCAGTGCAGGAGTTACAGCATTTTGACCTCGTGATGTTGACAGAACAGCAAAGTCAGGATCAACTTATCCTCTAAAACTTAGCTTTTGTACACAGCCAGTTTTTCCAATGCAAACACCATTCATTTCTGTTTCGCCTGTATGTTAGTTAAACAATAAAAGGCAGCACCTTCCAGGCTTTAGGGCAGCTCTCCTCCCGAACAGCTTGCAGGAATATTTGTTTTGGTATTAACTTAGAAGGAAACGTGTAAATAGCTGCATTTCCATTAGTCCTTGCTCTTCTAGGTGATAAGAGGTTGTGAGGTTGGAAGATGCTACCTAATGAGCATTAGAGAGCCAATTGCATCTCCTAGCTGATTCATACTGCGACCTTGGTGCACCAGTGGAGAGTGAATGTTGAAGGTGGTGGGTGTGGTGCCAAATCAAGTTGAGTTGCTGTGTCCTGGATAGCATAGAGAGTTGAATGTTGAGGTTCTTTCATTCATTCATGTGATGAGGGCTTTGCTGGCCAGGCAGTAATAATTACCTATCCCTAATTACTCAGAGGGCAGTTAAGAGTAAACCACAATGCTGTGGGTCTGGGGTCACATGTAGACCAGACCAAGTAAGGACATTAGCGAACCAGATGGGTCTCTGACAAAAACTGACAGTGGATTCCTGGTGATTAGACTTTTAACTCCAGATTTTTTTTTTTTTTTAAAATGGGATTCAAATTCCACCATTCCTGCCGTGGCAGGATTCATACCCAGGCTCCTAGAACATTTTCTGGTCCTCTGGATAACCAGTCCAACAATACCACCACTAGGCTATCACCTCCACCATGCACTTACTCAGAAAGTGGGGAGTATTCCATCCCACTCCTGAACTGTGCCTTGTAGATGGGAGGGGGGGTAAGGAATCTCAGAGGACAAGTCATTAATGAAGCAGCTGAATTTGATTTGTCCTGGGAAACCCTTCCTAAGGAATTAAACAGCAACATTCTGGGCTTAGATGATTATCCTTCAACAAATCATAGCCTTCATGCTGGGTATGACTCCAACCAGAGAAACATTATCCCAACAGCCTACTAAGCTCCATTCCCATTGATTGAATTTTCCAAGAACTCAGTGTCACAGTCCAATACTTCTTTGTCAAATAATCACTCGCATCCCTGTTTGAACCTGGACTGCAATAAAGTCAGGAGCAAAGTGCCCTGGGTGGAACTCAAACTGAGAAATAGTGAGTAGGCTGTTGAGTCAGTGACTCGTCATCACAAGGTTGATGTTAACTTCCAAAGAGGCATAAATTGCCCAGATTAGAATTGTGATGCTCCTTGTGTATAGGACATACTTGGACAATTTTGAACACTGGTCGGTAGAAACCAGTGCTGCAGTTGTACTGGAACAGCTTGTCCAGGGGACAGCAGAATGTTGTCAGAGCTCATTGCCTTTGCTGTATTTAGTTTGCTTAGCAATTTCATGATAGCATATTGAGCAAGTCAAATTGCCTGAAGACTAGTATCTGTAATACTATTAGTTACAGGAGGAGACCAAGATGAATCATCCAATCAATATCCTGGCCAAAGATGGATGGAAACACTTTAGTGGAGGAAAACAAAAATAAGGAAAAAGGACAATGTTCTGGGCTCCCAATCATTGAAGATGGGGATACTTGTGACACCTCCTCCTGTTAGTTTCTAATTGTCCAGTCCTATTCATGATTCAGTGCAGCAAGATTGCAGCTTTTGACCAGATGCAAATACTTCAAGAGCTTGGGGTCACTGGATAGTGTCCACTTCTCTGGGCCAAAAGATATACATTCAAGTGCCACCTACCCAACAAGTTCCACCATGCCGACCAGGTAGATTAAAGAAAAATCTAATTTATTTCTATGTAGCATACACATTGTCCTGTTATTTAAAACAAAAATGGTTGAGATTGGCATCTTTCTATCTGTAATACCCTGAACTGCTCATTTACACGTTTATATTCATATACCCAAAGACTCAACCATTCTGAACACATTTCTGGTTGCATGCCCACATTTTAAAGTGGAAGTCATCCAAACTCTACTCTTTGTGTTAACTCTCACCAAGTCCCATTCCCCTGCCACTCTTGTTACCACTGACCTACATTTACTTTGACCAGGAGCCAACATCTGGATGATAAAATGCTCATTCTTGTTTTCAAAGCCCTCCTTGGACTTGGCCCCCACAAATCTATGGACCCCATCGATCGTACTAAAGGAAACGGTGCTCCTCTAATTCTGGATGCTCATGAATCCTAATCATAATTGCTGCACCACTAATAGCCATTCCTGCCCTTGTGAAGGCCCAAAGCTCTGGCACACCCTAACTTCTTCAAATCTGCCTCGTGGCTAAGTATTCAATCATCTGACAGTTTCTCATTGTCACATTTTGTAATGCTCCTGTGAAGAATTGTGGGACATTTTATCCCCCCACTCTACCAACTTGTCATGTACTGTTGAAGTTCTACACTTCCTCTTCTCAGTCTACACAGCTTACAGGTTTCACATTATCCACAAATTGTACAAACTATTCTGCATACCAGTTTAGATTAGCATGCAACCATTGCTTTTCTGGATGTAACACAGACCCCATGCTCCACTACAGACCTTCCTCCAGACTGAAATCCATTCATCGGTTTTCTATCACTCAGCCAATCTGCCACTGTCCTTTTTGTTCAATAACTTCCTACTCAATTCTATTGTTTGCACTACAGTGAAAACCTCAAAGTCAATGTACATCACAAACAGCACTACCTTCAACCACCTTTTGTTACTCTTTCAAAAAGAAAAAAAAAAGACAAATAACCTCCAGCAAGTTTGCGCAGCACAGTGGTTAGCACTGCTGCCTCACAGCACCAGGGACCTGGGTTTGATTCCACTCTGGTTTCCTCAGAGTGCAAAAGTGTGCAGGTTAAGTGATAAATTGCCCTGTAGTGTCTAGAGATATGTAAGCCAGGTGGGTTAGCCATGGGAACTGCAGGATTACAGGGATTGAGTTGGGGTGATGGGTGAGATATTAGATCTGGGTAGGACGCTCTGAGGGTCAGTGGAAACTTGATGCAAATGGTCTCTACCTGCACTGTAGGGATATTATTCTAAGTTAGTTAATATAATATCCTCTTGGGAAATGTCATGATGGCTGTTCCTAATTAACTCCTTTGTGTATGACTGCTAACTCAATCCTTAATAGTGGTTTCTTGAAGATCCCCTACCACACACAGTATAAATTGACTGATCTAATTGCTGGGTGTACATGTATAGCTTTTCTTTAAAGCAAAAGGGTGATGTCTGCAAGTCTCCAGTTTTCTGGCTTCTCCACCAGATCCTGCAGAATGCAAAGATTATGGTCAGAGCAACTTCCAGTCTCTCTCTCTTCGGTATCCTTGGATGTATTGCATCAGGTTCTGGCATCTTGCCAACTTGCAGTACCAAGTTTAATCAATCAATTCTTTCTTACTAGCTTTGAACCCTTCTGGTGACAGTTTTGCCTCTGTCATTGCCTGGTTATCAGCCTCTTCATTCAGAGCAAAAAAGCTAATTCAATAACTCAGCATCCCCCGTACTCACGGTTATAAATTCACTGTTTTGTCCATAATCAGCCCATCTGGTATTACTATTCTTACTTATATGCCTAAAAGACTTTGGGATTTCTCATCATGTTGTCTGTCAGTCTCTCATAATTACTCTTTCCTTCTCTAATATTCTTTGTCATGTCCTCTCTGAACCTTCTGTATTCCACTTGGTTTTCCAGTTATACTTTCTACCTGAAATCTCTTCACTTAATTTCTACCTATTTTGTCATCCAGGGAGCTCTGGATTTATTTTTTCTATCCTTCCCATTTGAGTGGGTGTACCCTAACTGTATAGTCTTTGAAGGTAGCCGATTGCTCAGATTTTCCCACCAACCTTCACTCCAGTTTATCCTGCCCATCTCCATTCTTTCCCATTTAAGGGGGATCACTGCCAACTGATTTTTCTTCCTCAGGATTGACTGCTCATTTTTCAACTGTCATTCTAAAAAAACTTCAATACAACGATCACTGTCACTTTAAAAAAAAGGCTGTTGCACAAACACTTCTCATTTGGACAAGTTCATTTCTAAGAACCAGGTCCAACAGTACATCCTTGCGTGTTGGACTGGACACGTATTGCTATAGGAAATTCTCCAGAACACCATCTCAGAACATTTACTCCTTGCCATCCCTTGCATTACCACTATCCCAGGTCATACGTGTGTAATAAACATCCCACATAACTACTCTATAATGTTGGCATCTCTTTTTCCTGCAGATTTGTTCTTTCCTACTTGCTGGTGGTCTATAGATTCAACCGAGCAACATAATTGCATCCTTTTTGTTCCTTAAATCTAACTAAACGGGATTTTGTCTTTAAACCTGTGGCATCCACTCTATCTTCTTGGTTTCTTTTACAATAGAAGAGAACTGGGCACAGCAGTGTGGGCCATAAAAATGTTAATCTGCTTTTCTATTCTATCATCTCAAATAGCATCCCTGTGTTTTACTGGCAACTTGCTTCAACCCTTTTCCCCAAAATGCTTATAACAAAAAAAAACCAATAAGTGATAACTCTGCTAGTTCTAGAGCAGTAAAAATTAAAACAAAAAGCAGTTTTCAAACTCTAAGAAGAAGAGGTGCCAAAGAACTGCAATGTAAAACATTATTAAGTATTATCATCATATTGTTCTGACTTGCAACTAAGACCCAATCTGAGAATTAGTCTTTGGGTTCTGTGGTGAGGTACTAGAAAATAGTTGGGCATTTGATATGCATTACAGTGAAAAACAAGAGTATTTTAAAGATGACCTGATTTGTAGGAAAAACAAAAAGTTGCTAGCCTGGAGTAAAGCTATTAAATTATTCCAATCTATGGGCTGTAAATATTTTGCTGGAGATAATGTATTTATTGAAGCTGTGATGTTTTATCCTATTGCAAGCCTTAAAAATACTGAAAAAGATTCTTCAGTGCTGAAATTACTTTTAGCCCAATATTTGGGCAACAAACCAACTTGCTTAGGTGTCACATCAGGCACTTTAAAAATCATTTAATATAAAAATCATCGCAGTCTTAGAGCAAAAATGCAGATTCACATAGACCAGCTACTTGAAACATCTAATATGACCATCCAAAAAAAAAAGTAACAGGAACAGGAGTAAGTTGTTTTGTCCTCGAGCCTCCTCCACCATTCAATAGGCTCATGTCCATGTAACCATCCATTCCCCTACTGATCCAGAACTCATCTCAGCTTTTGATATACAGAAGTCTCTGCTCCCACAGCTCTTTGCCGCAAGGACTTCCAAAAGACTCAACCTTCAAGAGAAATTCCTCATCTGTGTTAAATGACAATACATATTACACAATTTTGCTACCTGTGTATGGTCACCTTTTGTGCTGAACTATTACCAACCAAGTGTGATATCTGCTACAAGATAGAGACATCGAAGGTGAGAAAAAATGATTCACAAAATGGTACTAGAACAGATTAAAAAAAAAAGAGCTTAACAGGCTGTGGTTTATTTCCCTAGATCCAAGACGACTGTGGGGGTAAATTGAAAAGTATTCAGGAACAGTTTTCTCGGATAGAAAAAGACATTCCATCTGTTGGGAGTCCAAAACTGGAGGTCATAAATGCAAAGTTGTTAAAGAGAGGTATTCAGGAAAAAAGGAGTCAGGAGAAACTTCTTTATCCAGAGGATAGCAAGATGTGGAATCAGCCACCACAAGGAGGGATACTGGAGGGAAACAGCTGATGTAATTTTGGGAAATTCAGTCAGTGCAAAGGGGGACAAAGGAAACAGAACACTGCAGTTTAGATGAAACGGCATAGAATGTGTCTGGGGTGGAGCAGAATTGTATGAATCCATGAATAGACCAGTTGGGCAGAGTGGCCTGTTTCTATACTGTATGCTTTCTGATGTAATTAGGTGTGTGCCCCTCAACAGCAGCTAAATAAGACAAATGAGGAGGAGTCTACCCCACCACTGCATTACACACCAAATCAAGTACGTACAAAACAAAAAAAGGAAAAACTTCAGCATCTTTGGAAGGAGTCAACAATTCAAGAAAAGCAGAGTGGCTCAGTGGTTAGCACTGCTGCCTCAGAGTGCCAGGGATCGAGGTTCAATTCCACCTTCAGGCGACTGCGTGTGGAGTCTGCATGTTCTCCCCATGTCGGCGTGGGTTTCCTCCCACAGTCCAAAGATGTGCAAGCTAGGTGGATTGGCCATGCTAAGTTACCCAGGGATGTTTAAGTTAGGTGGGTTAGACATGGGAAATGCAGTGGTAGGGGGTTGGATCTGGGTGGGATGCTCTTTGGAGGGGTGATGTAGACCTGTTGGGCCAAAAGGCCTGTTTCCGCACTGTAGGGATTCTATGGAAACTGCGAAAAAACTAATTAAAAATGTCTGAAAAATTGACCAGGACCAAAAAGAAGGAAACACACAAGGGAGGAAAAAAAAAAGGGTCTGAAGTGTTCATGGCAAGAAGAAACAAGAAGTGGTCAAATGGCTTTTAAAAATTTTTAAAAAAAAAAAGGACGAGATACAGGAGACTCATTAAAAAGAAACTACATAAAAGAGACTACAGCCAGACTACAAGCAAATAACTGACTTTTGCTTTGGGGTTGGGTGAGTGAGGTGGTGCAGGTAGGCAAGTAGCAGAGGGAAAAAGAAAGGTAGAAATATACAAAAAGGTAGAAGACAAACAAACATTAGGTTGGAGAAGGCAACGAGGAACCATCCTGTCATAAAGCATCAAGCTTCACACATCTGAGGCCAATTGCCACAGCCCCTCAAAAACAGGAGTGCTATCTATTTGAACAGGGTGTAGTGAGCACGCGAAACAGAGTATTCTCATCTAGATAAGCACAGCTATTTAAAATGAAGTGGAATGTTCACTCTCCTTGGGAAAGTAGATCAAGAATTGAAAATATGCAGTCCACAAAATTCCAGATTTCAGGCAATGCCCCTAATCAGGAGTGAGCTTGGAATGATCACCCCAAAACACACTATTGCAAACTGCATGTTTGGTTCTCAAGTGTACCCCAATGGCATTTATTATGCCCAATGCTACAGTGCAAATTTATTGTCTTGCTGCAAAGTTCCTTTCACTATTAATTTTAATGTGCTAACTCACAAATCGAATTGGAAAGCTAACCTGGTCTCCCCTTGCAAAACGACAACCAGCTGACATAGTGAGAACCACGCATCAATTTGCAAAGAAAATCGAAATATCCCCAAGAAAGAAACACTAGTAAAGAGTACTTAATTTCATGGCTTAATAAAGTGGTCATTCATTTCACCCAAAGTAAAAAAAAAGTGTTGCATCATTTTCACATGATCACACAAGCCTGAAGAGTATACATAATTGTGATACTTCATTTAAACGGCACACTTTAGCAAAATCAGCGATTAGTAAAACATGAACGAGAGAAAGTGCGAAAGAGACAGAGAGTAAGAGTGAGGATAATTCACTCCCACTGGGCAAATGAGTCTCAACCTGGATTTTACAGAAAGTGAACATAGTGACCTTGATAAGTTATGTTATCGGTAATGAATTTCAATACTTTAAATTCATCATTTTAGGTCAAAAGGCCTAAATTTAGAAAACCTCAGAATTGTTACAGCACAAGATGTAACCATTAAGTCCACTGTATTCATACTGGCTCCTCAAATAAACAGCATAAAATTCACGTCAATCTGTTTTTTCTTCCCAAGCTCCCTCCAATTTAAATAATCACCTTGTGTCCTCTTGACTGCATCTGCCTCCACCATGGAAGCTATGGCTTGTTGGATACTGCAAGGATCAATATTTAGGGCCCCAGCAGTTCATAGTGACTTGGATGTGGGAACCAAATAAATATTTTCAAGTCTGGGAGAGGACAGTTCTGAAAGAAAGATAAAAGCTTTATGATGCTTTAAAACAATTGTTGAGGCAAAGCATTACAAATGTAATAGAGTGTGGAAAATAAGGTTAGCTACTGGTAGGGAAGAACAAAATGTACAGCGTATTTCTTAAAGTATGAGGTTAGAAAGTGTAGATAAAAACCAAAAAAAAAAAAAAAAAAAAGGGGGACCTGGGAGTCCTTGTCAACAAGACTGAAAGCCAACATGCAGGTTCAGCAAGCAGTTAGGAAGGCTAATCCTTCATCACAACAGGATTTGCATACAGGAGTAGCAAAGTCTTGTTTCAATAGTATAGGAATTTGGAGTCCTGTGTGCAATTTTGGTTCCCTTACCTTACAAGTAGATGTTATTGCCATAGAGAGTGAGTTCAAAGGACAAGGCTTACAAGATTTGTTCCCAGGAAGGCAAGTCCTCTGAAAGATGGAGCAAACTGGGTCTGCGTTCACCGAAGTTTCAAAGCATGCAAGATGAACTCATGAAGTATTTTGTACATTTCAAAAAAAGAGAGAGATTGGGTATATACAGAAAATATTGTTCCCCTGGAACCAGCAGAAAAAAGGGGAAGTAACTTCAGACAGAGATAAGAAGAATCATTTAATAATTTGTGAAATTCTCAACCTCAGGACTGAAGAGCTCAGTCAGTCATCAAGTTTAAAGTAGAAACTGGGATTTCTAAATCCCAATGACATAAAAAAGGGTCTTGGGATAAGGTGTCAATAAAATAAGAATGACGTTGAAGTGAAGTGGATGACTGGCGATAGTTGTAGTAAACAGTAGAGCTGGTTTGATAGGCTAAGTGGCCTACTCCGGCTCCTGGATGTTCCTAACTTGAAACTTGACTAAGACATCAAATATGGGATTAAATAACAGCATGTGAGGCCTAATGATGGCTTTCCTCTTCCCAATGATGACAGTTTTGTAACTCAGACTGACCAAACATGCAGTCTGACAGAGAAGCGTTCAGGACAAATGGTGGATGTGCTTTTGGTTGGGTAACAAGTGCCAGCAGATAGAAAAGAAGTCATCCAACTGGTAGTTTTAGGGGAAAACTAGAGCTGAATGAGAAAGGCGGGAAGGAGAGGAAAAAAAAACGCTGGCAGAAATAGCCTGCTTGTAGTCAGATAGACAATGTTAATGCCAATTGAATATGGTGGAAGTTATGATAACTAGTTGCTTCAAAATTTGAAATGAAACAAAATAATGAAAACATTAACAAGAAATGTCAGTTGTGATATCATTCAGTGGAATAGGAATAGTACAAATCTTATTTGCAGGATTCAAACAGTTATAGAAGTGATTAGGCTCCGATCAAGGAAGTAATCAGCCCTGAAACCAAATGAGGTGTATGATATAAATCTTTGCCTGGCACTTTATTGGAAAATACACATTACAACAACATTTGTGCCCAGGATATTCGAGGAACATCTGAAAAAATTATCAAGCCGGTGTCCTGTAAACCAAGGTGCTGGTTGGTGGTGACAGCTAGATGTTGGTCAGGACACCTGGAGAACTCCACTAATTAATGAGCAGTGCTGTGGAATTCTGTGCTCATTAAGGGGACATATGGGGATTCAGTTCAATGTCTCATCTGAAAGATGGTGCAGCCTTCCCTCAGTACAGACACTGCACAGAACATGAACCTCAATTGTGCACCAAATGTCTAAAATGGGACATTGCTTTGAATGCTGTTAATATTTCTCAGAGTATTCAAAAACGGCTATAATACATATAGCAGTTTTCAATCAGGAACCTGATCTGAATTTGTGCAGATTGCATAAGATGGATCTTACAATCCCAGTAAACATCAGGCAGGCAGCACAAGAGACTAACATAATATCTGGACATGATTAAAATGTCTATATAAAATGTACAGCAAATGCGCAGCACTACTAAAGTTCAGCTCTCGAATGCTTAAAAAGTAGTCCGTTACAGTTGAAAGTGAGAAAGATCCCTAAGAACTTCCAAAGATCAATACATAACAATAGCATTAACCAAGTCAAAAGGCTCCTTCATGGGATACGAAACAGTACTCCAAGTCCAGCCTGTCAAGTAAATCCTGTAAAAACATGATGGCTACATCTTAAATTAGTGGGGTTTTTTTGCCCTGGAGTTCAAGCCCCAGTTATAACCTGCATAATAACATAGATTTTTTCCTGCTTGAGTTATCACAACTTGTCACTAATCATTTGTCCTTGGTATCAGCTTTGGGGAGGAAGGTTACCTTTTTCCAAAGTTTGCAGAATCATGTTCCATCCCACAGATTACAAGGCAGATTCCATTCCAACATCCCAGTACAGTTTAGAGAAAGTTCTGTACCGGAGGTATTGCCTTTCAGATGAGATGTAAATCAAGATCCTTTCTCATCACAAAGGGCAACTTGGAAAAGTGTTCATTAACTGAGAAGCACTTAGGATGTGCTGAGATCCGATGATAACACACAGTTAATTACGTGGCTTCATGCCAGAAGCAAAAAATTCATTTTGCCCACATGTGGGGCCAAAGAAGCTGATTCAGAGATCCCCATGACCACAATCTAACTGAATAGTCAGTTTAGTTGCTATCATTATTTGCAAGTCACAAGGAGACTCCACTCCAGGAATTAAGTACATTGCCTAGTTCCATCAGGAGTACTGTAGGCAGTGGCATTATTTAAGACAGACTGCAGTTATGCTGATGCAACAGTCTCTAGAAAGCTATTGGAAGAAAAACAGGAAGCATTCACAAGATCCTCAATTACACTTTTTACAGTTCAACTGGTCAGACACCTCATCTATCATTTAGATTTTTGATATGATTTAAAAAAAAGTGGTAGTAGAGGCAAGGATACTAGGCAAAGTATATTTTTTTTCCATCTTTGCCATTAAACACGTGATATCAATCTTTAATTTATCACTTAGAGTCAGAGCTATACAGCACAGAAACAGACCCTCAGTCCAACTTGTTCATACTGACCACATATCCTATAGAATTGTAAAAGCATTTGCCAGCATTTGGCCCATATCCCTCTAAATCCTCCTTATTCATGGACCCATCCAGATGCCTTTTAAAGCCCCCACCATTTTGTCTGGCAGCTCATTCCATCCGTGCACCACGCTCTGCGTGAAAAAGTTGGACCTTAGCCTCTTTTTAAATCTTTCCCTCACCTTAAACCTCTGCCCTCTAGTTTAGGACTAACCCAACACCAAGGAAGAGGCCCTATTTACTCTATCCATGCCCCTCATGATTTTATAAGCCTCTATAAAAAGGTTACCCTTCAGCTTCTGATGCTCCAAGGAAAATAGCCACAGCTTATTCAGCCTCTCCCCTAGGGCTCAAACCCTCCAGCCCTGGCAGCTTCCTCAATCTTTTCTGAACCCTTTCTAATTTCACAATATCCTTCCTTTAGGAGGGAGGGAGATCAGAATTGCACACAATACTCCAATAATGGCCAAACCAATGTCCTGTACAGCCACAACACAACAACTCCTTTACCCAATGTACTGACCAATAAAGGCGAGCATATCAAACACTTTCTTCACGATCCTATGTACCTGCGATTCCACTTCCAAAAAGGAATTATGAACATGCACGCCAAGGACTCTGATCAGCCACACTCCCCAGGACCTTACCATTGTAAGGTATAAGTCCTGCCCTGATTTGCCTTTCCAAAGCGTAACACCTCATGCTAGCTTCACATTTTATAAACAAGTTGTATTATTACACAGTTAACATAAAACACTTCCCATGTACAACTTGTTCGGGCATAGCTGATTATAGAAGGAATCCACCAGTATCAACTTGTACAATAAATGTACCATTAGCAACCCCCAATATCTTGAGCTTTTAAGTTGCAATGTTATCAGCAAGTCTATCATTTCTTGATTTGCACCCAACATTCCCACTCAAGGAAGTAGACATGACTAGCAGTTTATTGCCAATATTTAGCTTCCTGGAAGGGGTAGGTGGTGCACTGCCTCTTGGAAAAAAAACACCAAAAACAAACAGTTTGCTACAATTGAGTGGCTCATTATGTTACCGTAGAGGGCAGCTGACAGTCAACCACATTGGTGCGGAACCGGCATTATGGACAGAACGCACAGAATAACAGTGTTTCCTACTCTAAAAGACGCAGTCAACTAGTTAGTTTCTCCCTCAACAATCTGACAGCTTCAGTCACCTTTAATGATAACAGCTTACTTTAAAGTAAAAGCAAAGCAGTAAGCTTCCACAGTGGGATTTAAAACTCCAATTCTCTGGTCATGGATCGAACCTCAACTACCAATCGAGTAGCATAACGCGGTAGTATCATACTCTATATCTACTGAGCGCACAACAGTAGAATTTTGCGAAATGGTGAAATGAAATAGAGCACGCAAACGAAAACCATGTCACCATTTTCTTTTAAAAGAAGAGATCCTTCTCTGCCCCAATGACATGGAGAGAAACCCCTAAAGTTACACAAATTACTCGCTGGTGTCACCTGATTGAGGTAAAGACCTATGGACAAAAAAATAAAAAACCTTAAAATATCCGTACAAAGAATGAATCATGAGTTGGTAAGAAACGAGGTCACTAAACTGACCATTACTTTTAAAGAATTGGAAATGACTATTTAACCAATCCAAAAATCGACCATTAACTGCATGTATGAGTAAACCAATTAGAGTTCGGAATATGTCTGATCATACACAAGGCGGAGTGGCTAACAAGTGTTGGTAAGGGGTTTGATGCACAAGTAGTAAGATCAAACACAGAAGTTTAGTCAATAGAGCAAGATACCTGTACCCAGTCAAGTGGTCTTGTGGAAGGACTGGACTGCACTATTTAAATTAAGTATTATTTGTTTTGTACTTGAAACAATAAACGTAATATTTCTGTAAGATGTATGAAGAGGAAACATCGTTATGAGATCAAGGCCAAGCCATGCAATTAAAACTAGAAATCAGTGGAATAAGAGTCAGATCATGCACACAGTTTCTACATAGATGACATTCCACATTCATTCTGAATTTCTCTATGCATGTATTTAAGCAATAAGTGTGCAGGATTCTATTCATAGAAAACTTTATAATGGAGCCTCTTAGCAGAGTGAAATAACTAATATTCATACAACAATAGAGCTACGAATAATCAAAAAATATGGAAAGCCAATGAAAAAAGGTTCAAGAATGAGCAGGTTCTTGTGTATTTATGCTATGAAGCGGAAGCAGAACAGGAAATACTAAATGAGCTCTACCTATTTCCTTCAATTGTTTCAAAGACTGAATTAGAACACCAAGTTTTGGTGACAATTTCTTTCAAGTTCATTACAATAATCAAGTATTTCATGTGGAACATCCACTGATATTGTCAGGAAACGAACGCCTCTTCCCAGACACACTGGGCAGCAGGACATGCTTGTCTTCCCACCAAGAGTTAAAACCCTATAATTCTGTGACAGCAGAGAGCAATGCTCACTCCTCTGTTGATAATGTTTTTGAACAATTCATCTCATTCTAAGGCAGTGAGGCATTAGGCAAGACAAGTACCTCAATTTTATAACAAAGTATTCCGTCAAAAATCACATCTATATTACATAAAATTAGACACCCAACGGGTACCAAACACTTCTTGCTGTTGAGAAATTTTGCAGCCAATATTTCCTTATGAATTGTTGATGACAATCTATAAACAACGCAACTAAAGTAACTAGAGGCAGCAAACTAGTTAATCTTCCCTACACTATAGTTAGTGACATTGTAGTAAAAGAAAAATATCCATTGGTGCTAATTTGACAGTTGAAGTCATGCTGCCTGAAATTTAAAAAACCCTTACATTGTTTATAGTGATTAAACTGCCTGAACATGGATTTAATGTGGGGTATGTATTCTGTAACAGAAACACAGCTGTATGGTACAACCTCTTTCAATTACCGAATGGTATATATTTTCACTCTTTCAAAAGATGATTTATGTTTAAAACATCCTTGTCCAATAATCTGACCAAGCCTTCAGTCATTCTCCTACAAATCGACATTACAACAATAATAGTCAATGAGCAATGTACATCATCATAAATGATGTTGAGTCATCCACAACAGCTTGAATTAATATGGCACCTTTAAAAAAAAGTGAACAAAATGTTTCAAAAGGAGCATTATCAAGCAAAATGCAACACCATCCTAAATAAATTGGCATTTGGGTAGATGGCCAAAAAACAAACTTGGACAGTGGTTAGTTTTAAAGGAACAAAGAGGTAGAGAATGGAGAGGTAGTGGCAGTTTGAGGAAGTTCCTAGGACTTGATACCTGAAGAAATGGTTTTAAATGGAAAAACAGTCAAAAATTGGGAATGCTCAAGAAGCCAGAATGCAGGGTTTTGGGAATTAGGAAATGCCCAAAGATGGGAAGGGGTGAGATTTAAAAATATAAGAATGAGAACTTTGAGCCAGTGACTACAGGAAAACTGATAACCACAGGCCAATCAGTTTAAGATCCATCAATAGTCAAGCATTAGACTCCATTATAAAAAGGATGTATTACAAAGCATGTTGAAATATATATGATCAAGCAGAGTCTGCATGGCCTCAATGTGGAAATCATGCCTGAAAAAAATGTGTTCTTTGAGGGGTAACAAGCAGGGTATATCTGACATATTTGAATTTTCAGAAGGCATTTGATAAAGAAACAATATGCTAAGACTACTGAAGAGTCCCTGGTTCTGGAGACAGTATATTAGCTTGTGTGGAGGATTGAGTAACTAATAAAAGACAATTGGAATGGTGGAGGCGGGAAGAACATTTTCAGTATGGTCATCCACAACTAGGTAAGAGTGCCACAGGGATCAGTGCTTGGTGCACAATTACTTATATATTTGGATTAGAGAAGTGAATGCACTGTAGCCAAGTTTGTGGATGACAAAAATAGGTGGGAAGGCAAGTGGTAAGAATGATACAAGGTCTGTACAGGGGGATATAGACAGGTTAAGCAAGTGGGCAAAAAAAGTTGGCAGGTGAAATACAAACGTTGAAAATGAGTCGACACACAGACAAAAATAATGGAGGAGCCAAATGATATTTAAAATGGAGAAAGACTGCAGAAAGCTGCAGCACAGAAGGATTTGGGTGACCGGTGTCCATGAAGTCACAAAAAGCAAGCATCCAGGATCAGCTTGCAATACTGAAGGCAAATGAATTGATGAATCTTATTTCAAAGGGAATAGTGTAGAATAATAGCGGGGGCTTGCTTAAAGAAAAAGCACTGTACAAGATGCTAGTCAGACCACAACTGGAATAGTGAACAGTTTTGGGGCCCTTAAAGGAAAGACGGACAAGCATTGAAAAGTAGTCCAGAGAAGGTTCATTCAGTTGAACCTGGGTGTGCAGGAATCGTCTTGGGGGATACGGGATGTAATGGAGAAGGAGTTCTTGCAGGTGATTATCCAGAATTATCACCTGCCCTTGTTTTCCATGGAGAAAAAACACAATCTTATAAACTGATCCTATAAATGAATGAACTAAAAAAAGTGGAAACATAGACTAAAGACAGTATACAATTCTATGTCAGAGTGTTCCCTTTAGAGATCTAAAGGAACAATTTTATGCACTGTTCACAATGCTGAGGAGCTGTTTCCCAGACTTTTGTGAAAGTTCCTCCAATATAATTGCTCAAAAATATTGCCATGGTTCCAGATTCCCCCTAACCCCATCCCACCACTAATCTTTTCTGATGGTGGTTGCCCTATACTACAAAATGCTATACAATTCTGCCAGGTGGGAGGCTGACCAGCATCTTGCCCAAAACACTTCTGATGAGTGCTGATCATATCTTAATATTGTTCTATTGGTCTGTATATCCAAAAAATGGACACAATCTCCTTCCAACTTATATGGAAATTTAGCAAGAATCAATGCATAATGAGGAGAACTCAACTTTATTTCTTCCCTCCCCAAATCCAAGTTGCCAACTTCAACATCCGACAGCCCATCTATCTGGGACCAGTCAATCTAACGTAGTTCAGTAAGTGAGCACGTAATATTCTGATTCAGTGGTGTACAAGACCAGGTATTTACCCATTGTGCTCAGGCATATCACGATAGTATAGAAGAGTGGGGTGCATACTAAAAAAAAAAAATACAAAAAAGGAGCTAGTTTTCTTTTCAATTTGTTGCAGCTGCTGAGCACAACAGCTTCAACTGTCAGATTTATCTGCTTGGCTTACCTTGTTAAATTGACATAATTGCTGGCAAACATCTTGCAGGCAGGCAGATTAGTTCGCAAATAAAGTCTTCTACAGAAATACAGTTGCAAAAATTTTGGACCCAAGGATGTACAAGCTCTCAGATCTTGTTGACGAAAAGTGGATTCCACATTTTAGAACATCTATTTTAACTTTCAGTCTAACATACACAAAAAAATTTAAGAGCATGACAATTGCTCGAGTACTAACAATGATATTCCAAGATATCTGCTAAACTCACAATAAAACTGCTTGGCATGTTGGGTGCTGGGCATTTATACTGTGCTGACACAGGTACATGAAACGTATATGCACTGTTCAAGGTCATGCCGACTTGATAGTGAAAAGCTATATAGCTCAATGCATCTATTACTGAATTTTGCCACTTGGTTCGTTCCCAATGTCCAAAAGTAGTCCAGCAGCTGATACTTATAATTCAAGAGTTTTCAAATGGCTGATGCTATCCAATTCCTGTCACCAATTTTTAAAGACTACCAAGGCCCAAACAAGGGTAGAAGAATACTAGAAATGATTGGCTTCAATTATGTAGCAAGATAAGGGAATCTGGTATAGTTCTAAGTCAGAGAGGGACTTAGTCAGTAAAGTGAAAATATTCCCATTGTCAGGAAATGCACCCTGTATTCCTCCTCTAGACAGTGCAGCTGATTCAGTCAACAGTGCAGGCCATGATTTTTGCTATGTCTACACACTAGGTGTAACTATGAAAATAGTTGAACTGCACACACCCTTCAAGGGAGGACATAGGAGGTCAGGAACACTACTGGAGGAGTTACTGGGCAGAGAAAAAAGACTGAAGACCAGATGAATCAATTGGGGAGGAACAAATTTGAAAAACATTATAAAATGCCCTCTTCCAAAAAAATAGTGGAAGCATATTTAAACAAGAACTTTGAAAAACTTTTTGAAAATATATTTATAAAACCAGCCTGTTTAAAAATATAACCAACACAGAAGCACCAAGTTGATGGCCCATCTCAGCCTCCTCCCATCATCCCAAGCTTCAGCATACCCCGGCACAGCCAACATGACTCATCCGACATGATAAAGTCAAGAGCCAACCAAACGCACTGGATAATGTCAAAGGTTTTGGGCCCTGACACCACTTTAGCTGCAATACTGAAGACCTGTGCCCCTGAACTACAACATCTTCACTGTCTCGTTTGGTGAATGCCAAAACACTTGGCTTTTCTTGTCCACAAAAAGCAAAACAAATCCAACTTGGTCAACTGCTACATCAATTGTCAACTTGATCATGACGGAGTGATCAAAGACGTCACTGAGTTTATCAAAGAGCTGTTATTCAACGCACACTCCTATTCGCTTGGACTCTGCCAGGGCCACTCAGCTCCCAGTCTCATTCCACTCTCGATACAAACTTGGACAAAAAGCTGTATACTCAAGGCAAGATATCCTTGACATCAAGGCAGAATTTGACATAACATCAGCAAACATGAGAAAAGTGGGGGGAAAAAAAAAATCACAGCAAATGAGATAAACGCTCCATTGTTTATAGGCATACTTAGCACAAAGGCAGATGATTGCAATAATTGAAAGCCACTCACTTAGTTCCGGGACATCACTAAGAACTCCTCATGAAAGTGACCTAGGTCCAACAAACTTCAACCTCAAACATCAGTGACCTGACCTCCACAAGGCCAGATGTTGTCTGATGAACGGACATTGTGGAGGTGGTGTTTCTACCGGTAGGAGATAAAATCCGAGGGCACAGCCTCAGCGTGAAGCGATAACCTTTTTGAACAGAGAGGAGGAAGAATTTCTTCAGCCAGAGAGTGGCGAGTCTGTGGAACTCATTGCTGCAGAAGCCAAGTCATTGAGTGCATTTAAGACAGAGACAGACAGGCTCTTGATTAGAAAGGGGATCAAGGTTTGGGGTGCAAAAGCAGGATGGGATTGAGAAACATATCACCCATGATCAAGTGATCGATAGGCCAAATGGCCTAATTCTGCTCCCATATCTTTGTTCTGATGGGTCTGTCTATCGCCAATCACAGGGCCAGTCCATCAGAGATGGGACTCAGCCAACTCAGATGCATTCAAGTCACTCTTGGTGATAAACAGCTGTGTCCTCTACTCTGACTATCTCTGGTCCTTGCTCGCCTCAGTGCTTCTTGTTTTGTTATGGTTTGATACAGCGAGTGGCTTGCTTGGTCATTTCAGAAGGCAGTTAACAGGTGACCGCACTGCTATCTGAAGCTGCACACAGGCCAGATCAGTCAGGGAGTGACTGCAAGTCGATCCTTCCCTGCAAGTCGATCCAGAACTCAAATTTCTTGCTTGCCATTACCTAAATGGCTTTTGGTTCCAGATTCATTATTCAAATTTAAATTAAACCAGCAATCTTAGTGGGATTTGCACTCCCCAAAGCATTAGTCAGAGTCCATTGATTACTTTGAATCACAAAATGAGTAAAGTGCACAAGGCCATTCAGTTCATCAGCTCTCCCCTAGCTCTGAAAGAGAACTCACCTAATCCTGTAATATGTTTTAGAAATTGTAGTTCAATTCCCATTTTGAATTCCTCAGCTGAATCTGTTGCCATCACATGCTCTAGCAATACATTCCCAGACCATAAGTACTCACTGCATGGGAAAAAAGGTTTTGTTCATTTCATTGAAAAGACAACAAATTTATTCAACCAGGAGGGCAGTGAATCTGTGGAATTCACTGCTGCAGAAAGCTGCGGAGGCCAAGTCATTGAGTGCATTTAAGACAGATAGGTTCTTTATTAGTAAGAGGATCAAAACGTTACTGAGAAAAATGGCAAGAGAATGGGGGTCAAGAAACATATCAGCCATCATTGAATGGTAGAGCAGACAATGGGCCAAGTGACCTAATACTGCTCCTATATCAAACGATCTCTTGTGACTAATGCACTTATTCCAGTTTCTTACCTGTTTTCTAAAAAAAGACAACCAACCAATTTCATTTTTCTCCAAAGTGGATGACTTCACAGTTCCATTGAAACAAACCCCATCTGCAATAATTATATCCTTTCACAATTTCCATGGGACAAAGAGTAATCATTGTGGATATTTCCATTCCCTCAAACAAATTAGTGAATACACTTGGGTAAAGACAGAACAAACAAAAAACAGGAAATAAACCTCATCTTGAATGAACTAATTGCTCTGTCCCAGTATTAGAAAAACATTAAGGAACCATTTCTTCATTAAAGAAAAAACATTTACTTATTTCAGGAGCTAACTTGTCTATTTCAAAGTTTAAAAAAATATTTAAAACAATTCAGAATTGTTATTAATAGTAGTAGAACTCTCAAGCCAGGTCACATAAAAAGGCATGTTCTAAAATCTTATTTAAAGATACCAGCTCCTGGCAAAATAAGCTTAAAGGGGCACAATTTTAAGGCCAACAGACCTCTAATTACAAAATTTCAATGGGGAAAAAAATGCCCTTCAATTGCGAGTTGTGCAAATATTAGCAGTGGCTAGATTAGCTTACTCCTTTGTCCACAGTATAAACAGAGATAATACCTATTTATTTTAACAAAGAAAACTATTAGAATAGCCAAACAAAACATTAGCCTGCGTGCAATACCAATGTTAATGTCAAGGTCTGAAATTTAATATTCGGGGTTTATTAGATGGAAGTGGCTATGAAAAGGAGAGTAAAGTTAGCTAAGCAGTGGGAGGAGAGAATAAAAACTGAGTGTACATCTGAATTTGACAATATCATGTCAGTTGCTCCCTGGTCGAAGTTAAAAACTCCTAGAATTGGTTAGCAGCAATTGAGAGAACTTGGCAGGAGGGCCAACAGCCTCTAACACGTGGAAAAGAAAAAAGAAGCAGCAAGCACAGTGTCTCTCAATTTCAATTACCCCTCATTTCCCAGGGAAAGGAGAGTGTCTTTCTGGATGTCACATCAACAGCTGAGCCTGGTCCTGAGTATTAAAACACCTCCACTGCAACCCAGACCGGAATCATTTATCTAGTAAATCCAAAACAGCTGTCATTTGCGTGAAAATCCCACACATCTAATAACTCAATGACAAAAATGTGTCTATTCAATTCTGACAGAGTTTATTGCACTAAAAGTGGTAGAGATTATGTTCTACTGCCCTTGAATATTACTATCCCAAAAAAAATGCACTCCCCCGGTCAAACATTTCCTCCCAGTATTCCCTATAGATATGAAAAAGTCACATTGTAGATTATGAAGACTTTTAAAATTTTAAATCAATTATTAAACAGCTAAAAATCTTGCCGAGAGCCAACATGATCACATTGTCAGCAAAAAGTTGCAAACCATAGCTCTAACCAGGTAATAGAATTGTCCTCATTAGGGGGCTGTGCAAGCACAATATGTGAACCAAATATGAAACTGTGCATCCATCTATTATACTTAATGTTGAAACATCTTGTACAGCAGAAAGAAGGGGTGCTACTGATGGGTATCACCTTAGTGATGGTCAATGATAATCAGGTTCCACTTGTCTTAGGAGAGTTCTATTGACTCAGCTTGTATGAGCAAGATTACCTAACTTGCTGGAATGGTAGCAGGACACTGCCAACCACCCAGTTTAGAGGAAGCTGAAAATGGGCAGTGCACGCAGCTAAGCAGGACCAACAGATAGGAACAAATGCAGAATTTGCTGAAAATAAAAACACTGCAGGTCTGGCAGCATCTGTGGAGAGAAAGTAGAGTTAGTTGTTCAAGACCAATGAATCTTCATGGAATCTGAATTCTACAAAAATCTGGAATTCGGAGTCTGATGAGGACTTCGAAACCACCACTGATTGTCAGGAAACATGATCTGGTTCATTAATGTCCTTTAGGGAAGGAAACTGCTGTCCTTACTTGGTCTGGCCTACATATGATTCCACACCCACTGCATTGCAATTGGTTCTTAACTGCCCTCTGAGTAGTTAGGGATGGGTACTAATCCTAATACTAATCCTAATACTAATCCTAATACTAATCCTAATACTAATCCTAATACTAATCCTAATACTAATCCTAATACTAATCCTAATACTA
>JAHRHZ010000021.1:43370861-43403433 GCA_024137785.1 Ginglymostoma cirratum
TCCTAATACTAATCCTAATACTAATCCTAATACTAATCCTAATACTAGAGATGATCTCATCTTATGATCAAATTTTTGAAAAGGCAGCAGACTGAGAAGCTCTGCCTCTCTATTGTACACCTTGGCTGAGTGGGAGGAAGAGCAGGAAGAGAAACAGAACTTGTGACCAAGATCTGACTTGATGCCAAAGAACAGATTCCCACAAAATTTGGAAATGCAAGCATACTGTTATCCTAGTCATGTAGTTGGTAATGCTACCACAACCAGCTGGACTATGGTAGAGACACATTGCATCATCTTGCTAGGTTCATGGAAAGGGAATGGCAAGGAGATAGAGTGAAATTTTAGAAAATGCGCAGATTGTGACTCAAGGTGGCAATGACAACCTCAGGCTGTTCAGGACGACGTCAGGCAACATTTCTCCATGGAAAAGTAGAAGACATTTGGAACACCCAAATATGGTGGAATTAGAACAATTGAACATTTCAAAATAAAGATTAAATTGTACCGCTGTCAAAAATCTATGGGATACCAGAACCAAGATGTGTTTAGGATTCAGATCAATCACGATCAAATTGAATGGCAGAACAGGCTTGAAGGGCCGAATGTCCTGTTGCTGGTCTTATGTTGCTTAAAAAAAAGCAAAGGAAACGAGGCACTCTAAGATAGCAAGAACTGCAGATGCCGAAGTCAGAATAAATACAGTGTGGAGCTGGAGAAACACAGGTCAGGCAGCATCAGGAGAGCTGATGTTTCATCAGGATATAGGGTCCAGGCCCAAAACGTTGACTTTCCTGCTCCACTGCTACCTGACCTGCTGTGTTCCTCCAGCTCCACACTAAGGAAGTGAGGAAACTTTAGTTAGCCATCGTGTTTCTTTTAAAAACAAAAGCACTTTAAGTTAGTCTACGCACAGCCTCTCTTCAAGTGGAAATGTCCGAACCACCCTTCCACTTAAACGCCTAACCACTGATGTTCTTGCTACTCGTCAGATTATTAAATTGCACATCCTTATTTAATGACCACACATTGCTGGGTTTTGAGAATCACCCTTGGGACCTTAAAGGCAAAAAGCAGGCAAGATAGACAAGGGTGAGGCTCCAAAAGGAATTTATAAACAAGGATGAAAATGTAAACAATTGTTAAAGCGTTACCAGACCAGTAACAAATGAAAACAAGTAATGAAGGGCAAAAATCAGACAGAAGTAGAAGACAGAGTTTTGAATTGCTGGAAATTTGAGAATACAAGATACAAGTCAGAATAGTAAAGTCAAGGGGCAACAAAGCACAGAGGGAGGGTTTAAACCGCTTCTGAGCTGTAAGTGTGAAGTTAGGTAGGTGGAAGATTATTTTTATTCATTTGTGTGATGTGGGCATTGCTGGTTGGCCAGCATTTACTGCCCATCTCTAGCTGCCCTTGAACACAGACTTTTATAGCAATTGGTACAACTGAATGGCTTTGCTAGGCCATTTCAGAGGGCAATGCAGAGTCAACCACATTGCTGTGGGTCTGGAGTTACACGTAGGCCAGAAGGGTGACGATGAAGGACATTAGTGACCCAAATGGTTTTTCCCCCAACAAGCAACAATGGTTTCAAGGTAAAGGTCATCAGTGGATTCTTAATTCCAAGTGTTTATTGAATTCAAATTCCACCATCTGCCATGGCAGGATTCAAACCTGTGTCCCTAGAACATTAGCAGAGTTTCTGAATTAATCTAGCAATAATACCACTAACCCATCACTTCCCTAAGAATGATGGTGATGGAGTGGGTATGGGGCCAAAAACAAAGGTCAGGGTAACCATATTACCATTCTCCTGATTTAGCTGCCATTAAAAAGAAGGGGTTGCACTAATGGAGAACATCAGGAAATAACTACAGTTTAAGAATTTAACAATTGCTAAAGCTCATGAAGGCTATAGATTGACTATTTTCATGGTCTATTCACACACTTTCCACCATAAGGGAGGAAACACTGAAAATATTTGGTGATGGTGACTATCAGATCGTAGAAATGTTGACAAACACAAGAGCTACGTATTTCACATGTTTGGGGGGGGGGGGGGGGGGGGGGTTTATATCTAGCTGGTTTATAAATACTACCACAACTGTCGATCAAAAAGCCAGGAACCCTGCACACAAAGACTAATACTCCTGTCTCCCCACCGCATGTGCACCATCCATAAATGGTAGAAATGGAAGAATTTAAAGGATTATCCTCCACTCTGGACTAATACAGCTGCAACAAATACTCAAGAAGAAAAGGCACCGTCCAAGATAAGGCTGTTTAAGATCTAAAAGTGTATGGAGATAGGATTAAGGAAGTGCGCAGTTGGAGGAATTTTTAGCAATTAGCGAACATAATGAGAGAATTTCAAATTCAGTTTAAGGGAGAGCAACTTGGCTCTCAAATCTATGTCCTCCACTTAAAGAAGAGCAATTGTAGAGATACAAAGGAAGAGTAGTCTATTGGCGCAGCCAACTTTAGACAAAAGGGAAACGTTAATGAACGAACAGTGGCAACATTTAAGCAGATACTTGATTATCAAGGAGGAAGCAGCACCTGTGATTGGAACAAAGGAACTCATGGACAATATCCAAACAACAACTAAAAGTACATGAAGCAGTGAAAACTAGCAGCAGGCCGGAGGATTATGCATCAGTTTTCACAATCAATTTCTAGAGACTGTTAAGGAAGAAACAGCAGGCTTTTTAAAAGCTTAATGCAATCAGAATCAACATGTGAAGTGTAAATCACGGTTGAAAACTTTGTTAGTTTTAAGGATATAACAAGCAGAGTTGATCAACGGGAGCAGAGAGATGTAGTGCGTTTGGATTTCCAGAAGGCATTTGAGAAGGTGTCACACAAAAAGAGACTCTTGCACAAGATAGGATCTCAGTCAGTTGGGGGCTTGGTAGTGGGAAGGGAGGAGTGGACTGGAATTAGCATGTATTGATAACTGTCCTGTGTTAACTAGTCAGGATAGAATGGTTCTTTTTCATGTCAGAAAGGTTGCACCTACAGGTGCTACAAGAATCCTCAATTATTTATTAATCTATTAGTGACCTGGAGTCAAAGATGGGGCAGGAGTGTAGAATGTATCCAAATTTGCTGACAAGACAAAAATAGGTGGAACAGCATGTTAATATGATGTAAGCAATCTGCAAGGGGATTATACAGATTGAGAGTGAGTGAGAGAGAGAGAGAGAGAGAGAGAGAGAGAGAGGACAAGATTGCAATAGATGGAGTTTAAATGTAGCAAAGAGAGAGATCATGCACTTTTGACATTAAGAATAAAAAAAGCAGGCCATTAGTGAGACAGAGACTCAGAGGAATGTTTGTGTTCTTGCACATGAAAGTGAGCGTACAAGTGCAGAAAGCAAATAAAGCAATAAATGGCATTTTAGCCTTTATTGCTGGAGGAGTAAGGGTTGAGCTTAAAAATAGCAAAATTGTATGTGTTGGTGAGGCCACACCTGGAGAACTACATCCAATTTTGGTCTCCATATTTAAAGAGGACATTCTGATATTGGAGGCAGTTCTAAAGAGACTCAAGACTGATTTCTGGGATGAGGGAGGGTTTAACTGATCAAGGCTGAATATGTCAGGCCTTTAATTTATCTGACTTTAAAAGAACAAGGGGCGAGAGGTTTCCATTAGTGGAGGAAACCGCAAAACTGAGGGACATACTTACAGGGGTAAGGGAATACTCAGATAAAACTGGAGATTCTCAGGGATTTCTTTTGAGGGTAGGAAATGTTTGAAATCTTCTACCACACAGTTCTGTAGGCAAATACTTAAAGAGGAAGTCGACAGATTTTAGAAGTGGAGAGTTGAGGGCTATGAGAAATTAGCAAGAAAGATGAATTGAGTTGAAGCCTGGTGCAAATCATCTATGGTCTTACAGAAGGATAGGCTACACCTGAAGGGCTGAATGACCTATGCCCGTTTGTATTTCTTACGTTGAGCAAGTCATCTTTGCAAATATGGTGGCTCACTATCTTGAAAATCTCCAAGAGACGTTTAAATTCACACACCACACTGCAATTCTTCCAGGAGTACAGTACAAAAATAATTGGATTCTCATTGATACTTCATTAGCATTTCAGGCAAGTAGCTGGACTGTAGGCTAATCATACTTAATTGTATGCAGGTGGTGGGCATTAACTGGGGATTCACTTGTTGTCCTATAAATAAATAGAAGACTGAAACTTACTGTTGTGTAGGAGGTGGATGTTTTGTTTCAAGAGGTGGGGGAAACAATGCCTAAAAATTACGGAACGAAGATTAATTTCCATTCTTCACATTTCAGGCAAAGAAAAAGTATTCAGGAAAATAATTAAATCCTAGTGACTGTGGAAAATGGCAGAAAGCAAGTGGAAATAATTATACAATTCCTTCTGAAAACTCCTCTCAGAGCCTGCCCACTAAAGAAAGAATAAAATGGATATATGGATACCAAACAACAAAAAAAAGGTAACATTTGATTCGGTCACTTCCGATGAGGAACCAAAACAAAAGAAAACAGCCATGCAGCTTTCCCTTCTGAACACAAAAATTTTGTTGGAAACTGTTAACTTGAGAACAATTAACGCTTTTAAGTGGACCACTTGAGCCTCAACTTGCCTAGTTTGTGATTATCTACCACCCTGATGGGTGAGAAGTGTGGTTAGTTCAGTTACCAATCTGTCAGCTTGGGGGATGTAGAATGACTCCAATTGCCCCAATCTGGGAGCACAGGCACAATGGTGGAAAAACATGGCTTCTTACCCAATCCCCACCTTGGCCAACAACCCTTCTGAAGCCCAAAAATCACCTTCTTGTTGCCGGATTCTGAGGTCTAGACTTTGGACAGGGACAGCTTTTGACAACACAGGGTTGCTAATGCTGAGATCGCTGATCAAGTGAAATATTCACCCTTATTGAATTGTCAGTTTTAAGTGAGCTGAACGGCAGGCAAACAAAAACAAAGCCAAGGGTGGTTAGTTTGTTGGGTAACAACTATCTCACTCACTTTTTTAAAGGGAATTTCCACCCCAAGTATTTTGAGAACTGGTCGTCAATCAATTAGAGATAAATAGTGAAGTTTTAAACTTTAGTATTTGGGTGAAATCTACAAGTCAAAATAAAAACAACCATCCATGAGTCTGAAGATTTTGGAAAATAGAGTGGTTATTCCATGGAAGAACATTTATATAAAAACGTAGACAGTTTCAATTTGGGATCCTTCGGTTTTATAAAGACATCTGGACTAGACAGGTGAAGTATCTTTGAACATGAAACATTAAACTTTGTTACTCCATGCACAGATTTTTGTGTTTGCCGAGAGCACGCACGATCCTGAATCCCCACTCAAATTTCCCCTTCACCGAGGCAAAAAGCCCCAGCACATGATTGTAGCCAATTGGTCTGAGCCAAAAGCTGCAGACCCGTTTCTCCAGCATTGTATGTATGTATGTATCGTGCTAACAGATGTTCCTTTATCAAAAGGAAACACGATCGGATTCCATGTCTGCATTCCTACAAGAGTATTTGGGACACATGCACACACTGCTTGCCCCCCCCCACCCCCACCCCTCAGTCTGATGTGGTCCATGAAGGCTTTCTGCTGTGACAATGAAAAGAAGACAAATTGCAAGACATCCAGACAGTCCAGGTAGTGGATTGGATTGAGAGTCAGGGAGAGACAATGTTTCAGACTGTTTTTGAAAAAAATAAGACACAACGGAGAGTGAAAGTACCCTAGCAGATTGTCTGGTAATAGCTGTGAAAAGAAAACTGGAATGAAAATTAAAGATTTAAAAGATTGAATCCAACAAATTCCCAAGGAACAGTTAATAATTCCAAAGAACACCAACTCCTGCTGACCAAGAGGAGGAGGGAGAAAGACATTTCATGTGCTCGTAATTACAATGCACATGAGCAGATTCTCCCACCCTGAGGCGGGGTGCATATTGGCTTTCTCCCAGGCCAGTAACTTGAGAAGTCAAAAGCTAGCTTTAACTTTTAAGCAATATTCCTTTTGATTTATTGAAGAAAAATAAATTGTGAAGAGGTAGAAAGGTTTGGTGTGTACAAGTCCTACATTGCTTAGCTACCTCAGTTGGAGAGTTGCAATAGCTACCATCACAGGATCATAGGTTCTGAGCCATGAATTGAGGGGAATTTCTCATACAAAAAAAGTCCAAAAACTCAATGGTCAGAAGTTCTCCTTTCAGAATTTATTCTACATTTGAAATGTCACTCACTGACATTTCCTGATTGAGTTCATTAACTGAATTCTCAAATGGACCAGCTGATAAAATCATAGGTAAATCGATATAAAATAGCTTGCAATCATTTAAGAACTGTATAGATTGCAACAAAATTGAAGAAATAGCTTTTGAACTCAGTATGTTGGCTGAAGTTTCATTACAAGAGCATCACCACCAAACAGGTACTTACACAGGTTTCAGTCTAGATCCAGCCTTATCAGGGGAGCAAGCTAAACATATTTAGTGTTGTTATATTGTCTTGTACAATTATGAATATGAGGAGCAATTCATTTTTACCATTTGCCTCAACCACATCAGACACCATTTGTTCATTTTACAGAGCAACTTAAGTGCTTTTCATATCCCCGGACATCTGTCTAACACTTTCTGCAGGGCAATTGAAGCCACAATTGCTGTATCTTTGTTAATATTTATTTTAATTAGAAATTTAAAAATCAGTTCCTTGTCTCAAGAGTTTACCAACGAATAGCACCATTTGCAACTCCTCAAGTAGTGACGCAGTCCATATCCAAATGCAACAAGATCTGTATGATATTCAGGCTTGCACTGATAAATTGCAAGTAACATTGATACTGTAGCAATAACATCCCCCACATGAAAGAAACTGACATCACCACTGAGTTACCATTGACCAGAATCAGAACTGGACTAGCCATACAAATACTGTGGCTACAAAAGCAGGTCAGATGCTATGAATCCTGCCAAGTCTCCCACTCCATAGGCACAATTCACAAAGACACAACTCAGAAATATGATGGATTATTTCCCACTTGTCTGAATGTGTGCAGCTGCAACAATGCAAGAAACTTGACACCATTCAGGATAAAACAGTCCCTTTTATTGGCTCCACATCCACAAACATTCAATCCTTTCACCACCTATATGAAAGTAACTGTAAGTACCACCTACAAGATGCATTGCAGAAATTCACCACTACCATTTACAAGGTTAAGGGCAGCAAATATATGGGAACACCACCACCTGAAAAGTTCCCCTCCAAACCACTCACTCATCACCTTGACTTGGAAATATTGCCATTCCTTCACAGTTGCTGGGTCAAAATCCTGTAACTCCCTTCTTAAAACACCACAGCTTGTACTCAAATGGATTGAAGTGGTTCAAGATGACAGTTCAACATCAAGGGCAATTTCTGATGGCTAATAAATGGTGATCTAGCCAAAGTCTAAAGCCCATGTTTGAATTTAAAAGCTTTAAGCTTTCAAGTAGAGTTTCCAAGAGAAAATCATCATGGCCCCAGCTACATGCAAGTTGATAGTGGAAAGGAAAGTGGGTTGGGGACTTGTTCGAGATTAAAGGGACAAAAATCTCATCTGGGTTTTACAAAAGCAACTACACCTGCACTGAGAAAACAAAATGCTCTGATTAATATTTCCTCACGGCAGCTTCTTGCTTTGCTACCTATGTAACTTTACTATCACGGTGCTAAGAAAGTGACATTAGTTCAAACCCTTGACTAACAAACACAGTGAAAGTCTAACATTTTGTAACATCTACATAAGCGTTCCAAGACTACTGCAATCAATTACCATGACAGTTGCCCTTGACATAATTACACAAATTGTGCCATGTCAAACGTAATGTTCAGTTCTCTGGATTTTCTCACTTTTCTTAAAAAGGTTGCCAACTTCATTTGCCATGAGAACAGGCATGTGTATGCATTCCATGCCTCAACCACATCAGACACTACTTGTTCATTTTACAGAGCAACTTAAGTGCTTTTCATATCCCCCGACATCTGTGTAACACTTTCTGTAGGGCAATTGAAACCACAATTGCTGTATTTTTGTTGCCAGCCCTTGGAGAATCTGGCTCATTTTCATTTTGCAAACGGAAGGACAGAATATGTATTAGGAGCTACTACAATTAAGTGGGTCTGTGCAAACTAAATGTGACCAGAGGGGTGATGTTCACTGCATCAAGTGTACATAAACAGAACTCAGATTATCAAATTGCCTGCATTTTGCAAATTCTAAGTCTGCTTTCTGAAACACATCCGAGTGAATTCTGTTGCGCTAATAATCAAATCCTGCTCAGGCTGAAGGAAATTACCCCTTGTGTGTTTGTAGGCAAAGTACCAGAGTGTTGAGCCCTTTTGCCCGTTAACACTGTTGATCAACTTAAAATGAGGCAGTAGAGTTGGTTTTAGGATTGACAAAACTAGGACTCCAGGAGAGAAAGAAATATTGCCTTAATTTCCACCCGAAGATCATGTCCTCTTTGATCTTAAAGTAGTGCAACTTGACCAAATTGCCAGGTCTTTGTTCAATTTAGAATTAGAATACATGCTTGGCAAGATGAGTACAAGGTATATAGAAGTGAGGTAAGGCTTGTTCAAATTTTGTCAGTCAAATTACACTGCAATTTGTCAAATTTCCAATGAATACATCAATATAGTCAGTTCATCTTTGATAGAAACTTGTGAAATTAAAACCTCTCCTCCGCTGAATTCAAAAACAATCTCACCAAGTGTCCAATGGAGTTTAGGTCGAGTGGCGCCAATATTAACCTTACATTGAAGAATATAGAATTAGTAGCCCACAGAAATGGGGCAGAATTTCATTTGTTTGAAATGTTGTACTGGATCCAATTTTGTAAGACAAACTCTGATTGAGGAAGTGTTAAGTTTTTGAAAACACTGCCCTACGAGAAGCAATACACGGGGGTCCTGACTGCCAGCTGCAGACATGACGGAAGCCCTGCATTGCTGCTAGAGGATTGGCTCACTGGATCAAGTGCCAGAGGCTAGATGCTGTACAGATTCAGGAGGCCCAGGATCAGAGGGATCGAAAACAGAATGATGGCCAGGAGAAGGAAGGCCTCAAATTTGGGGGGTGGGGGAGGAAGCATCCCACTCACCAGCAAACTTGTATTAAGTAACTACATCAAATGCCATCCACCTGATGGCTAGAGTAAAACCACCAATTTATTAGCAATTAGGCAGTGGTTTGAAGATGGGCCACATCCACAGGAAACTAAGCGATGTCAGGCATCATGACTGGGTGTGAAGTTCCAAGTTTCTTTGACTTTGAGCTTTTCAATCCAGTCCCTGGCAAAGGGGGCTGGGGGAAATTGCACAGGAGGAATGTCTTTGACATGTTTACGTGTACACAACACCTGTGTATTGTTTCAAATCGAGACGTGTTCCTGACCTTTTGTTAAAAAAAGGTACATGGTTATGCCTCCATTCTAATGGAAGTGCTGTAGTGCAAACATTAGTTTGGGAAGGAACCTCAAATACTTCAGTTTTGACAGCATTGTGTCACTATTGTCAGACTTGCACTTAAATTGCTTTTGATCTGTTAATCATAGGAACTCAGCATCTGTACATGAAGAAGGAACTTCTGGATGTGAAAAGATGTCTTTGATACCTGCCAATAGGATAAAACTGCACAATTCTAGTGCACTAGTCTGGGCAAGTAATCCAAGCCTTTTAAAGATCCCAAATCAAAGATAAATACAGCGGGTGATGAACTTAGCAAGAGAAAATTCCAGAGAAACTCAGGTCTGGAGAGAATAACCGAGTTAGTGCGTTAAGTCTGATATGCCTCTTCTTTCAAATTGATCTAAGGAAGAACCATATCACACTCGAAACATTAACTCTTTCTCGCTCCACAGGTGCTGCGAGACCTGCTGAATTTCTCCAGCTTCTCTATTTCATTTGAGAGATCTACTGGACTGATTGCCATCGGGCAGGTCCAGCATACTAAATCAGATCATGCTTTTTACACACATTCTTCATACATACTGCTGTACATGCTAGAAAAATCAAAGTCGACACTGACTTAACTTGCCTTTTGTTGCTTTTCATACTGGACCTCTTGATCTGCTATAATAAATCACTAAAGATTATGATTTATTTCAAAAAAGGTATTATATTCTTGTTTGCAACTTACAGGTAATCATGGAAACCCCAACCAAATGTCAGCCCTCAACATGTTGCTAGTATCAACATCTCCTCATCCATTGGTGGAATCACCACTAACATTGTGTTATTCAACTAGATATTGGGAAATAACAGTATTTGAAACAATGTTTCAGTCAATCACTTGAAATAAATTGAGTTAGACAACTAAATTCTTTTCTCCCCTAGACTACTTTGGCGATCAAATGGACGCCTTTTCAGTAGGTAGACTCTGGAAAAGTAGTGGGAATCCTCCATTAGAAATTTGTCATGGAGACTTTTACATTCTTCCAAATTAATCCCAATTTAAAAGGACAGTGTCCAGACAAGGCAACAATCCTTTTTAAAAAGGCAATTCCTGTTGAGCTAATATTTCACAAAATCAATTGCATTGGAATACTTGACTCAAATATTCTTCATGTATCAGTCTAGGTGTGAAATATGGGTACGTTTTTAATCAATGGGGATAAACTTAAATGAAACTCAGTCAAACCACATCCACTCCAGTTTTCTTACCTAATTCACTTCCCCACTGGGATCAGTGGATTGCGATTGGAAGCAGGCGTATTAGCAGATTGAAATTCAGTGCAATACTGTTACTAGGGCTTTTGGTGGCACAATCCCCATTTTTCTACCTCTAAAGGTAGGAGGCCTGGGTTCAAGTCTGGCCCACTCCAGATATGCAGAATGCCTCGTTGATTGGCAGAGACCTACATTTAGCCACCATATTAGTGGCAATTCACAGATACATTGAACTGAGAAATAAAAACTACCTTGTTACCCCGTTTCCTGCAATACCCTTACAAGTCTCCTGCAACAGAGTGGTAGTATCCCTACCAAGCCCCAGCTGCTCCAAAGACATAACATCTGGATAGGTTGATTACACGTCTGTAATAGTCTTACTACAGTTGTGCTGGGTAAGAGTATAGACCAGGACTTTGTTTTAAATGGGCTATCAACCGACATATAATTGCCAATTTAATCAGTTCTTCAAAAGATTCCTCTTAAACCGGTGAAGTTTAAAGTCTATTAAAAAAAAAAAGGAAATTTCATGTTAGCAAGGTTCCAATGCACCCTCAGAAGTCTGTAGATAAATTTTAAAGAACAAGCATCGATGTTACAGAATAAAAACAACAAAAACTGCAGATGCTGAAGCAAAAAACAAAAGTCAGTGGAGAAATTCAGCAGGTCTGGCATCATCTGTGGGAGAGAAAGTAGAGTTAATGTCAAGTGCAGTGACCCTTCAGTTCTACACAGTTCTTCAGCAGTTTCTGTAGATGTCAAAGCAGGCAAATAAGAACTACAGGAGATGCACAATCCACAAGAAAGTGTCCCTTTTGATTTGGGTGGAGATTTAGAAGTTATTTGTTGCCACATGTCTACACATTACCACCACATGGACCCACAACAAAGATACTGCCAGCTATCCAGAAATCTGTGTTGGCAAGCACAGTTGTTTTGCAGCATCCTGGATTCACACAAATTCCCCATCTGTACACTGCTACTGAGTAGCATAAAGGTGTGAAATAGCACCATCATCTTAAGTGATAGCTAAATAAAAAAGTTTCAGATTCGTTAAGTGATTTGTACCAAGTTCCAAAGAATTTTTTTTAAAAAAATCTCCAGCTCCTAGCCCTTGTTAAAACCTATGAAGCATCCCATTAGCTCCAAACAAGATTAAAAATACAGCAAATCCCATCTCCATATTTAGTCAAATTATGTCTAAGCAGACAGCCGTCTATCAAGAATTCACTACATAAAGAATGGTGAACAGAGACTTTGGCAGCTGTGGTTCAACTTAAATCCAAGCCAAGATGCGAATTAGGAGCTGTCACAATATGCAAGTGTGTTTTCACTGCAAGCATCAGTCCTTCCCATACACTGACAAGTGAGTCTGGTAAACAGCTTGCAGTCACATTATTTGGTATGTGAGATTACTATAGCAACCTCCACCCAGATGCTGTCATTAATACAATCGTTTCAGAGTAAAATAAAGGCCAGGTTTGCATCACAATCACAAATGTGACTCAACATGCGACCTTCCCCCCAAAACTATGAAAATTACAAAAAAGGTACAAATACAAAACGGAAAAATGTTAAATACAAATATCATTGTAATCTGCATGCTGGGATTTCTAATTAAAGCCAGGACTACAAAGAACAACAGTGGTTACAATACTCAGATTGAGACCAAAGGGTAAACTCTCCAATCCAGAGCTCCCATTTGTGAAAAGGGAGCACAGGGTAGGGAATTAATACAGATTTGCAGTAGCTATGGCCAATTTGATCTCCACTGCATGCTCAGATGCCTGGTCAAATGGTTGACTTTACAGTAAAGTTTCAGGAACATGCGTCACACAAAAACTTCAGAAGTACTATTTTAACATATGAACATTTGTCATGTCCTAAAACATAATTCTGTTACTATATTAATGGTGGCATCAAGATTTATTTTGCTGTAGGATAGCACTTCCAGTGAAGCAATGTGCCAAAAAGACCAACACAGGTGATCATATATTGATACTGGCAAATGGTTGCTTCTCAGCTATTGAGAAAAAAAAAAGTGTAAAAACAAGTAGATGGCCCCTCACACTCCATATAACCTTCGAGCCATTATTACATTTGGGCAGGCTCAGCTATAATTTGTGTGTTCATGATGTGCCAGTTGACAATTGACATCCAATCAGAAGCAGACAAGTTTCTTGTATCAGCTCCTTGGTGCCCCCAACATAATCACGAACTGTTTCCCCACCAGGAAGCAGCAGATAGCCTCTATCTGGAAGTGGGCCTGGTACTATGCATCCTGTCACAACTGGCTGGATTAGACCCTGTTCTTCAAATTAGATTCAGATATTTCCTGCTTTGTAAAAACAAACTAAATTAACACTTTATAGAATAAAAAAACAGGAATGAAAATGGTAACCTGAAGGATGGCCCATTGTAATTTCAACGTCTTCTGTAGATTCAAACTCAGGGCACAATATTATTCCATTGGAATGTTCAAATAAGGAGCACAGACTTCTATAGAATTCAGCTCCCTGGATCAGTGCCTTGGTCATCATCCAATTAAACCCACACCTTGGGCTTCTTTCCCTGCAGGGGTGGGGGGGGTGGGGAAGGAGGCAGTGGCTCAATGGTTAGTACTGTTGCCACACAGCACCAGCAACCTGGATTTGATTCCAACTCGGGTGACTGTCTGAGTTGCGTCTGCACATTCTCCGTGTCTGCGAGGGTTTCCTTCCACAGTCCAAAGACGTGCAGGTGAGTTGGATTGGCCGTGCTAAGTTGCTCCATAGTGTCATGGTGTGTAGGTTAGCCATGGGAAGTGCAGGGTTATGGAGATACAGTGAGGGTCTGGGTTGGATGCACTTCAGAGGGTCAGTACAGACTCAATGGGCTGAATAGCCTCTTTCTGTACTGCATGGATTCTCTGGTACGTGAACCGAAACATAGTAACTTCCTAATGTTGTCAATCAACTCTGCTTCCAACACCCTTCCGGACAGCACATTCCAGATTATACATTTGCTTTGTTAAAAAAATCCTTATGTTGGTTCTGCATTTAAGCTAATCAGCAAAACAACTGAACATACGAATTAGATGCAAAAAGTAGGCCGCTCAGCCCTTCTGAGCTTGCTCTGCCATTCAATAAAATTGTGGCTCCTCCAACTATGATCTCAACAGTACATTCAGACCTATCCCAGATAACCGTGGACTGTTAACTAGGGGGCATGATCTATCATGAATTTAAAAAATATTCTATAACCTCGCCTCCACAGCTCTTGAGGAAAGAAGGTTCCAAAGACCCATGACACTAAAAAAACTCACCTCCATCCAAAGGATAAGGCCTGTTCTTGAATTGTGTCCCCTGGATCTAGTCTCTCTGAAAAGGGAGCTATCCTTTCAAGAATCCAAGAAGCTACAAGTCCTCTTAAGATCTTGTCTCAAAATCATCCCTCATTCTTCTAAACTCTTATGAATACAGGCCCAATCTGTTCAACCTTTCCCCCGATTATCCCCACCCTCAGGAGTCAGTCACATGGACCATCTCGGGCACTGCTTCTAACAAATGATATCCTCTAAATAAGTCAACCAAAACTGTGCACAGTCCTCCAGATGGGGTCTCAATTCCCCAAGCAACTTTAGGAAGACTTTTATAGCCCTTTCCTTCACAAACAACATTCCGTTTACCTTTCTAATCACTCGCAGTGTTTACATCCCATCTTCTGATTCATGGAGGACAGGGAGATCCCTCTGTACCATTAAGTATTGCAGATATTTAATTAATTCATTTTTTAAAAATTCTTCAATTGGCAGAAAGAAGCACACATTTCCCACATCCAACTTTTTGGCCACTCTCAGCTTCTTGATATTCCTTTGTACGCTCCCTGTATCCTCTTTACAACTTGCTTTCTTACCTATAATTTGGATAAGCAAATCTAACAATCATACATTAAGTCTCCTCAATTGTGATAATTATCTCAATGACCCCTATGACACCTACGTATCACATTTTGCCAACACAAAACAACCAATTTATGAACTGTTTCCTGTTAGCTAACTAACTAATCTTCTCATTACCTTCACCATTCTGTGGCCATTATGTTCTGCCATCCTTTCCATACTAATATGTTCTCTTCTTTTATTTTGTGTTAATTTTCCAGAAGGTGTTTGACAAGTTAAGTAGAGAATATGAATAAAGAGGAACCTGTGTATCTAATTTGTTTTAATAAAAGCAAGATCTGCGGATGCTAGAAATCTGAAAAAAGAAATTGCTGGAGAAACTCAGTAGGTCTGGCAGCATCTGTGGAGTGAAAGCAGAGTTAGTGTTTGTGTGCAACTTCCCCTCATGAGAACTGACAGCATCTGAGAGAAGAGTGGTATTTACCTTGACAACAAAGAGTGGGGAGACTGAATTAGCTGACAGAGACAGAGACACAGATAGAGACGAAAAGCTAAATAGGACCAATGGAGGCAACGTGGGTTAAAAACAGCTGTTTAAACAACATGAAGGGGATACTCAGGCTCTAAGGTTAGTGAACGAGAGAGTCCTTCTCACGCTGGGTTCCATCTCCACCGGTCAGCTCACGCCTTTGAAGTGACATCAGTCACTTGATCTGTCCGAAAACCTGTCCATCTTCTCTCCCACCTATCTGCTCCTCCCACCTCACTGGCCAATCACCACCACACCTACCATCCCCAGCCCACCCCTCTTCTTTATTTCTGAGCTCCCTTCCCCTTCCATTTCTGAAGAAGGATCCCGACCTGAAATGTCAACTTTCCTGCTCCTCTGACGCTGCCTAATCTGCTGTGTTCCTCCAGCTCCACACTGTTGTCTCAGACTCTAGCATTTCTTGTTCTTGCTATCTGATTTCACATACCTTCTTCACTGACTTTCCTACCTGTTCTGACACCCTCAAGGATCTATGGACTTGTACACCAAGGTCTATATTGTCTTTCTTCAATTTTGCTGTTAAAAATTTAATCACTTCCCATCTAGTTCCACATTGAAAAATTGCTATGAGATAATCAAAAAAATTTCAACCCACATTTGAAAACAAAAAAAGACCAGGAGTAAATACTTCGAGGCAAATGCGTAGTTTGGATTAAAAAGGACACATCCACTACAGCAAATTGTCACAGCTCGTGAGGAAGTAGGTGTAAATTAAGTCTATAAACCATAATTTGTACCAGAGGACCCTACAAATATCTTGAACTATTGCACTGAAACTGAGATTTCACACTCCATAGCATAACGAATTCCATGTTAGTGGAAGATCAGGTTCTTTGACTCTGCAATCAAAAATCATTTATTCACCAAGTGACAACAATTAACCTTCTTTTGACAATGTACTCATTATTCAAAGATTATATAGCTTTAAAAAAAGAAATAAGTATAAATACACTTAGAAACAAAAAATATAGAATTATATCATCAGGACAATGTTCAGTATGGCTGAATGGAAAAAGAACACTGCCAGAACCTCATTAACCTGATGATTTCAAGAAATCAACTTCAGTGGTCCATAAGCACAAAATGAATTCACCAATTTAAGTAATGGAAAAATTATGAATAAAAAAAGGGAACATAAGTAGCATGAGTCAGGCTACTTTGCAATGCAACTCCTGAAAGAAAATAATTATCCATTGCATAGAATATTTAGATAAGGGCTATATTTTGTACATATTCCTGATACAGAGAACATTGTTACTCTCATGAAACCACTGCAGAATAATTGCTACTAATGTCACATTGTTTATGCGATACAAAGCAGTTTGTGACATCACTCAATGGGTTAGATCATCTTTTATCATCAATATTGGAAGTGACAGTGGAAAAAGCGTTTATTTTACTTGTAGAAGCAAACTAGTTTCCTCCCCATATCTACACAGAAAACAACTTGGGTTTGGGTCTCAGATTTATACACTGTTCCCTCTAACCCATTTGAGCTCATGATTTCTGTCACCCACAGACTGCTTTCATTGAACGATCTTCTCACTCAGTGAAAACAGTCCAACTATTACTGTGAAAGGAACAAATCAAAGCACTGAATCCACAAAATACATTATTTACACTGTCGTAACTCAGACAGTTACTTCTGTTAAGACATCAAAATACGAAAGTAGCTACAACACTCTCCAGAGTCCAAGGATGCTGTCAGCTTCATCACTCCTTGCATTCGAAGATAGCGACGGCTGAAGTTTAATATGGAGGTGTGTAACAAAGTGTTGGGAATCATAAAAATACATTTCTTTAAAGTCCTGCTGGAATTTAACTGCAAAAGATGCCTTGAAGTGGCGTTCTGGCTCAAGGGGAGCTTGGAAACCTTACAGATGGAGGGGAAGCTTCACAGATTTGAAACCCACAAGGGCAAGTACATGTATTGGCAGGGAGTCCTATGATGGTCATTTGGAGGTTGGGAGGGGTGTGGGCAGGCAGATCAGGCAATGCTCCCACGATACTAGGAGTTAGTGAAGAGATTGTGGGGAGTTGGCAGGAAAGCAAAGAGCTGTTCTTGGGGACGGTTAACAGGTGTACTTCACTAGGCCCAAAGCAAATACTCATCTGCAAACAAGTGTATAGATACACACCTCATGGATTTTGCCCATCTCTTACTTCCCAGGGGCCCAGAAAACCCATTGAGATTTAAAAAAAATAGAAAAATCGTGAGTGCTGAATTGAATGAAGTGTAGAAGATTCTAAAAATGGTCTTGACAAGGGGAACATGAAAAGAAAAAAAGTTTCATAGAATCTCTACAGCGCAGAAAGAGATAATTTGACCCATAAGTCAGCATTGACCCTACAAAGAGCATCCCACCCACACCCCCTCCCCAACCCTATCCCTGCATTTCCCACAGCTTACTCACCTAGCCTACACAGCCCTGGACACCACAAGCAATTTAGCATGGCCAATCCACCTAACCGGCACATCTTTGGACAACGGGAAGAAAGCCATGCTGACACAGGGAGAATGTCTGTCCATGCAAACTCCACACATTCTCCCAAGGCTGGAATCAAACCTGGTGTCTGGCACTATGAGACAGCGCTGCTGACCACTGAGCCACCATGACTTCTGTCAAGAGTCTAAAACTAGGGTACTGTTTTAAAAATTAAGAGTCGCTTAACACATCTTGCAACTTTTAAAATTGAAAGTGGGTAGGCTGGGTTTCAGTTTCAAACTTCGAGCATTTTAACTCAATCCACCTGTTTGAGAGAGTTAAAACTCAGCTGTTAACAATGTAAAGACAAAAAGGAGCAATTATTACATAACTTAAGAAATTAATAGTAATTTCAGCACAAGAGATCATTAGATTTTTTTTTAATGACCTTCAAAGCTCAAAACTTTCCATTTGTTTCTATGGCATTCATTATTTCATAAATAAACACATTTTTCTGTTAATTGTACAAAAGGCACATACATTTTCAACACAGGTAACAGAACAAAAATCCATGAAGTTTCATACTGATCTGCCACTGGACCCTGTATATGTTTCCAACATGGAATAAGTTTCACAAGTAGCCTTGAACTCACAAGCACTTGACTCCGAAGTGTATCTCTAAATGTCCGCAAATCACGATCCACCAGTGGTACAGTTCACATCAGCAGTCCAGACTGTAATGCTTTATCTATGACACTTCAATACCATTATGTCAAGGTAAACCTGATAAAGCTCAACTAAAGATAATCTTGTTTAAACTTTATGTACGGAATGCATTCTAGATATACTGATTATCAGGCCTGTGGCTTTAACCACGTCACTGAACTTAATACATAGAACAGATTCCTTCCCTAATATTCAAGAAGAAAGATGCTGCGTATCTACACATTGCCAGACAGTGTCAAAATTTCATTTGAAATCCTCACAAATTGTCCGAAGATGTAGCATTCTGGATTTTTGTTCTGAAATTTGGAGTCAAGATGATCTATGATGCTAAGACAGCACTTAGAATAGTTGGTAAGGAAGGAAAGAAAGATTCCTATCACGCTTATTCCTCCACAAAAACCACAACTCCCCCTTCTACGTTTTTATAAAAAAAGATTTTGAGAGTGCTGGTTTTAAGGATTAAAAAGGAAAGCCAAGACTCTTCCAGGATTCCTTGAATATCTTCCACCAACCCTCCCAAACTCCACCTGCTTCAGTGTAAAACTTAGGCACAAATTATGCCATTTAGGAAGATTAAAACTGTAAAAGGGTCATGGAACTCTAAGACAGCAAAAATCTTAGTTCTCCATTTATGCCAAACTCACTATCCTACGCATTTTCCACAATCTTACAATTTTGTTAAATAAAGAAACAGAATTGAATGATCATAGAATCTCTACAGTGCGGAAGCAGGCCATTTGACTCAGTCCAGACTGACCCTCCAAACAGCATCCCAACCGGACCCACCATCCTACCCTATCCCTATAAGCACTGCATTTCCCCATGGCTCATCCACCTAGCCGACACAGCTTTGGACTGCGGGAGGAAACCAGAGCATCCAGGGGAAACCCACGCAAACACTGGGGGAAACGTGCAAAGTGAACCCAGGTCCCTGGCGCCATGAGGCAGCAATGCTAACCATTGTTCAAAACTCTAGTGTGGCTCAAAGTTCACTCAATAAAAAATTCCATGTTCTCACCACTTTGCATAACCATTTTAAAGTTATGGCCTCATGTTATGATCTTCCAAACTTTGGAAACAATGACCAGGTAACAGAACATAATCCATAACGTTTCAAACAGATCAGTCCTTAAACATGTAATTCCCTAGAATTTATTTCTTAAGGACTATCTTCCTACTCCAGCTAGGAACTTTATTTGAAATAACAATCTAATTATCATAAAGCTATTATTGAAGAGCTCTCAAACTTATTTGGGGTTGGAAGGGGCGGGGTGAAGAAAAGTTGATACAATTCCTGGTATAACAATATTTTAAAGCAGCATGGGTAATTGCAAAATATTATGATAAACTATCCTTGGTTTCAGAATCTTTTTCCCTTCAGGGTTACATTTCCCTTGGTGGCCCCTTCTACTTAGCATCAAGTTCAAGGAGACATATGTAGTATTCTTTCAATGACTTAAAGCAATAATTTTTTTTAAAAAAGGCTCTTTTGTATTGGGGAATTCATTGGTGAGGAACTGAAGTCAGAGATGGTTTCCCGGTCTCTGGTCAGGTTTACCCAGATCCGACAGCCAATCCTAAAAGAAGAAAGGAATCTCAGGGTGTGTCCCAACAGCTAAGTACCATCCAACAAGCCTTGGTGATGGATGCTCAAATGGGTGGCATGCATTACTGAGCTCTAGCACCATTCGTGGCCAAATAATATATTCTTTGCCAAAGCCAGCAAGCAAAAAAAGTCACGAGAGTGGAGGAGGGTGTATGGTTTACATATTTTAATTTTAGAATTTAGATGTCAAAGAGGGGTAGATGGTTGACAATAACTTCTGTGAAGAATTTTCCTTCAAAAAGAGAAAAGGATCTGACTATTCTTCTGGTATAGTCAGTAAATCCAACAATTGTCATAAAGCAAGTGACTGAAGTCCACTGACATTAACGAAAAGGTGTTTATATTGCAGTGACCATGGAGACAGCACAAGAGACCCCACACGAACTACAATCTTGGCAAATATATCAGGCTGTGAACATAAGACACCAAAAAATAGATTTGCATTTTCCCCTTACAAGAATATACTGGCACAGGGGTCAAATGAGAGGTTCAGTGCTGGTCTGTGCAATAGTGGGCTGACAATCTGGTGTGCACAATTGTGCTGTGAAGGTCACAGCTTCAAGTACAGCCATTAAACGCTCCTGCAACACAGCTAACGAACAGAAAAAGACATGCAGTGCTGGAAGCCAACTAGCTAGGCAAACAGAAGTACTCAGTGCTGCCAGCCAATCACTGTCAAAAGAAAGATCAACTAAACTGGCAAGCTAGAAACCCAAAAGTCAATGCTTAACTATCAACATTCCATTATCTACTCATCACAAGTGACGCAAACTGTTTAGTAACAGACTCACTTTTGTTAACCAAAGAAAGCCTGATTAAATTGGCTTCTTTTTAAAAGAAAAGAATTTGGATTGGGAGGATAAAACTCCCTAAGGTGTAATATTTGTAAATTAACCTGGTTGCAAGCAATTGAAGAGAGGGTGGGGGTGTGAAAAAGGAAAGGGAGCCATTGAATTCTTCCCCACCTATAGACTTAACAATTTGGGCCATTCCATGTGGAACCTCACCCAGAACTGTGACAATATATCATGGTGTTATGACACGCAAGAACATTACCTTTGTATTCAATTTAGAAGCCTCTAGGATAGACAAACTTTTTTTTTTAAATGTCAGTTCAGAAGGCAACAGAGCTGAGTTTAGAAGAAACTTTCATCTCTAGGAATTTAGGGCAGTTCAATGAACAAAAAAAAACCAACTCAGTAGAAGGGTAGAAGTTAGTAAGATTTCCAAAGCAGGATAATTTTGTAAGAAATTACCAGGTTATTAGGACTAGATTTAGGCTCTGACTTGTGAAAATTTCACATTGGCAAGTTTAAAGAGGTCTCATTGGACTGTGGAGTCAATTCAACACAAAGAGGCGGAACCAGAGGTGAGATAGGCATGTAATTTCTCTAGACTTGCATCTGTAACAGGTAGTGTCAGGAAACAGGTTTAAACTTTATTTTGCCATATCTTACTGTTTTCTATATTTGGACAGTGTATTTGTTTTGTTTCTTGTGTAATAGGCATCTGACTGCTGTTCAAGAAAATCTGCAGTCTTGTGCAAAAAGGTCAGTGGTTAGCCATCATGTTAGACAAAAAAAGTTGGCAGATTATTTGCTGGATAGGTTTCATTTTAAGTCTACACTTGTCCACTAGTATTATGAGCTGGATCATAACACTTGGACGAGAAAGCGTGGTGTGGACATTATCCATGTTACATACCCTAGTAAGGCAAGAATCTGGGAGGGATGGAGTGGGGAAAAACCCAAGATTTCTCTAGGATCTGGAGAGAAGTCAGTCATTCTTTCTACACATATCTTTCAACAGAAAGAAGATCCATTTGACATAAACAGTAATGGTTCTGAAAGGGTCAATAAGTATGTTCTATTAGCTCCACCCATTCTAGTGATGTCACAGTTTGTGTGAAATAAACAGTTCTTCTCTAGCTTTTATCAACATATTTCGACCAACTTTTTAAAAGGTTCAGTAATTATGCCTGACCAAGAGTTATTTTTGGTATCATGCAGTAGACCTGGTTATCCAAGAACAGTCTTCTTCTGTAAATACTGCAGTAAGGCATTGTCTACACTATAATCGTTAGACAGGTCCAAGACATAAGAACTAGGAGCAGGAGTAGGCCATCCAACCCCTCAAGCTTGCCCCACCATTTAATAAGATCATGGCTGATCTTTTGAGACTCAGCTCTACTTACCCGCCTGCACACCATGTCCCTTAACTCCTTTACTGTTCAAAAATTTATCTGGCCTTGCCTTAAAAGCATTCAGCGAGGTAGCTTCAACTGCTTCACTGGGCAGGGAATTCCACAGGTTGACAACCCTTTGGGTGAAGAAATTCCTCCTGACCTCAGTCCTACATCTGCTTCCCTTTATTTTGAGGCTATGCCCTCTAGTCCTCGTTTCACCTGCTAGCGGAAACAACCTCCCTGCCTCCACCTTATCTATTCCCTTCATAATCTTATATATTTCTATGAGATCTCCCCTCATTCTTCTGAATTCTAATGAATATAATCCCAGCCTACTCAGTCTCTCCTCATAATCCAACCCTCAACTCTGGAATCAACCGAGTGAATCTCCTCTGCACCACCTCCAGTGCTAGTATATCTCTTCTCAAGTACAGAGACCAAAACTGCACACAGACAAATCAAAGCAAAGGAAAAAGGAAGACTGGTGGCAACTAACTATCCCTAACAATTGTTTCCCAGTACCATATTCTGGCAGAGGTGGTAAACACCACGGAAGGTACCAAGAGTGGTCATCTGATACGAGTGTTCGCATTTGGAGCACTGAAAGACTTCATTAAACTTTGCTTTCTCCCAATGTTCCATTGAATGCTAGGCAAAAGTCCTTCCAGCTAATGGTCTTGGATAACACAAACCAAAAAGTTAGAAGATTCTGGGGTTTAAAAAGGTAAGGAATCCAGTGCTCAAGATAGAAGCCTGAATTAGACACTGGCACAAGAGAATTCCTAATGTTTCAGAAACTATGGATTTCAGAGACAACTTTTCATGATTTTGGAAAACATGGTTCAATTCTGTCCTTGGGTGTACTGATGCAATTACTGAAATTGTTGTGATGTTTCACTTTCAACAAAAGAAAAAAATGAAACTATAAGCAAACTGCAGATGCTGAAAAATTGAAAGAAACAGAACACTGAAGCAGCTCAGCAGGTCTGGCAGCACTGGGAGAGAGGAACAGAGTTAATGTTTCAAATCTAGTATGACTCTTCGGAACTGGAAGTGATTAAAGATGCGACATGCTTAATTAAATCAGTTTCTTTTTTTCCCCTCCAAGTAGTAATAAAAAAGTTAATGAGGGCAATGTTGTTAATGTGATGTACATGAACTTCCAAAAGGTTTGAATACAGTGCTGCAAAGATTATTGAAAGAGTACAGTACATGGAATGAAAGGGGAAGTAACAATGAGGATGAAAAATTTGATAAAAGTTATTGGAAACTGCAAATGGCTAACGACTATTTTCAGGCTGGAGAAAGGTTTGCAGTAAGAGGTCCCCAAGGGTCAATACTGGGACATTGCTCTCTGATTAATATTAATATAGTTAATATTTAATATTAAAATACCTTGGTGTGCAGGGATTGTTCAAAATTTCTGGATGATATGAAACTTGGATAATGTAGAACTTCATGAAAAAGGAGGTTGACAAACTGGAGTGGGCAAACAGATGAATTTCAAATGTGGGGAAGTGATGCAAAGGAAGTGGAGACACAATATAAAGTTTATTACATTGAAGGATGTACAGGAACAGAGGAACCTGGCCGTACCTGCGCTTAAGACAAGACAGATTGGGAAAGCTGTTAATGAAGCCTAGGATCACACTTTACAACAGCAAAAGAGGTTATGCTGAACTTTTCAGACATTGATTTGACTTCATCTGGACTACAGTACTGTGTACAGTTCTGCTCATCACTCTATAGGATGTAAATCCTTGGAAAGAGTTCAGAATAGGTTTGACAATGGTTCCAGAGAGGAGACATTTCCAATTTACCTTCCAACTGAAAAAGTTAAAATGTTTTTTTCTTGGAAGGGACAAAGCCGATTGGATACAAGTTTTCAAAGTTGCAAGGGATTTAGGAAAAGGAGAAATCTGTTCTAGCTTATAACAAGATCAAAAGCAAGAGGTCATTTAGTTAACTAATTTTCCAAAGAAGCAAATGTGATGCAAAGAAAAAAATTCCGTACATCAATTACTCACGATCTGCAATGCAATGAAGGCATAATTAAATAATTCACTGGAAAATTGTACCCTAGCAACTTGCTATCTTGACATGTGACAATGGAAAAGACACTGTTCATCTTTTCATTTTGAAAGTTCATTGACTGGTGATGAGATGGGTGTAGGCCCTGAAAATGGATAATTTATTTGCCCAGGATCAGTTTCCAAAAAGGACAACAGCTTTTAGCAGTATGCCAGTAATCCAGCAAAGTTGGGTTAAAATTACAGTTATTGGCCAAAGTTGAAAGATAAATCACCATAAGCACGGTCTGATAATGCTGACAAGGCACAACAACCAACAAGTTGAAATGTTGGACACATGGACAGCCAAAAACATTTGGGATGCTGAAAGATATCCTGAGCTTATTAAATACCCTGTACAAAAGCTGGTCTTTCTTCAGCCTTGGAAGATGTTTGCAGCAAAAAAGAAACAAATGGTGACAAAAACTTTAAAGCAAATTCTGACTTTTATTCTGACAAAGCAATTGATGCTTCAGAATAAATACTTCCATGATAAAATCCAATGAGGCGAAAAAACTGTAGCTCACTTGGCCACTGTTAGACAAGTTACTTGTGTATACTTGCACTCAGTTGCTCGCTAACCAAGCTGCTGTGCTGCATAAGCCCCAAGGTACAGGGTCAAAGGCAAAACACTCAGCTCATACTCAGAAGGCTATGCAGGTCACAACAGCAGGGGGTAAATAAGAAAAAAAAATTGGAAAATAAAAACTCATCTATGAGAACCATCAAGTGACTCACCCACTTAAGCAGACAAAATGAATTATAATTATGTTCTTTTGATAATTGTCTCTTGAAACTGCCTTAGATATTAAAGCTGCCACGCATATTATTAAAGACATTTGGTCTTTGCAGAGAGAATCGAAGTCACTACACATGACTTGCAGTGATTCCTTCTGTGAAGGCAGCTGGCAAGCATAAACAGCCAAACATAGCAGTCATCAAGCAGTGACTTGATGAAAATACACAGGTACAGATGTGACCACACAAAACTGGTAGGGATTCGAACATCCAAACACCGTGAAAATCAAGTATGTTTCATGTCAAGAATCACAAAAAAATGATCCACAAGGGTATAAATTGCATTAAGTAAATAACATTTGAGTCATTGTGATGGGCTTACAGACATATGGCAACAGATACAACCTTGAGGGTTGAACACAAGGAAAAAACACTTGTCACTTAATGCTAACTGCTTCTGAACACTTGGACCATCATTTTGCACAAACCAACAGTTCAACTCGAATTAATCCAAGTATCTGATTACTTATATCTAGAGACACAGCTCTACTTCATGAATGAAACAAAACAAAACTGCGTATTAAATTGTATAACTGATTCTTACAAAGCAGTACATTATCATATGGAACAACAAATTGGTAGACTTGAAACAAAACATAGCTACATGATGTCATAAGGAAGAAAAGCCCCTGTCACTTGCATTAACAACCCAGCTGAAGTGGCATGCCCTACCAAGACTAAGAGGGTGAATGTCGGTACGATAAAACAAAAGCTTCAAACAGCCGAGGAAACGGAGCGTGGCAGTGTCTAGTATGATATCCAATGCAACTGCAAGCTCGTCAATTCAGATGATTACTGGGAGCACATCAAAATTACACTTCAAAACGTAAAAGGAACTACAGCTTCTAGCACCACGGGTCTAGAGGGAGGGAACAATGTTTCACAATAAACTGAAGGTTAACAGAATTACACTAGTGTGTCACTTTCCCCATCTCCTTATTTCACTAACCGTTTAAATATCGGGTGAAATTTAAAAAGGTAAGACACAAGAGTGGAGTTTTACTGCTACTCTGAACTAGTGTTTTAACAAACAAACAAACACAGTCACTAAAAGAAAGTGTTGCACTTGTTGCACTTTTTTTCTGATGAAGGGTTTAGGCCCGAAACGTCAAGTTTTCCTGCTCCTATGATGCTGCTTGACCTGCTCTGTTATCTCTGTTGCACTTGTTCGCTGAATTACAGACATTGTTATTGATCGAATGTCCCACCCAAAAAGCGTCTCTAAAATAGAATCAAGATACCATCGCAATGTGGACACAACATTTGATAAACCACAGCGGGGAACTCAAGGTATTTCCAGTCTGCAGTGAGGAGGTCGAATATTGAACGGCATTGCTCCGAACAAATTCGCAACGTTACAGATAACTAAACCGAGGTTCAAAACTCAGGCCCATTTAGTTTCTTGGGAATTAGTGTCAATTGAACTCAGATTTAAAGACAGAAATCCTTAAAAGGTGACAGTGCAAGCTATCGAATCAGAATGCAGAAGATGGCCATTCGACCCATCATGCTGGTATAGGGTGTATGAAAGAACCAGCCAATTAGTTGGCTGCGCTGCCTTTCCTCGTTCGCACTGCAAGTTTCTCCATTTCAAGCAGAGAGCGCTTTTGGAAATTACTGCATCGCTTCTGACTGCCCTGTCAAGCAACTTATTACAATCATGACCCACTGTGTTGGCAAAAAACATCCCCCCCAACCACCTTGGATTTTTTTGACAATTAACTTCAAACCAAGTCAGCTAGTTACTGATGGAAGCCGTTTCTCCCTATCCAAATTTTTTTAGAGCATCTATTAAGCACATCTTTAACGGTCACTACGCTGAAAGGGAACAATTCCAACTTCTCCAGACCTTCCACTAGAAATAGCGTAGTGCAGAAAGCTGCAAGGTCTTGGGGTATGCATAATAGTACAAGTTGAGGGGCTGTTAGGAGATATTTGGGATCCTTGGTCTGATGACTAGAGTACAACAAAAACAAAAATCAGAATGATAACAGCACAGCCATTTGGCTTATTTTATTTTTTTAAAAAAGAGCTTTCTGCAAGAGTAAGCAGCCAGGCTTATTTCCCCTCCCGTTCCCTATAGGTCTGGAAAGATCCCATTGGTAATCATCGCATCCTCTTCTGAAAGAGACATTTAGACTTGCCTCCATCTCACCCAGTCAGTGCATTCCAGATCCTAACCACATCCTGCATTTGAAGTAAAGCCACCATAGATGTACCAGGGTATACCTGCTCTTATTATAGAGAGAGGACCGTTGGTTCTTTCACCCAACAATCACCACGCTTCAGGCAAGGGGAGACATGGACTCGGACAGCCCTTCACAACAAGCGGAGCCAATACAGGAAATGAATCCACACTATTGGGAAACTAGCCCTTCAGTCAACTGAGCTAACAGTATTTCCCTTATGTCATTTTTGGTATCCACTTCAAAAAGCAGCGTCCTCTGGTTCTTAACTTTTCTGCCAATGGGAAGGGAGTTACTCTTAATCTGTAAGAGGCACTGATTAGGCCTCAGGTGGAGCATATGGCCAGGACTGGGCAGCAATTTGGCAAGAACGTCAAGGCCTTGGAGCAGATACAGAAGAGGCTCAGTAGAATGGCATCAAGGATAAGACATTAAGCCACAAGAGCAGAAGTAAACCATTCAGCTTTTCGAGTCAATGATTTCAAGGCTGCTCCACTATCCTCAGTTCCAGTTTCCAGCCTTCTCCACGTAAACCCTTGATTCCCCTACTGATCAAAAATCTGACTCAGCCTTGAATATACTTCATGACCTCACCTCAAAGCCTTCTGTAGTAAAAACCTCCGATCCACTACCCTCTAAGAAGACATTCCTCCTCATCCCTGACTTAAATGGGCAACCATTTGCTCAGATTATGTCAGTAAATCCTAGCCCTCCCACAAGATGAGGAGACCTGGTTATTTAGTGAGACTGGAGAAACTGGGGCTGTTCTCTTTAGCACAACATATGACAGGAGATTTAGTAGGGAAACTTCAGTAAAAATCTTGAAAAGGTTTTAATAATTTACCCTGATTCCAAAGGACACAGCAAGTGCAAAGTACCAGAGAGTACTATTAAGGTTAGAAAAGGAATTCAGCAAGTTGTTATGGAATGATGGGGGCAGGGGGATGAAAGCAGAAGAAAGTTTCAAAGTAACTTATTAAAGTATTTGAAGAGAAAAGAGCTAGTTCGTGGGACAAATTGGGCCGGACGGAGGGCTAAAAGTCCTCATCGGCGTGGCTAAATTCCGAAGGGATTGCAGCTGGAGGTTGGAGATTTTTCTGATCAAGACAACCTCGGAGGAGAGGGAGAAGATTGGTTAAGTATAAGGCGATCATTGTACGTTTAGATGTTATTTCATTGGGTGGGTAGCTCCTATAGCTGCAAGTGCAGGCTGGATAACAGCAGGGATGGAGGCGAGGGGCAGTGGCCCGACATGAAAAGTGCGGCCAACTTTAAAAACGCACATATCGAAGTATGCTGAGCAGAGTTTGCATTGATTTGGATACAGCAACCTGTAAGCAGCCGGCGTTTCCAGCTTGGCTGCAGAGTGGGAAGGGAGGGTGAAAGTGTAAAGTGCGGGGGGTGTAAAGGGTGCCCCAGGCTCTCGCTCACCTTCTGCTGTCTCCTGGCCATGTCAGTGGGTTGTTTGGCATTAAAGGGGTAGGCGATGCACCGCAGCAGGAACACGTAGAGCTGCAGCGCCTTCCTCTTCTGCGAGTCTTCCTCCTCCCGCTGGATCCTCTCCTGCTCTTCCCTCTCCTTCTCGCTGACCAGAGACGGGCTCGGGCTGACGGGGCGAGCACTGGCCGTCCCTCGCCCCTCGCCGCCCCGGGTGGCCGGCAGAGAGCGGGTGCTCCCGCCGCTCCCTCCGCCGGTCAGCGGAGGCTCCTTCGCGGCATCGCCTTCCAGTACACCGTCCGACTCCTCCTCGCTGGAGGACGGGTCCAACATGGTCCGCTAAAGAAATACAGAGACTGGGGAGAAGCCAAAGGCTGAAGAACGGTCGGGGGGAAAGGAAACTGAGAGCGTTAAAGGCAAAGCCAGATCTCCCCCATCACCATACGCCTTAGTTACTGACTCCCTGCACACAGTCTCAATCGCGCTCTCTCTCCACCTCCTTCTTAATTAAGTAGAGCCTGAAATAGGGCGGAGTTGGTGCTCAGTGAGTCCCGGACGATTTGCTTGCATAGACCTATCACAGATGGAAGTTCGCCAGGAAGCGCTAAGTCACAGGTATCCAACCTGTAGCTTAGTGAGCAAGCAACACGTGGGGCTCTGCAAGCAGCAAGCAGACTCCTTCAACTTACAGTGTTAGACCTCTCTCTCCCTCGCTGCACTCCAACTGTTCACAAACCCGGGGTGGGGCGGAGGACAGAATCGGATCTGCCCTCTCATTGAAAAACAAAACTGCAATGTTATTGTACCACAACCTGGAGCCCAAACACAGCAGGAAGTCAGATGTTCACACAGATTAGCTTCTCCTTTTACTGATCCAGGACTGCAAGAACAGAGAGGATCTGCTGTTAACCCTTTGAGTGTCAAACATCATCACAGACACCCAGCACTTCTAAAAGAATTAATTCACACAGGAAGCGCACGTCATCGGCCAGAAAATAAAGTACAAGGGAAAATTAAATTCTGTTTGCCAAAATAATTTGAAAAGATCTACAAACGATGAGGAGAGAGATCTAAGCAGATCAAGAATAATAACGATCAGAGATTTTTTTTTGTTTTGTTAGCTCCATACGAAGCTCACGCCAAGAGTGTATTCACATAGAATTTGAATTCTTAAATATATAAAAAAATTATTTATGGAACATCTTATTTCTTATCCCCAATTACCAATGAGGATGTGAATTGGAGCCGGAGGTTTCTAGCAATCTAGTAGTTTGATTGTAATTTTACACAGTGAAGCGTTTCCCCCTTATTCCAGATTCACCTCTTTAATCATAGTTAATTTCCACAGCTGTCGCATTTGAACTCAAATCCCTCAAAAGTAAAGATGAGGCGACAGATTGCGAGACTAACAGCATCACCCCACCTTCTCCACACACACACGTGAGCCAAATATACGGTCCCTGCTATGGAACAAGGGCAAGGCAAAGAAAAATTAAACACAAAAATGTTACTTTTTAAATATCCCAGCATTTAACGTTACTGTCAGCAGTGAATGAAGCAAAGTCGACAAATTAATTACAATTTAATAGGAAAACAGGCCCTTGCGAGACGTGCAGAGGTTGAACGCAATTCTGAAAAAGACCCGACTCCGGCTCTGATTCTGGGATTTTCTTGTGTTTTGATTTGGGGAATAAAGTCAAAGAATGACACTTCAGAGAGAGGCGCGATAAACCGTTTGTGGGCCTCTGCCACATCTTTGGAAAAGCTACTTTATTAGCCTTCCTGCTCCTCTGATGCTGCTCGGCCTGCTGTGTTCATCCAGCTCCACACCTTGTTATCAGCCCTGCTCCCGCGTTTCTTCCCCTACCCCTCAACCTCTGAAATAGTTTTCTTAATGAGGTGTTTATTATCTTTTAGGGAAAAGCACAATTCACTTGCTGCGAGTGGATTTTGTTGTGGCCCTGATTTTTCCTTCCATAGGACATATTGGAGGTCCCGGGCTCCAACTATATAAACTCACCAAGTTGAAGGGCGGTCTGAATGAACGTCCACTGAGACTTGTGAAATCACAAAGTCTGCCGAAGAGGAACAAAGAGAGGAAAATTACCAAGTGAAGTTTTTTTTAAAAAATAAGCACAATTTACTTACTACATATTTTGGGGAATGCGGTACTAAAGTTGTTAGGAACTTCTCATTGGAGGCCACAGAGGAAGTGAGGTGGAGAGGCTGAACAAGAGAATTCTAGAGTTTGGAGACTCAGCACCTGAAGGCGTTACCTAAACAGAGCAAAGAAAATTCAAGGATAACAAGGTGTAAGGTGTAGAGCTGGATGAACACAGCAGGCCAAGCAGCATCAGAGGAGCAGGAAAGAAGGGTCCAGACCCGAAACGTCAGCTTTCCTGCTCCTCTGATGCTGCTTGGCCGGCTGTGTTCATCCAGCTCTCGACCTTGTTTTCTCAGATTCTCCAGCATCGGCAGTTCCTGCCTTCAAAGAAAATCAAGGATGTGCAAGAGACCAGGAGCACGACGATCTTATCCGATTGCAGCACTGACTGGGGTGAAAGAGATTCAGAGAATCAAGACTGGAATGGTTTAAAACAACAATGTGTAAAAGTATTATTGAACAGATTGAAAAGTCGCCTTATATTTATCTTTTAATCTTGATTCTTGAATAGTGGCAATCAACTTTTCTTTCTTAGAGATTAATGCAGAATTGTCGGTACATCTAGCCTTCGTTCAGTACAGTCAGTAGGCTTGGCCTTGCAAACCAAGCAAGTAACAACTGTCTTCGGAAATTTTAACTTATCCCAGGTACTTAAGAAGCTGTAGTGCAACGAATGTGAAAAAAAGTGTAGATTCAACATTTGTACTAAACGTAGAAAGATGGAAACAGAAGGAGTAGGCTGTTCAGCCCTTCAATCTACTCTCCCATTCAATACAATCACAGCTCCATAAGCTGTTCCTGCTTTCAACCCATACTCTTTGAATCCTTTAGCCCTCAGAACTATATCTAACTCCTTGAAAACGTTCAATAATTTGACCTCAACCACTTTCTGTGACAGGTATGGGGATCTTGTCCAAGGTGCTGTACAATTAGAGCAAGACATCCCTGCTTGTGTAATTGAATCCTTTTGCTACAAAGGCCAACATACCAACTGCCTTCCTCACCGCCTGCTCCACCTGCTGTCTATAGTACATTGACAATGATAAGTTAAGACAAAGTCAAGTAAGATTTACACCAGCACTTGGGAAACATTTCCCCCATTGTGACTTCATTTTGGGGCCTGGAAACATTTGCATTTGGGAATTGGAGGGGGCAGAGTGATGGATAGAAAACCTGCGAGATAAGGAGGTGATGGGATGGGGCAGAATTCCATAACAGCCGCCCTTGCCTTAGATCTTGCAACCCGGCTGACAACCCCACTTGGGGTGATTTCAGGAACACTTGATTTATACTCATCTTAAGTTAATACTTTGAAAGATACCAAGAAAAGACTGAAGAAAATATTTTCTGTGAATCTTCCATGCTCTGTTCCATTAAAAATGCTTCTTCACATTTCATCTTTTAAATGAGGACATATTTGTACTCCACAACAGACATATACACAAATTAGGAGCTGAGGTAGACCACTTGGCCCCTTAAATATGCTCTTTCATTACACCGCATTCCCATCTCCCAGTGAGAACCTTTCACCACTTTTCCCTTTGCTGATTAAGGACTCTGTTCGTTAAAAGGTGTTCGAAGCAGAGTTCCCAAGACTCAGGCCTAGATTTTTAAAAAATTCTCCTTTAGTATACATCTTTAAACAGTGACTCATTGTTTTAGATTCTCCCACCAAAGAAAATATCCTTTCTACATGCACCTTATCAATACACTCGGGACCTTACGTGTTTCAAGAGAGTCATCTATCACTACAATGGATACAAGTCCAATCTTTCTCAAAAGACTACTCACTCATTTCAGATATTAGTCCAGTAAACCATCTCTG
>JAHRHZ010000021.1:43410026-43472679 GCA_024137785.1 Ginglymostoma cirratum
TTTCCTGCTCCTATGATGCTGCTTGGCCTGCTGTGTTCATCCAGCCCCACACCTTGTTATCTAGAACTAAAATTCTTTGCAGTTTATCAGCTGCTTCACAGTTGTTCTACATCTTATGAAAAATGCATTGTATTTCACTTTCATCAGTAGTTTGCAATTCCTTATTCATAATAATCCATATGAGTCACTACTCAACATGAGCTTTAATTCAATTATGTGGTTAGTCTGCCTTTCTTTCTTTAAAACCAAAATTCAAAGTATTACTGGTTTACCAATTTCATGTTACATTCTATTCACCTCATGATGTAAAGGATGTATTTCTGTGATTAATATCTCAATGTGAACACTGGTGATACAAGTGACCACTGAAAACAAAATTCTCACTCCATGGAAATTAATGGGTATGTCACGATGTTTAAATGTACTTCAGGGCTGCCTCCCAAAACCTGCATTACAGCAGATGGAAGTTGTGAGAAAAAATAGGCTCTGACAAGAGTGGAGAGTGAGGGACAAGTTGCAGTGTTTGGAAAAATCATGCACAATTGATTAAAACTCAAACACATATTTTAAGCCAGTGAGCCCAACTGAAACTTAACATTAAAAATGATAAATTTATTTACTGTTCCATTCCCGTCGAAACCACCGTGATGACTATTTTCAAAACCACAAGTGACCAACGTGTCAAAAGCAGCTGTCAGAAGCAGACTTACGCTTCATTAATGTAAATTGGTGTTTCATCACAAGGTGAAGACATCAGTGCAATTTCAACCAAGTGAGTCAGAATTCTTCCCCAGCAGCAATCTTCTGGAATAAAGGCTTTATTGAGATTGAGATTGGTCTAATTGAGATTGGCTTCAGCAAACATGGCATTATTTAAAAGGATATCTTACAGATCATTAGAATCTGTTTTCCATGGTATTTTAACGAATGGCATAGCAGCAGTAACACTGGACTAATAATTTGGCAATGTGGATTTAAATCCCACTATGGTAGCTGATGAAATTTGAATTTAATCAATAAATCTGCAATTAAAAGCTGGTCCCAGTAATCATGATCTCAAAGCTTTCATCAGTTTTTGCAAAACCCATCTGTTTCATTGTTGTCCTCTGGGGAGGGAAACATGCCATCCTTACCTGGTCTGGCCTACACATGGTTTCAAATCGACAGCAATGTTGATGACTATTAACTACCTTTTAAATTGGCCTGGAAAACATTTGGTAGATTGGCAATTAGGGATGCGAAATAAATGCTGGCCTTACCAGTGACATTTGCATCCCTTGAAAACAATAAAGTAAAAAAAAAACAGAACTGTTGAGTTTGGAGTTTAATTCTTTCTGATTTTCTTATCATTTACTTGCACTGCTCAATAGTTTTACCTTTGCTTTTCATTCCTTTGGATGGAAGGAAGTTAACAGAAAGTGGTGCAGTAGTAGCAGGGTCATTAATCAGGACAATCTGCAGCCAGAGCTATTCAGTAACACCGGGATGAAAAGAGCTGCACAGAAGGGGAGTTATCTACTCATAAAGCCGAGAGACGATTAGCTGGTAGCTTTAAGGAGGTACACTGCTTCAAAAGCTTCACTTCATTAAGCAGACTATCATTAATCTATGCAGCAGGATATGTTAGATCAAAGGGCTCATTTTCAAACTAAAGGTAACTGCTTCAGCACAATTCAGAAAGATGGCAGAAAATATGAAACCATTGTAGCTGGACAACAGCTTCCACCACATTAGGTGCACTCAAGAGTACTGGTGCGGTAGCTAGGACACAGAAAACAAGCTAACTATGCAGGAAATGTGGTCTGTATGTCCATTGCAAAGCTGTTCTGTGTTCCAAGATGTTTTCAAGTCACGTGGTGCAAAAGGGCTTGTATATGCAGAATGTCTAATTCCAGAAATATAATCAGAGGCTACTGAACAAAAAGTATTTGCAACATACTGTCAGCAACAACAGCAAGTGTGCCAAGGATTTACTTAAACACAAGCACAGCAAGACTAACTGTGGTCAAGATTCAGGGTGGAAGAAGCTCCAACGAAAGGCAATAGAGTTTCCACATTGAGCATGTGACATATTGTGTGGATGAAATCAAAATTAGAAACTTTTGTCATTGATAACATCATATGCCTGAAGAAAGTTGGCAAACATTCTCTCAGGACCAAAGATGACATGGGAGCTAGTGCAAACATCCTGCTGGTCTGAGCACCTGCACCATTGGAAGTCAATAATATAACATACAGCGGCAAAACTGACTGAACATAATGTGACACTCATTCAGTGCATTTGTACATTGATGATGAAATGCAGCCAATAAAATTCTGCATGGGCATGAATGAATGAGAAATGGCAGGACTACCAATGGGCAGGGAACTCGACAGTATGACCATCCATAAAATTGCCAACTTACCTATTACAGCTGAACAGCCCACGAATACTCGCATTGAATCAGTCCAGAACTTACAATAGAAAAAACCCAGAAAGATTTGATGCTGTTGGAAACTTCAAAGCTGATGTTGTATTGCACCTCAGAAGATGAAATTCTATCAAACTACCCTCCCAGAAAATGCAGTGGTAACAGACAAGCTTAAGAGTGAGCTGGATGAAAAGAAGAGCTAGATTATATGAAATGTATTGGCACAGCATTAGTACAGAGACTGGAGCTGTTTAATTACGTATGTGCGAAAGACAGATTGCATGATCAGGCTATGCCTGGACTCAAGACATCTTAATTCGTTCCATAAAGAGGTGTCACTCAAAATCTCAATATGAGGAGAATTGAATTCAAAACTCAAAGGAGCAAGAGCCTTTCCCAGTCTGGATGCCTAGCATTGATATTGGTCAGTTCACTCAAGAAATCACTCCTCCCAGAACAGCATTTGGAAGATAAGGCTTCCAGGGACCACATCTCAATCTATCAGTCAGGGTCTGTTCCAGCATTATATGGACAGAATGACAGAAAACATTCCTGGATGTGTGTATTGCCAATGATATTGTAGTGATGGGTAAAACCAAAGAGCAGAACAAAGATCAATATGCACTGACAGTGGCAGCTCATTGTGAGGGACTCACCTTCAACATTAAGAAGTGCCAGGTAGGTCAGATCAACTATTCTGGCTTAATCTGGTCAGGCTGAGGGATCCATCGAGACTCAGGTGAGACGAAGGATGGTGTGACTTATGCTTACTCCCCAGAACAAAGAAGATCTGTAGAGTTGTCTCAGATTTTTAAAATTCCTAGTACTACACAGACCAAGCTTTTAAAATGCTTCATATATGTGGCAGGTGGACCACTGACACATGTTTGAATCAATCAAATAAGTGTTACCTGCAGAAATCTGTATCCAGTAGTAATACGACCCAATGAAGATGAAGATCCTGGAGGGTGATGCATTTCAGAGAGGGCTAAGAAAGAGCATCACACAAGATGGCAAATCAATTGTGTTTAAATCCAAACGTCTATTGCAAGCTCAATCCAACTATTCCAACATAGAATGTGAAGCTCTCTGGCATTCAGTATCGCAAGATTCCAAATGTACTTCTTTAGGTCAGCAGTTCACTGTGGAAACCAAGCACAAACTATTGAAGGGAGCTAGCCAATTGAATACAAAATTGGCTTGAAGGTAGGAGACAGAGGGTTGTGGTGGAGGGATGTTTTTCAGATGGGAGGCCTGTCACCAGTGGTGTACCCCAAGGATCAGTGCTGAGTCCACTACTTTTCACCATTTATATAAATGATTTGGATGTGGATAAAGGAGGAATGGTTAGTAAAGTTTGCAGGTGACACCAAAATAGGTGGTATAGTGGACAGTAAAGAAGACAATGGAGCCTTGATCAGATGGACCAATGGGCCAAGGAGTGGCAGATGGAGTTTAATTTAGATAAGTGTGAGGTGTATTTTGGTAAGGCAAACCAGGGCAGGACTTATACAGTAGATGGTAGAGTCCTGGGGAGTGTTGCCAAACAAAGAGACATAGGGCTGCAGGTGCATAGTTCCTTGAAAGTGGAGTCGCAGGTAGACAGAGTGGTGAAGAAGGTGTTTGACACGCTTGCCTTCATTGGTCAAAACATTGAGTGTAGGAGTTGGAATGTCATCTAGTGGCTGCACAGGGCATCGGTGAGGCACTTTTGGAATACTGTGTACAATTCTGGTCGCCCTTCTATAGGAAGGATATTCTTAAACTTGAGAGGGTGCAGAAAAGATTTACAAGGGTTAGAGGGTTCGAGTTATAGGGAGAGGCTGAATAGGGTGGGGCTTTTCCCCCTAGAGCATCAGAGATGGAAGGGTGACCTTATGGAGCTTTATAAAATCATGAGGGGCACGAATAGGCTGATCTCCAAGGTCTTTTTCCTCGGCTGGTGGAGTCAAAAACTAGAGGACATAGGTTTAAGGTGAGAGGAGAAAGATTTAAAAAGGATTTTGGGAGTAAGTTTTTCATGTAACGGGTGGTTCGTGTCTGGAACAAGCTGCTGGAGGAAGTGCTGATCCAATTACAATATTTAAAATGCAACTGGATGAGTTTATGAATAGGAAGGGTTCAGAGGGACAAATGGGACTAGGTCAATTCGGGATGTCTGGTCAGCACAGATGGGTTGGACCGCAGGGTCTGTTTCTATGCTGTTCGACTCTGTGAGTCTTTTGGAGATCAATACTTTGTCAACCAATGAAACAATATTCAGTGCATTTGCACGTAAATCTAGCCATTAGTTGATGGCAAAAACAATTGGTCCCAAGATATACACAGGTCAGAGAGTGCCTTGCATTTTTTATACAAGCAAGTTCCATTTAGAATCTACTTGAGAGGTGTAATGAGGGCATACCCTTTGGAAGGTGACAGCTTGGTGTACAGACATCAATCACAAGATAGCATTTCCCTCAGCACTCAAGCTTCCTGTATTATTCAACCATATGCATCAACCATTGTGCAGCTGGATCTCGTTCAAAGTAAAGCCTGGAGAACATTCATGGTTTCTATTATATCTCTGCTCTCCTTATTTATGCATTTCTTTACCAGTTCTCTGAACAATGAATCTTTAGTTCACTCTCACAATCCGTCTTACATGCCAGAAAGAATCATCAAAATTCAGGCTCGGTGTCACATGGAGCACTGTACAACTGTAGTATGTAGCACCAATGTTTTATTCATTAAATTTCCTTGCTATTGAACCTTCGAGAAAACAGCAAAAGGAAATTAACAAAATATTTATGCTTTCAAAACGAAATAAAACATTTCTTTCCGTCGCTTCTCCTGAATGATGCAGTTCACGTATCCCAAGTTTGCCAAGAGTCTGTCACATGCAAGGCTAGAGAGATGATTAAGAACCACTTAAGTGCATAAAGTATTACAATCCACATTTAATTCTGTCCACATGCGGACTTCCAGAACAGGAGTGATTGAATAACAAGCTGGAGTGGATGCTTTTTGTTTCCTTTCTCGGTCAGGACATTGAAACCACTTGAGTTCACTATCAAAACAACTGAATGCCGCTCCATTGACTGGGATCATTTAACTCAGTAAATTTACAGACCAGTTTCAAGATAACAATGAATGCAACACCAACATACCGCTTCACCTACTGGTGAATTAGTTCTAATTGTCATCATGCAAGAGGGACAATGTAAACGAGGTGCTGAAAACTTCCACAGCCTATAAACTCTGAGAGGTTTATAATTAGGTTAAACATTACTCCGCAGTGTTCATTTTACCTAGAATTTCAGTTTCCTGAAACATCATTTTTTATATTTTCTTTTATGAATAAAAAAAAGCCAGCTCTGATGATCTATGGTTTTGCAGCAAATTAAAATATTTTAGCTGTGAATGATGCATAAATTGTTGCACAATACTTCAAACATCTTGCACAACAGATTGTCTACATCAACCTATTGACTAAAAGCTGCCTGCTTTATTCCCAGGGAAAACTATCACTTGGCTCACTGTTGCATGCTGATTAAAGCCAAGTTACTATCTTTTAAGTGAGAAACCTTTGGGTTGAAAGTTTCAGGTTTTTCCATTTCTTTCGATTTGTATACGCGTCGATGATAACAAGAACACAAAAGCTCGAGCAGTACATGAATAAGGATTGAGGGACAGACAAAGATTTGCTTACTGCTCCATCCATCCTGTCCCACTTAAAAATGATGTGTTATGATTCTAAATGCATTTACACCTCAACTGTTAGTCATCTATTGGGGATGATCCAGATATCAAGATAAAAATAACTTGGTAAATTCCTCTGTCCGCCGATATGTTATCAAAATGAGTCTAAGTGATGACCCTCACTTTGATTTAAATTATAATTTAAATTATAGATTATTTACTTCTTGTAAGAGATTGAGCTCCAGCCCCAGTGAGAAATAACTGTAGTTCTCACTCAAAGGAATTCAATGTATCAGCGTTCACTACACATTCTAGAAGCCTGTTATACAATGTGATTGTCTCAGGGAAACACTTCCTAACATCCAATGTAGTTCTGCCTTTAAATAGAGTCACAGAGATGTGTAGCCGCAGAAACTGACCCTTCCGTCCAATTTGTCCATGCTGGCCAGATTAGTACCAAATAATTTGAGTTTGTGACCGAAAGGGCCTCCTTGTTGGAAACCAGGCACAAACACCTCAGGGCATGGTCCAAGGCACCAGCCACCCACACACACACATGTCCATGAAGATTGTCACTTGACCAGCCTCTAAGAACATAAGAGATATATCTCTGATCCACTTACAGGATGCTTCTACACTTCAATGCTGCGTCCTAGGGTATAACAGAAACTAACATTGTAATGCTGCAGCCAGGACACTTTGTGCTAAGGGACATGCAGCCGGTTCATGGACTGGGCCATTTCTGTCATCTACACCTGTTCTTCTAGCACTCATTCAATCTGATCCTTGCCTTACTTTGCCTTGCAGTTTTGCACCTTGCACCGCCAGAGATACCAGGCACACAGGGTATTTCATTGTGCTGTTAAGCACAGACACACTGCCAGGAAGCTTGTCTTGGTTGTCAGCAGTCCTCGGTTAGATCAAGGGAGAAAGTTGTCAGTTGGGGCCCCTTCACAGGAAGTCAAGGGCAGCTTCCAATACCAGTCAAGGGAGTCTGGCTTGGACATGGTCAGTCAGCTGCTCAGGACACTCAGTCAGGAAGCTCCCTTCATAAGGTCTAAGGATCAAATATTGGGCAAATTCTTACCAGTCTTCAATCCTTCTGCCCTATTGTGGGCAGTTTTCCTCCTGAAATGGAAGAAGAAGGTGTTAGAGAGAGGAAAATAGGTGTTACAGCTGTTATTGTTGGTGCTGGTGGGGAGGCATCCTGTATAATTGAGTAGGCAGCACAGAGGGCATGCAGGTGTCAGGAGATGGGGTGGGTGAGCCTTAGTAGAAGGTGGGTACCACAGCAGAGAGAGAGGATGAGTGTGAGGCATCAGTGAGAAGATGGTGGTACTTACCGTGGCAGAGTGGAGAAGTTCTTTGACTCTCTTCCTAAAGTGCTGTACATTCCTCCAGATGGCTGACACTGCACTATCTGGATGGCAACCTTAGACCAAGCTGGCGTGGACTGGTGTTGTGGCTTTGACTGCTGGTCCTGGGGGTAGTGGACATCCTGCCTTTGCATCACCCTGAACACCAGGACCTCCAGGTCCTTACCCACAAAGTGTGAATCAGTATCCCCTTCATTCCCATGGCTGGGGCAAATGTCAGCAACTATGCAGGGCAGGTCTGGACTAAGAGTATTATCGGAGCGTGCAATGGCCTAATAAAGGTAGCATCGGCACCAGAGATGCTGGTTCATTCCAGGATATCCTGGTAGTGGCGACTTGTTCTGGACTCAGCGTGTGATAGAATGGAGCTACAACTGGGCAAGAGAAGGGTCACTCGAGCCACATAGATAGTCAATGAGGTGAGTTGGTGAGATCCAACAAGAAATCTGATTGGGTCTGGTGAAGAGAAACCCTGTATGATCACAGAGCTGCACAGCATGGAAACAGAGCCTTTAGTCCAACTTATCCGTGCTGACCAGATATCCTACATTAATCTAGCCCAATTTGCCAGCATTTGTCCCATATCCCTCTAAACCCATCCTTTCCATACACCCATCCAGATGCCTGTTAAATGCTATAATTGTACAAGCCTCTACCACTTCTTCTGGCAGCTCATTCCATACACGCACCACCCTCTGTGTGAAAAAGTTGCTCCTTTTTAATCTTTTCCTTCTCACCTTAAACTTATGCTCTCTAATTTTACCACCCCCACCCCAGGGAAAAGACTTTGTCTGTTCACTCTATCCATGCCCCTCATGATTTTATAAACCTCTATAAGGTCACCCCTCAGCCTCTAATGCTCCAGGGTGAATCAATAAAGAATAAAAATGCCCCTGTAGTTATGATACAGAAAAACTACTAAAAAGATCTATCCACTGGGGTGGCCATTTCAGTAGAGTAGTGTCGGACATATTGGAGAGATTAAAAATCAAATGACCTTGCACTTTTGAGTAACAGGGTTTGCAAAATAAACAGAAAATCAAAGGTAGTAGGAACTGCAGATGCTGGAGAATCTGAGATAACAAGGTGTAGAGCTGGGTGAACACAGCAGGCCAAGCAGCATCAGAGGAGCAGGAAGGCCTAGACCCTTCTTCAGAAATTTCCTGCTCTTCTGAAGCTGCTTGGTCTGCTGTGTTCATCCAGCTCTACACCTTGTTATCTCAGAAAATCAAAGGAATGCCTTGACAAAGAAATGTGGCCAGGCATGATATTGACCATGAATGATTAAAATACAAGTCTGGTGGTTAGTTTAAGGTGGAGGTAGAATATGGGAGGGTCATTTCTGAAGATCAACTATTAATAAAACTACTTGTCAAAAGATTCAAAAGCAAAGAGATCAGAATTTTGTTCGAGGGAACTATCTACAATTTTGAAGTTTTCGAGGGCAAGTACATCTTATCTGTGACGTTTGCCTTTGTGTACAAAGGTCCATAAAGGAACCTACTTTCCAACAGTTAATGGGAGAGGTAAAGTTACTCTGCATGTAATTATCCTGAACAACCTTGTCGTGTATGTATAAAATCTGTTAATAAACCCCACCATCAAGATTCTAGTGCTTACTTGAAACATACCTTTATAAATTATATGACGAAGGACATTGCCCAAGAGTTGATCCTACATCATGGTCAGAACAATGTGGGGGTGGTGGAAGTGGGGGTCTAAAAGTTTTTTTTAGTTCTCCAGGACTGAAAGCTCTTCAATTAAGTATGATAGTTTTGGATTTCAGTAAGAAAGAATGCAAAGCAAATGACCAAAATAATTAACTTCTGTAGATGTGAGCTATGCCAATACAGTGCTTTCTCTGCATGGGGCTAGAGCTATGTAAATGAACAGTGGAGGATTTTGATAGATACATCTTGGAAGCAGCAGAAACACATACATTTTCACATATCAAGGTTTTTTTTTTGTCAAGCTGGCACTATCGGGTGTATGCCGATGTACTTGGGAAATCTACAAATCCTACCTTAAGCTGTAGCTCTGCTGAGAAGGTCCAGAAAGTTTTTGACTGGCCTCATTAAGTAAGTAATTACTAATTTAAAATGCTATGCTTATACATTTCTAAACAACAACAATTTACATTTATATAGCAGCTGTAACACAGCGGTTCTAGCACTGATCACTGCAGACTACTCCTGGTCACAGATCTCCGGTCAGAAAGGCACCCTTCCACTGCTACTGTTTCCTATGACTAAGCCAGTTCTGTATGTATCTTATCAACTCACCGCAGATCCCATGTGACTTTACCTTCTATATCATACTGCCATGAGGCACCTTGTCAAAGACATTGCTAAACTCCGTGTAGAAAACTACCACTACCCTGCCCTCAGTCATCTTTGTCACTTTCTCAATTAAATTTGCCAGACATGTCCTTCCCAGTACAAAGCCCTCGTATTGCTAATTAGTCCATATTTTCCCAAATGTAAGTAAATCCTATCCCTAAGAATCTACTCCAATAATTTCCCTACTGCTGACGCAAAGCTCATTGGCCTGTAATTTCCAGGATCCGTGTTTCCCTCCTTAAACAAAGGAACAAGGTTGGCTATTCTCCAGTCCTTTGGGACCTCTAGATCCCGGAACGTTAAGTTGCTAGTCTTGTCCCGCTCTCAACAAAGACTCTGTAATAGCTAGAATATCATAGTTAAATATATTAGTTCATGCTCCAAGTTCATCTGCCTTATCTGTCATACTCCTCATATTAAAACAAGTACACCTCAGACCACCAGTCCCACAATGTTCAGTAACCTCTCCTTGTCTGTTCTTCCTCTTAGTCTTACTGACCTTAGTTTCTGACTCCTCCTCGGTCATTTTACTTTCTGAGCTACTGCTCTGGTTCCCAACCCCTTGCCACACTAGTTTAAATTCTCCTGAGTGCCACAAGCAAACCTCTCTGCTAGGATATCGATGCCCATCCAGTTTAGGTGAAACCCATGCTTCTTGTACAGGTGCCACCTGCCCCAGGAGACATCTCAATGATCCACATTTCCAAAGCCCTCCCACTTACACCAGTATTTAGTAATTAACTGCATAACTTTTGTATAGCTAGCCTCACTGGCACGTGGCACAGGAAGTGTTCCCAAGATTACAACTGCTTTTCAACTTCTTACTTAACCCCTTACTTAACACTCTGACTGACCCTGCTCCTCATGTATTTATCCTGCTGTTCACCCCCAGGTTTGCTGTGACTGACCCTGCTCCTTGGGTGTTTATCCTGCTGTTCACCCCCAGGTTCGCTCTAACTGAACCTGCTCCTCAGGTATTTATCCTGCTGCCGTTGTTCACCCCAAGTTCACTCTCCTTTGCTCTGTTGCTACTGCCACTGCTGGGACTGACTGAAGTCAATCCAAGTACATGACACAGAAAGGGGTAGATGAGTGTGCAATTAGAAAGAGCTGAAATAAGCTAGCTAAAGACATGTGTGGGACATGAGCACTGACACAAATTTGTTAAACTAACTGGCTTGTTTTTGTCTACATGTCATCCACATGTCAATTAAATTTTTCATGATAAAGAGGATAGGAATTGTTTTTGTGTTTGTTTTTGTTTACAAACCCCAGGATATTTTTTATTGGGGGGCTGGCTACAATTTTAATTCTATTCAGCATGAAAAGATTATCAAAACATCATACAGGTTAGAAGGAAAGTAAGTCTCTGCAATTGGTGGAGAAAGCTATTGGGATGATTCCCTTATTGAAAGGAATCAAACATAAAATTAAAGAAGTTATTCTTCAGTTATACAGTGAATTGGTGGTGAGACCACATATTGAATACTGTGTGCAGTTTTGGTCTTATTAATTTAAGGAAAAGTGAAAATGCGTTGCTGGCAATTCAGAGAAGGTTTAATAGATTGACACCAAGGATGGATGGCTTGTCTCATGCGGATAGGTTGGATGGCTGGACTTGTTTCCAGTGGAGTTTTAGAAGAGTGAGGTGTGAAATGATTGAGATAACACAGTATGGAGCTGGAAGAGCACAGCAGACCGGGCAGCGTCAGAGCCGCAGGAAAGTTGACATTTTGAGTTGGGACCCTTCGAAACGTCAACTTTCCTGCCCCTCTGATGCTGCCTGGCCTGCTGTGTTCCTCCAGCTCCACACTGTGTTATCTCTGACTCCAGTATCTGCAGTTCTTACTATCTCTGTGAAATGATTGAGTGGTGCAAGATTCTGAAATGGTCTTGACAAGGTGAATATGAGAAGGATGTTCCCACTTTTGAGACTCTCAGACAGTTTTAAAAATAGAGGTCTCCCTTTTAGGACACGATGAGAAGATTTTTTCTCTTAGAGCATTGGTTGACTTTGGAACACTCTGCCTCAGAAAGCAGTAGAAGCAGGGACATTAAATGCTTGAAACAGAGAGATAGACATATTCTTGATAGGCAAGGAAAACAACAGTTATTAAGGGAGAATGAAATGTGGAATGTTCAACACAAACAGATCAACCATGTTCTTACTGAATGGCAAAACTGACCCAAGGAGCCTAATGGTCTAGATCTGCTTTTTATTTGTAAAATAGTCACCAGACCCCCAAAAACAGCTGAACAAGAGCTCTGACATACAAAGGATTAATCACTAAATACAGCAAGAAAAAAAGCAGCAAAAATGATTTAAAAAGCCATGATTTACTTTCAGTTAATAAAGGCAACTGCACTCCAGAAACAGACACCATTCGCTCATGTCACAAAATAAAATATTCAAACTACAGACGTGTGCACTACATCCTCTGTTCAAGTAAATCAGCCGACCTTCACAAACTCTGACTAAAACTACAAAATATTCATCAAAAGGAGAGTAGAGACATTACATTCTCACAAATTACAGATAATGGTCATAATTTAAACAAAAGCTGCAGAGGAATAACAATTCCAAAACATCTTCCATCACATTTCCTTTGTGTGGCAATTGTCTAAATGCAATAGAGCGAAATTGGATAATGTCATGTACGGCTGATGAAAGATGACTGGATGCATTCACAAAATGTGATGATTTGTTAATGGCAGTATTATTATGTGAAAAGGGAAGGTAGTATCAGAAATCACTGTTTACGTGTGGAACTTTAAGTACTCTGCTTCTGGCACACACCAGAAGTACCAAATTTAAAACTATGCATTTGCAGCCCACAACTATACACACAATGTTTGCAAAGGATGGCAAATCCGAGACTGAGGGGGCATAATTTTGCAAAGTATATGCTAAAAATAGCCATTTTGTGACTTTTACTCTTTTGCATGTAGTTAGGGATTTTCTACATTAAAAACAGTCTTGGAGAATGAGCAGTAAAATTCACAACGGTGACGCCAAGAATGGGAAGCATTAACTATGACAGAGCACAGAAACTGGAACTCTACACAGCATGAAAGATGAAGAATAGACCTGATGAAGGTGGTCAAATTAAGCACATTCTGGAGGTTACAGATAGTCAGCATCAGGAGTGGCATGATTCCACAATATTGCACTGGGTGTGGAGAAACAAGGGGTGGTATTAAAGCTAGGGCAGGTGTTTGGTTCATGACTACCGTGACAAATCTGTATGATCGTGGTTGTTCTCGTTTGAGTCCTTCAGGTATTGATAGAGACATTTTGATTATTGTTCATGTAAAGATGAGGTCACCATAGCCCCAGAGGGCAGCTCTCTCATTAGAGGTAGATGACTGGTGGAGGTTTAACCCAGGGCTCACCACAACTCAGGCGAGTTGTGAGATTCAGAAGGAGAGTTCTACATGGCAGCCTCAGACAATGCAGGAACTGAACCCATGCTGTTGGCATCACAAGCCAGCTGTCCAGACTATTCAGCTAACCAACCCCAACTCTTGTTCATGTACATTTATGTCACACTCCACCTGATGGGTAAGGCCATGGACCAGTGGCTCTAGGTTGTACGATCATAGAATCCCTACAGTGTAGAAGCAGGTCACTTGGCCCAAGAAGTGCACGCTGAGCCTCTGACCAGCATCCCAACCTGACCTATCCCTTTACCCTATCACTGTAACCCTGCATTTCCTGTGGCTAATCCACCGAGACTGCACATCCCTGGGTGCTATGGGCAATTTGATAAATTGATTTTATTTGCTTAATTTATTGTCATGTGTATTTTGTTACAAAATACAGTGAAATGTGTCACCACTCTCCGGCGCCATCTTAAAACACAGAAGGATAAGCTAAAACATCGAATACAAAGGCAGAACAATGAAGAAATAAAGAAAGAGTGTTCAACTTTACAGTACTTCATGTTAAGTGCTCCATATGGACCAAGGGCCTGGTGGCCAGGCACGAATCACCTTCACAGTGCCACTCCTCGGCACTATCTCACCAACACACCCATGGGGAGAATGTGCAAACTCCAAACAGCCTAAGGGTGGAATCAAACCTGGATCCCTGGCACTGGGAGGCAGAAGTGCTAATGACCGAACCACTTGTGCTTCCCTGAGGTCAAGGTCCAACTTTTTTTTGAGCTCCAACACACAACCACTCAGGTTACGGTGACATCATTGCTTACCTCAAAGTTCTATTCACATAATCATCGTGACAGGACACTATTTTAAATCTGGTACACAGTAGAGTCAGACAGCTATATCATGTCTCTGTCATTCAGAGAGCAAGGAGATTACTCACAGTATACTACTTAGCCATTTAATGCACTTTTGGGAAGCGAATTGGCACACAGCAAATTGCCACAAATGAAAATCTAATAACAGGCCATAAAATATATTTTACACACTGGAATAGGGATGAATATTTGTCAGGACACATCTTTTATATTTATCTTTGAATAGTACTGTGTAAACAAAGCAGATACAAATAAAAATGAGTCTCAAGTTGTCTTTAATTGAGATTACAGAGTGGAAATTCTGCATGTCCATGATTCTGGCAGGACAGTGGCACATGGGAAATACTGCTTGCTTTCAATACAAGCTCCAGGGATTTGAAATTTTGAATATATTTTCTGTTCCAGGCAAGTTACCTCTGCACAGTGGGAGCTCAAGTCCACTGAGCACAAATTTTGATTTAGTGCTGTTTATATTCAAATAGGGGATTAAAGTTGCATTTTATTGACATTTATGTTCAGACACACCATAATGTTTGGGAACTTAGGACGAAAATACTTCCAATACTGAAATCTTTAAAAGGACGGAGGCAATGGCCTAGTGGTATTATCCAGCTGGACTGGTAATCCAGAGACCCAGATAATGTTCTGGGGACCAGGGTTCGAATCCCGCTATGGTAGATGGTGGAATTTGAATTCAATAAAATATCTGGAATTAAGAATCTACTGATGACCATGTCAATTGTTGTAAAAACCCATCTGGTTCACTAATGCCCTTCAGGGAAGGAAACTGCCATCATTACCTGGTCTGGTCTACATGTGACTCCAGACTCACAGCAATGTGGTTGACTCTCATGTGCCCTCTGGGCAATTAGGGATGGGCAATAAATTCTGCCTAGCCAGCGATGCCCTCATCCCGTTAATGAATAAAGGAAAAAAAAGCGTCACACAACAGTTTGGTCAGTTATGAACGTACAATGTAGGTTACAGGTTAGGTACATGTTTCTATTCAGTTTACAGTCTTCCCAAACTATTTCAATCCTTGCAGAGCAAAGTGACACATAAGAGAAACAAAACATGAATTGGAGGAAGCTCAGAAAATTCAAGGTCTTATCTGCATGGAAGAGGATATCTTTGGTTATAAGACAATTGAGGAAACAGAAGAAGGGGAAACTGGAGGTCTCCCTTATGCTGTAGACTAATAAGATTTACTGGACAACCAATAAGGTTGTCTGGTCACCTGAGCTTAGCAGGTATTGTTATAAAGTACTTAGGTTAATTTTATGATTGCAATTATTTCTGCACTTCACTTATGGTGTTATCTCACCTTAGCATTTGCAACAGTTAGTTAAAAGGCTGAAATTAGTTGCTCTTTTCTGTTCAAGTGAGTGCTAATTTATACACACCTTATCGAGTCTGTTAGAAAAATCTCACAGCATTTTACAGGCAACTGATGATTAGAGTGTACAGCAACATGTTAGGTATGAAAGGGGTATAGCTGTTTGGCACACAACAAGGAACTCACAAACTGCAGTGGACTGTACAACACGGTTAGAGTGTTGTCAGTGGTGTGACTTCTGGTCAGGGCTCTGGTAGAATTGCTGTTTGACCTTAAGTAAAGATATGGGATCTGTAACATTCAATACATCAGGACGAAGGAAACAGTTTAAGGACTAGAATGAGAGAGGAAGTCAAATGCAAAATGATAATTCAATTTATTAAAGTATTAACTGATATTTGGGATGCATACAAAGTGTGAACTAGCTGTGTGCAAATCAAAGCCAGCAAGTCACGGAGTTTAAGTCAAATGCGCAACTGACAGATGATATGAAATCTTTTGCTCACGAGTAGGAAATTTTGAAAAAAGGCGCTAATAATTTATTCTTTTCACTTGTGTCAACAATGATTTTGGTTCTCGGAAAACTAAATGTTATATTGACAATCCTCTGTCTGTTTGTTGCATAATTCAAGGAAAAATTCAAGAAAAGCGAAAAAAAACCGTTCATATTGCTCAGCTTTTTGTTGTTGGATTATTTTAAGTCCCAGCCCTACCAATGATTCCTGAAATGAAAAAAAAATGCGTTAACGATGCATTCATATTGTCAAATCCCTCCTAGGAAAGGCATTCCGAACCTGACCATAATTGGTGCATGTGTGTATTATGGGGCTCCCAGTGATTACACAACGTCATTGACACAGCTTTCATTCTAATTTTGGCACCTAATCATCATGCCAGGCAAAATGACTAAGCAGGGCTGTAACCACACTTCAAACTATCAGTGACAATAAATGGCAAATCACAGCTGTGCTCAAGTCAGGAGTGTCTAGGTTTGACCTTTATCATGTTGATGTTATTAATGATCAGTCATTTCCTTTCCCTAAATGACAACTTTACAACAACACTTATAAAGATTAAGACGCATTAGAATAGTAACAGCAAAATCAGAATTGTTACTCTTTCTCTACACTTAGTGTCCCCGACCCCATAACTACTTTTTATGACAAATTCCTCAGGCATTGTCATAGGTACCGGACATTTCACCACATCAAAAGAAAACAGGTCCAATCTCCTTCCAGACCGAACCCATTTATAAAGGTACATAACTGTGGGTACCTATCAGCCAACATTTTTATGTTCCCAGCCATGGCTTCTGCTCTTTGTTCCCTCAAAGGTGCTGTTTGATGCCTCAGGCAAAGCAACTGATAAGAACTTGTAAAGAAAAAATACGTGACATTTCTAAAAATATTTGTTATTCTTTAACCATACTTGCATCAATCATGAAGTACATCTCAAAAATGATGAAGTCTTGTTAGGTGTTGTCATACGTTTGGCTGAAAGGTTTTTCTAGTTTATTTCTGTAGCATACAAGCATTTCATTTTGCACTGTACAAAAAGTCTTTCATATAATCCCTCAAAGTGATGAAGGCAGTTGTAACCCGTGTATGACCACATTTGTTTTAAACAATTACCTTCTCTATTAAAGTAAGATGCTCATTACAAACAAAGAGCTCTAATTTTGTAACAAAAACATTTTAACATAAAATTGAATATGTAATAAACACTTGTTCACTATAAGAGCACAAAAATAACGTATCTAAATAAATAATGATTAGTTAATGAATAGGTAAGTCATTTACTCCGGAGTTTGAGAATGTAAAAGTGCAGCCCTGTTTCTGCACAATATTCCCATTCAGAGAAATGCATACAGTATTACATCGCTATAGCAAAGTTACAGTTTGTTCCCTGTTTTTACTAAAGTCATTTGAAATGTTCTTTTAATGTAAATTTGTAGAAGCACCAATACTTTGAAAAATGCTCTAATTGGTTCAAATAAAATGTGATATTTAATTCTGTTTCTTGACTTTGAAAAAGTTTTGCTGATTCGTTTCATGAAATGGAAGAGACCCCCTACTAGGACTGTTATAAACACATCCCTGAAGAATTTTCAGTGAGTGTATACAAGCAAAATGATCACAGAGGCCAGCTGTAAAGTTAGGCCTTCCTCCTTAGTTCAGTAGAGTGAGCTCATCGTGTAACTGCACTTAAACCTTCTTCTGTCATTTTACCCCATTTTACTACTGGTCCCCACAATGGTGGTTAATCTTTCTTCCCTCGCTCTTCCAATCAGTCACACATTTTTCTATCAATCCTGCTGCATTTAAGTCTCTCATATCTCGCCTTAGCCCCACAAGTTGTAAGTGGGTTTGGGTAAATTGGGAACAGGCAAATAGGCCTTAGGTACTAGCAGGTTGCAATGCATCAGGGATAGCCATTGCCATTGTCATCCAGAAACCCCTCCTTGGACCATGAAGTGCCTCTGAACGAAAGAGACCACACCAAATCCCCTGAGCATGCCATAAGGCTGCCCGAGTTTTACTGTATGCTCTGTGGTATTGGCTGCCTGGTACTCAAGCTCTCACCAACAAAAGGCAATGCCCATCCACGTGGAAAGTAACCATGAGTTTGTTCATTTGTAAAGTGCCTTTGCTGTAGGAAACCAGTCTATCAAACTTACCACCTCTGGTCAAATTTGTCATGGCAACAGGAAGACATTGACTCCCATGTTCACTATTTTCTTCACCAATTTGTTAGATTTCCGATTGCAAAAGGCCCAGAGGATTTCAGCTTGTCTCTTTCTCAATAGCCAAAGGCACACAGCAACAGAAATGCAATCCAACAAGTCATTCTGACAGAAAAATCAGGCTTGAAATTCCAGAACAAAAGGTGCTAGATTGGAGCCATTACTGACCCATGTAATTTTAGGACAACATCCCTTGGGTGAGCACACGTCATCAGGAGGCACTCAGTTAACCATCTTTTATTTTAAGCTTAAATAGCTGAAAAATATTTTAACATTTTGTTCACTATATTTGTATGTTTTGATTTTATCATATCTCATTTTTCAGTTAATCATTTCGAACTTGGGGCCCAGGTTTTGGTGACTTGATATGGATGAGTTGAGAAATGTCTTGACTCCCCATCAAGAACAACAAGCCAGACATTAAGTGGTGAATTTTAATCCTGGGCAGGAATTTGGGAGTGAATGTTAACAGCTTTCAATTAATTTCGAGGTCCAGAATCCCAACAGACACAGAGGGACAACTGACCAGCATCTACAGAACAAAATCATATTGTCTCAAAGGCCACATGGGATGGGTGGGGATTTGAAGCCATTTTGCCAGTGAGAACCTGCAAAGCAAGAAATAAGTGTTCCTTTGAGAGGCTTAAGGGAAAATTATTAACTCTCTCCACAAGGGACAGGTTTGATTTAGCTTAAAGAGATTCCTCTATTTCACCACTAAGGAAGGCACTAAAGTAGATTTTTAAATGTCATTGAGCTTCTATTGATGTCAAATGACCAAAATCAGCACAAGCTAATGAGATTTCTGTCTGAACCAAGCAAGCACCACAAACACCTAACGAAAAGGCCCAGTTAAAATGATAGTAATTTGGAATCAATTACGAATGCGGTGGCAAATCTTTCTCCAGCTATGTAAATTGCATAGAGACGTACAGCACAGAACAGACTCTTCGGTCCAACTCATCCAAGCCGACCAGATTTCCTAAATTAATCTAGTCCCATTTACCAGCATCTGGCCCACATCCCTGTAAACCCATCCTATTCACATACCCATCCAGATGTTTTTTAAATGTTGTAATTGTACCTGCCTCCACCACATTCTCTGGCAGCTCATTCCATATACACATCCCACTCTGCATGAAAAAGTTGCCCCTTAAATCCCTTTTATATCTTTCCCCCCTTACCTTAAGGTTATGCCCTCTAGTTTTTGGACTCCCATACCTTTGTGAAAAGCAATGTTGGCTATTCACCTTATCCATACCCTTCATGATTTTATAAACCTCGAAAAGGTCACCACTCAGCCTCCAATACTCCAGGGAAAAAATGCCCCAGCCTTTACAGTTCAAACCCTCCAACCCCAGCAATATCCTTGTAAATCTTTTCTGAAGCCTTTCAAAATTTAACAACATTCTTCCTATAGCAGGGAGACCACAATTGTACACAGTATTCTAAAAGTGACCTCACCAACGTTCTGTACAGCTGCCACAAAACCTCCCAATTCCTATTCTCATTGCACTGACCAATGCAGGCAAGCATACCAAACTGCTTCTTTCCCATTCTGTTTACCTGTGACTGTTTCCCATTCTATCTATCTGCGACTCCACTTTCAAGGAACTATGCACCTGCACCTCTGGTTCTCTTTGTTCAGCAACACTCCCCAGGGCTCTGCAATCAACTGTATAAGCCCTGCCCTGGCTTGCCTTACCAAAATGCAACACCTCACTGTTATCTAAATTAAACTCCATCTGCCACCCTCAGCCCATTGGCTCATTTGATCAGGGTTCTGTTGTAATCTGAGATAATCTTCTTCACTGTCCACTATTAAATAACTCCATAGAAGCTGATATCCAATCATCAAGTCAACCTTTATTTACACGTGCAGAGTCCTTGACACTAATCCAGATCCCTCAAAGCCAGCTCTCAGAGTGAACAGGATGTCTGACACTCCTATTGTTATTTGTCAGCTAGGGCTCTGTGTTTGGACCAGATTAACAACCCCAGTCAGGGAACTCATATTCTATGAGGTCCACCTGGCTGACCTCGTGACAATCATTGTCCACTACACCCTCAGTGTTGGTGTCATCTGCAAACTTACTAACCGTACCTCCCATATTCACATCCAAATCGTTTACTTTAATGATGAAAAGCAGCAATCTTGCATGTCTCCATTTCCACTGGTGGGATAAATTAAAATTTCTTTCTAAATTCTTGAAATTAATATGCATCATGATTGAAGGGGAGGTGATGGCCTAGTGGTATTATCACTGGACTGTTGATCCAGAAACTCAGATAATGTTCTGGGGACCTGGGTTCGAATCCCGCCACGGCAGATGGTGGAATTTGAATTCAATAAATATTTGGAATTAATAGGCTAATGATGACCATAACGCCCTTGCTGATTGTCTGGAAAAATCCATCTGGCTCACTAATGTCCGTTAGGGAATGAAATTGCCAGCCTTACCTGGTCTGGCCTACATGTGACTCCAGACCCATAGCAATGTTATTGACTCTGAACTGCCTTCTGGGCAATTAGGGATGGGCAATAAATGCTGCCTAGCCAGCAACACCCTCATCCCGTTAATGAAGAAAGAAAACAAAAGCTCTAAGAACCATTGGTCACCTGGATAACTGAAGGTATTCCCCTCACCTTGAGGAAAAAGCAGCGAAAAGATCAGTGATAATTCGAAATAAATTTGCAATTTGACCAGTATGCATCATTTGTAGGTTTTATTGCTTTTTCCTTCTGGGGAAAAAACACAATTGATGATGGATGGCATCCAAACTGAAAATATATGTCAGCTTTAAAAAATAAATCTTATTAATTAACTAGCTTAAATTTCATTTTATAGTAGCGTCCGCTCATTATTGATATTTCTAACACGCTTGAACACATTGCCTTGGGAGGTTATCAGAGGAGAACGTGCAGCCTTCTTTTGACCACAGCTATCTAATGGCAGATTAACCAGTCCTCTAGCATTCAAACAGAACTATCAGCCGGTCCATATTAAAAAAGAACTTAAATAATAATTTGATAACATGAATCAATGAAGTAGTTAATATCCTTTGGTGCGCACCAGTTGCAGAAATCTTTGTCCCTCAATCAACATCAATGAAAACTGATTATCCGCTCATTAGTGTGTTTGGACAAACTAATGGCTACATTTCTTACAATATAATAGGTGACACAGGTCAAAAGTACTTCGTTGGGTGTGATTGTGGCATCATGAAAGGCATATAAAAGTAAATATTTAACTAGTTGAAATGTATTTGCACACTTCGGCTTGAACCAAATAAAAGATGACTTCAGTAACCTTCATTGTTGTAGTTTGAGCATTTATATCAAAATGGGCCCCGACAACATTCTAGCACTAGTGCTGAAGACTTATATGCCAGAACTTGCTATACCCCTAGCTTTGCTCCAGTACAGCTACAACACTGGCATTTATCTGACAATGGGGAAAATTTCCCAGGTATGTCCTGTACACAAAAAGCAGGACAATTATCATTCCACAAAAATTGGAAATCAGTCATCAGTAAAGTGACAGAAAGTGTCATCAACAGTGCTATCAAGTAGCGCCCTACAATAACACACTTGGTGATGCCTGGATCGGATTCTGCCATTGCCACGCAAGCTTCTTGAGTGTTGTTGGGGCTGCACCCATCCAGGCAAGTCAGATGTATTCCATCACTCTCCTAACTTGTGTCCTGTGGAGAGAATTTGGGGAGTTAGGAGGTAAGTTACTTGTTGCAACTGCTGACATACTCTTGTAGCCATTCTGTTTATGTGGTAAGCACTCCTGACCTCATTACAACCTTGGTTCACACATGGACAAAAGAGCTGAATTCCAGAGTGAAGCGAGTTGGGCAGCACGGTGGCACAGTCGTGGGCACTGCTGCCTCACAGCGCCAGGGACCCGGGTTCAATTCCACCCTCAGGCAACTGTCTGTGTGGAGTTTGCACGTTCTTCCCGTGTCTGTGTGGGTTTCCTCCGGCTGCTCCGGTTTCCTCCCACAGTCCAAAGGTGTGCAGATTAGGTGGACTGGCCATGCTAAATTGCCCGTAGTGTTCAGGGTGGTGTAGATTATGTGGGTTATAGGGGGATGGGTCTGGGTGGGATGCTCTGACGTTCAGTGTGGAATTGTTGGGCCGAAGGGCCTGTTTCCACACTGTAGGGATTCCATGAGAACAACAACCCTCGACATCAAGGCTGCATACAACCGAGTGTGGCATCATGGAGCCCTAGCAATACTGGAATCGGTTGGTATTGGGGGCAAACTGTCTGCTGGTTGGAATCATATCTGGCACATAGACGGTAGTGGTTGCTGAAGGTCAGTCATCTAAGCTCCAGGATATCCCTGCAGGAGTTCCTCTGGTTTGTGTCCTAGGCTCAACCATCTTCAGTTGCTCCATCAATGGCCTTCCCTCGCTCCTAAGGTCAGAAGAGGGAATGTTCACCGATGATTGCACAATGTTCAGGATCGTTCCTGACTCCTCAGTAACTGAGGCAGTCCATGTTCAAATACAACAAGATCTGGACAATATCCAGGCTTGGGCTTATGAGTGGCAAGTAACATTCACGCCACACAAATGCCAGGCAATGACCATCTCCAATAAGAGACAGTCCAACTATCAGCCCTTGACCTTCACTGAATCCCTCACTACCAACGTCCTGGGGTTACCATTGGCCTGAAACTCAACTGGACTTACCACATAAACAGAATGGCTACAAGAGTGTGTCAGCAGTTGCAACAAGTAACTCACCTCCTGACTCCCTAAATTCTCTCCACAGGACACAAGTTAGGAGAGTGATGGAATACAACAGTTCTGAGGAAGGGTCACTGGACCCGAAACGTTAACTCTGTTTTCTCCTCCACAGATGCTGCCAGACATGCTGAGCTTTTCCAGCAACTTTGTTTTTGTTGTGTGTGTGATGGAATACATCTGACTTTCCTGGATGAGTGCTACTCCAACAACACTCAAGAAGCTTGACACCATCCAGGACAAAGCAGCCCACTTGATTGGCACCATATCCACAAACGTCCACTCCCTCCACCACTGATGCTCAGTCACACTGGTGTGTATTATCAACAAAGTGCACTGCAGAAATTTACGAAAGATCCTTAGACAGCACCTTCCAAACCTACAATCATTTCCATTTAGAAGTGTTGAGAGTGAAGGAAGAGTGGATCAGATTGTCCCAGAGGGAACGGTCCCTACGGAAGGCGAACAAGGGAGGGGAATATGTGTCTGGTGGTGGCTTCTCACTGGAGGTGGCAGAAATGGCGCCTGATGATCTTCTGAATGTAGATACTGGTAGGATGGTAGGTAAGGACAAGTGGAACCACATTGCTGTTGCGGGAGGGAAAAAAGGGAGTGAGGATGGATGTGTGGGAGATGGGTCGGATGCGGTTGAGAGCCCTGTCGACAACTGTGCTGGGGAATTCTTGGTTGAGGACAAAGGTGGACATTTCGGAGTCTGCTTTATCGAAGTTGGCCTTACCTCACCGTATGTGATGGAGATTGAGGAACTGAGAGAATGGAATGGAGTCTTCACAGGAAGCAAGGTGCAAGGATGTATACTCCAGGTAGCTGTGACAGTCGGTCGGTTTATAGTGGATATCAGTGGATATTGCTGGAAACAGAAATGTTGAAGAAAGGAAGGGAAGAGTCAGGGATAGACCAAGTAATAGTGAGGGTGGGTGAAAATTGGAAGTGCAAGCGATGAACTTTTCCAATTCCAGACGAGAATGTGAAATAGCACTGAGGATTTCCCAGCACCATTTTCGACACAGCCATCAACCGAGTCACCCACAGCCCCACAACACCGTCCCCTACAACTGGCGAAGGTGTAACACCTGCCCATTTACCTCCTCCCTCCCCAGTATCCAAGGGCCCAAGCATACCTTCCATGTGAAGCAGCACTTCACCTACACTTCTGAGAATCTGGTCTACTACATTAGTTGCTCACAATGTGGTCTCCTCTACATTGGGGAAACGAAGTGTAGACTGGGTGACCACTTTGCAGAACATCTACATTCTGCTCTCAAAGAAGACCCTGAGTTGCCAGTTGCCTTCCGCTTTAACACATCACCCTGTTCCCTGGTCAACACATCTGTCTCAGGCTTGCTGCAGTTTTCCAGTGAAGCTCAGCGCAAGCTGGAAGAACAACAACTCATTTTCTTGGGGGGCCTGCAGCCTTCCGGACTCAATATCGAGTTCAATAATTTTAGGGCCTAAACTCTCCCATGTCCCAGCCCCCTAACCCCACACACCAGGTCAAGTTATCACATAACCTGCCATTACAGACTACCTATTGTTAGTCACTAACAGTCCCCATTGAAAGCAATTCACCCTCTTAGCCAGATCATTATCAATCCTTTGTCTATCCAACTGCTCTTCTCTCTCTTTGGGCTCTATCCCTAACCATTGTCTACTCTCTACTCCCTCCCCCTCCCTATCTTCTGCATATAAACTGACACTTTCTGATCTACCATCAGATCTAAGGAAGGTTTACCAGACCCGAAATATTAACTCTAATTTTTAATTCACAGATGCTGAGCTTTTCCAGCAACTTCTGTTTTTGCTCCTGATTTACAGCATCCGCAGTTCTTTTGTTTTTTAATTCAAATGACAGTCTGGTTACCTGATGGCTTCAGATTGAAAGCATTTTACACTCTATCTTGGCCAGAAACCCCCAGTCACTTCGGGAATCCTCTAAGAGCAGCAATGGACTGCACCTTCCATCCAAGAAAGTTATTGTATTGGCAAAGGTTCAGCCACCAGCCTCACAGCATCTTCATAGCATATTTCTTACTAATTCATAATACAACCCAGCACTTCATTGCAACCCACTGACACCTCACTCCGCAATTCTGCTGCCAGGTCACTTTGAGCACAGGGACATATGGGCTTGGGCTATTGGCTTGCTTTCTTAATACTCACTCACTTTGCATTTACTTGGATAATCACAGCATCTCTGCCTTGCCTCTTCATGTATTGCTGCTTAATTCGGAATTCACAGGCTCACAGTAGTTCTGCCTTTCCTTTTAGCTTGTCATGTTTACTAGCAGTGAACAGTCTGGGGGTGGGGAGAGGGGTGGAGGCATGGGGGGAGTGTTTGCAGACATGTTTCTTAATGGCACCGGGCTACATCAATGTCACCTCCACAGCATGTGCCAGCAAACATGCTGCACGCTCTTCAACCAATGGCCATATCAGGCATTCTAAGCGGTGTAGCCCTCAGTTCAGTCAAGGAGCATGTGGTCAGTCAGGAAGTGCCACCACAATTGGCCGTAGGCATTGTGAGTCCACGGGTGTAACTATTGTCAGTCAGCAACTTGGTGCGATTAGTGGCTTGGGATTCTTGTTCTTACAATTTGGACATCTGGGCTTCGGTCAGTCCTGCAAGATGAGTCCAACCAGTCTGGTGCTTACTGATGCTGCACAGAAATCAGCCAGGTGTCTGGCCTGTCCTCAGCCAGGGCTATCCTCCCAAGTCGGTCTGAAGTGTGGGCCACAGCTGGGAGTGTGCACAGTAAACATTAAGGCAGATTATCTGGGGGCAATGCTGTGTTAGGGAAATTGAGGAAGATAACTATGGGTGTTGGAGTAAGAATGCTGGAATACAGGGTTGACAATCAGAAGTGATTGCAGGTCTCATCTGCAGTGGTGAATTCCTAAACACATTCCAAGGGTCTCATAGGCTACACAAGGGCATGGAGCTACTTACCTCTCATATTGAACTGTAAATATATGAGAACATACCCTGGAGGTGGGCAGACAATGTTACAATAATCTTACTGCATTTACAATCTTCTATGTTATTTGCAGGACATGGCTTTCACGGCATCCATTTGAATAAGTCCTAATATGTCAGAGATTCATGTAGAGACATCCTCTTTGTCAGATGCTTCCAAGTCCCTCTGTATCAAGGCCTAAGGTAAAGTCTAATTTGAGCATGTCTGCTGACTAGTCACATTACTCAGAAGCTGTTTTGTTTCTGACATTCCCTCCATACTGTCATTGTAACCATTGATAATGGATCTGGCTACAGCATTTCAGCTTCAGCTACCTCCTTAATCACCAAAGTCTATTTTGATGGCAAGAATCAGATATTTTGCTCTCTCGCCCGAATGAGTTCACTTGCTGCACCTAACTATCATCGTGTCAAGGATTGGAAAATCTAGCCAGTGATCGAAGTTTAGTGAGTATAATCAGAAGCAGGAAGTAAGGTTCAATTCATGATTAGGCTTTCAGTGATGTTTCTGAGGCACAAACCTTTCATTAAGGTGTGGAAATTCTTCCCCTCAAAGGTGCAGACTCCATGACATCACGTCACAGTCTCTGTAGACACCATTTTGCAAATCATGGTATTTTCATTATTTTTTGTGATGAGGATAAAGAAACCTGATTGGAAATTGGGTTAAACTGGTGGAGGAGGAAAACATTTACCTATCAGCCCACACGTATTCCAGCTGAACCTTATTTGTACTGCTGATTGCAACTAATCATGGGCCCATTTGATGATGCTATTAAACATGTTAGATCCCATAATGTAACTTCTGATGGATCTTTTGTTAATTGTTTTTGTTTAGTTAGTTAACACAGGGGTTATTCACAGAAACATTCACGCGAGCTTACAGATATTGTTTAACAACAAAACAAATTTTTATTACACTAAAGAAGAAACAAAATAAAAAGTTTTCTAAATATAGTTAACAGGATCTATAACATGCAACAAAACAAAGTTTCCTGATTCTATCTGTTACAGAGACACAGCTCCAGAGAAATTACATCCCTATCTCATGTTTTCACTGCTCTACTTGACAAACTCCTGACAGATTCTTTTCTTGGAGATAATTCAATGTGATCTTTTCAAGTTTGCCAACATGGAACTTTTCACAAATCCAAGAGCCTAACCTTTTCAGCTCTAATAACCTCCAGATTTCTAACCAAACTCTGCTGGCTTGGATGTTTCACAGTCTAAACTCGAAAAGCACATGTTTGCCCAGCCTGTTGTAAACGCTGAAGTACAAACAAGCTCCATTAACACCACAGGGATCTACACTCACCCACCCTGTTACAAATGACCGTTTTTTGAAAAGAAAATAAAATGCTTCACAAAAATAATTAACACCTAACTGTCTCTAAATATAAACCGAAGTAACTGTGGATGCTGGAAATCGGAAACAAAAATAAAACTTGGTGGAAAAGCTCAGCAGGTCTGGCAGCATCTGTGGAGAGAAATCAGAGTTAACTTTTTGAGTACAGTGACCCTTCCTACTAGACCTGAAACATTAACTCTGATTTCTCTCCACAGATGCTGCCAGACCTGCTGAGCTTTTCCAGCAATTTCTACTTTTGCTTCTACCTGTCTCTATTTTGAATCACTATTCCAAACCCTGCAGTATTTTACTTAAATTAACCCCTTCAACCACATTATAAGTGAACAAATTGAACAGTAACACAGAATCTCAGGAAAAATAAATTATGAACATTAATTAATAATGGAGAGGCTATATGGTCCACACTGAGCTTGGGGTCAAATTAAGATGCATGCAGTTTGCTTCTTCTCTACTTCTTGTAACAGTAACAGCTCTGTTTCTATTGTGTAGTGAAATCAGTGCAAGTCCTGTGCTTCTGTAGTGTGGTAATAAGAACTATATGGGATAATGAAAGCCAGTGTTTTGATTTGTGATGACTAGAAATACAAAACAATAAGGTGCCAAACGGTAAAGCTACAACACAGGACTACATGCATATAAAACTGCATAAGTAGTGTGTGAAGGACAGATCTAGACAAACACACAAGCAACAGGTCACATCAAGCCTCAGAAGTGCTGCCATAGAATTATAGGATCCCTACTGTGTGGAAACAGGCCCTTCGGCCCAACAAGTCCACACCAAACCTCAGATCATCCCACTCAGACCCATCCCCCCTGTAACCTACCCAATTTACACATCCCCAAACACTATGGGCAATTTAGCATGGCCAATCCACCTAGCCTGCACATCTTTTGACTGTGGGAGGATACCTAAGCAGACATGGGGAGAATGTGCAAACTCCACACAGACAGTCGCCCGAGGATGGAATCAAACCCAGGTGCCTGGCGCTGTGAGGCAGCAGTGCTAACCACTGAGCCACCGTGTCATTCCAAGTCATGAATAGTGACGGACAATTTAAAAAGCAGTTAACAGGGAACAGAGGATCCCTGACTATCCTTATCCGCAATGTTTGTAGAACTCAACATGTGAGTGCAAAAGATCAGGGTGAAGTGATTGACTGCAGCCAGAGTGTCATATAAATGAAGAGTCATATCAGAATTGAAATATTAACTTAATTTCTCTTTCCACAGATGCCGGCCGACTTGTTGAGTTTCACCAGCATTCTGTGTTTGTTTCCAATTTGCAGCATCTGCAGTTTTTGGCTTTGATTTGAGTGTTGAGTGAGTGATCATTCTCAGCTTCTTCCTGAGATCTCCCCCATCACAGATGACAGACTTTAGCCAGTAAGATCGTCTCCATGAATCCAGTAAAGACAATGGATACCAACAAGTTATTGGCTGTCATACTGAGGATTGTGCTCAAGCGCTAACTATCTCTCTTATTGAGACAGTTCCAGAACACCTGCAATACTGTCAGCTAATCGACAAAATGGAAAAATTCCTAGATATGCCTTATCCTCAAAAAGCTGGATACATCTAATTCTGCCAATTGCTGTCCCATCAGTTTGTTCTCAATCATCAGAAAAGTGATGTAAGTGGTCATAGATGAAACTATCATGCAGCACCAACTAGCCAATAATCTGTTTATTGAGGGATAGTAGGAACTGCAGATGCTGGAGAATCTGAGATAATAAGGTGTAGAGCTGAATGAACACAGCAGGCCAAGCAGCATCAGAGGAGCAGGAAGGCTGACGTTTCGGGCCTAGACACTTCTTCAGAAAAAAAAATTTGTTTATTGATGCTGAGTTGGGTTTCATTTGGTTCCAGACATCGTGACAGCCTTGGACCAAATGCAGACAAAAACATCTATATTCCAGAGATGAGGTGAGAGTAACTGTGCTTGACATCAAGGCAGAAATTGACTGAGTGTACCTTCAATGAACCCTGATAAAATTCTTAGAAATAGAAATCAGGTAGAATTCTTTCCAGTAGCTGGAATCATGCCTAACACAAAATAATTGATAGGGACCAACTCTCCCAACCTAAGATGCTAAGAGAAGAGTTCCACATGGCAGTTCCCTAGGCTCCAACCATCTCCAGTTGTTGCATCAATGAGCTCTCCTCCATTATAATATCTGAAGAAAAGAGGTTGGCATTTGGGCTCTCATGTCATATTCACAAATACAAGTGAAACAATGACCTCCTTCAATTGAATTATATTTGGATTATCATCATTGAATTTACCTCTGTGACAATTTGGAGTGAGAGGATGGAGGGGTCATCACAAAAAATTCAGTTTACTTGCTATTTAAATACAGTAGCAACAAGAACAGACCAGAAGCTGGAAATTATGTAGTAATTAACTCACTTTCACATAAGAGACAAGGCAGTAGTGTTTTGGAATACTTGCCTGAATGAAATGTGTCTAAACAAAGACTGAGACAGAAATCCTGGGCCTCAGGGCCATTCCTGGCCCAGGTCTCACACCCAACCCCAGCTCAGAAGCCCTGCTCCAAACCTGAAAACAGTGACCCAGCACCCCAGGTCTCAGTACAGTGGTACTGCCGCCAACCTGAACACAGTAATCACAATTCTTGAGCCATGAACAGTGGTCCCTGGCCTCCCAACCTGAGCTCACCCCCGATCTGACGTCAGTGTGCATCCTAGGGACTCAGGCCCCAGTTGTTGGGCCCTGATATAACAATCCCCCTCCCTTCCCCTCTGCTCCAAACCAGTCCCTGTTTCCACCAAAAACACAAGGTATGACTATCAAAGACAAAACAACTTTCTTTTTTATTGGCACTCCATCTACCATCTAAAACAATCACTCCTTTCATCATTCATGCACTGTGCCTGCAGCATATACTATCTACAAGATGCATTGCAGAAATTCACCAAGGATTCATCAACTTCACCTTCCAAACACACAACCACTAACACTTGGAAGAGTCAAGACAACAAATGCATGGAACAGCACTAGTTCCAATTTTCTTCAAGTCATGTATCATCCTGACTTTGGAATACATCACTGTTACTTCATCCAAGTTGGGTTAAAAATGGATCTCCCTACCATAGGCATTGTGGGAGTATCTTCTCACAATGTGTATCTATGTGTTGACACAGTCTGCAGTGGTTCCAGGAGGCAGCTTGCCAGTGATGCTGTCATCTGTGAATGAGTTAAATTAAGAAATGAGAAGAAAGCTCAAGTAAAACCACATTTAAAGAACTCAGAACAAGGTTATGAACATGGGTTGGAACGGGAATCAGAACATTTCTGAAAAGAATGGTCAAGCGTGTCATTTACTGTGCATTTGCTAAAACATAATCTGAAACAACCAGCCTGGAAACACAACACAAAATACTTGTGCAGTCTGCAGTATGAGAATAACTTGTATTGAGAAAACACCTTCAGCATCTTAAAATTTTGCAAAGCATGTCCAAGGACAGTTATCAAAGAAAATTTAGTGCTGGGCTGCAGAAGGAGATAGTAGGATAGGTGACTAAAATATTGCTCCAAACAAGATATGTTTTAAGGAGCAACTCTATAGAGAAGCGGTATTGAGGTGTTCTGAACTGTTAATTACCTGCCTTTTAATAAGTTACCCTATTTGCAGAGATAGTATGGCATGTCATCCAATTTTCATAATGAAACTTCTAATGTATGCAATGTTGATAGAAATGAGTTTTGTGACTTCAACCTGGAGGTGGTAGTGACTCCATTTCCCCATGGACACGCATTACAAAATCTTAATATTCCAAATGGTGCTTCCCTTGTTCCAACAAAAGCCCCCCATCTATTTTCTACAGCAGTTTTCTAATTAGCAAGTAATTTTACAAAGAAAACATCTGACAGGACTTCCATTCTATGTTGTTCAATCACTCCAGTGTGAGTAAACATCTCAAAAGGGAACAACTTTCTTTAAATCCTTTAAGCTTGGTGAAGCAGTGGGGTTGAAATGCTACAGAATAATCATGAATGTATAATTTAATCAGAACATCACATTAATTCTGAAAATATTGTGTTTTCCACTGCAGCGACTGAAGTACTTATTTCCATCTCTCCAAAATCAAACCTCAAGTGAGATTAACTTCCCTGCGGCTTGTAAAGACGAGGTTAACTGTGATCTATAAATAATTTATCTCTTTGCAAATCAAAATGAAAGGGTGCTACATTTTTAAATCAAGGGAGACTTTTATTGAGGGATATTGTACAGGATGTTATCCAGTTTGTTTTTTTTAAAAATCTTAACGCATGTTCCTTTAGTTTTTGCAATTCTTCTTATAAAGAAATATGATATCTGATTTTAACATGTCTCTGCCCTTTCATTTACAAACTACAGATGTGTGTGTCTATGAAAATTGCTGCTAATCTGATTTCTAAACTGTCGCTCCATAACTGACATCAGAAATTATCAATATTTGTTAATCAATTAGATATAGCAAAGAAGTTCTAAAAATGTATCTTTACGTGCATCCCTTTTAATATGTTGATTTGAAATTTGTTGCCAGAGTGACTGCGAGTTTTGTACTTTATGATTTATTAACCTTTCGAGACACTTATGCAAAGCACTTTGAAAAATTTTCTGTATCAGCGAAAGTAATTATTTTAATCTCTAGGGAGTAACCTGATTCACATTAACCACAATAAGAGTTGAGAGCTTTAAATCAGGCAAATCTACACTTGGTTTAAATGTGATTTCATTACCACAGGCAATGGCGATCAGAAAGGCATTGGACACATATCTTCATAATGATTTTTGCTAATGCTTTCTAATAAATCAATATTTTATTCATATGAATAAATGAGTATATAGATATTTGCACAATCAATTATTAAGTGTGATTGAATCAAAGTCACTGGAGCTTTGTGAAAAAGAAGTAATGACACAAGATTCCCTCATTAAAATTGAGAACAAATCATTCCAATATTTTGGGTTTCATTGTACTGTTAAAGAAAATTTGCAGTCTCCTGAGGGATGGAAAACATTAACTTTATTTAGGAAACATCACACTGTGAATTCATCTTCCTAGGATGCTGCAAGAGCGAGCAATATCATAAGAATTGCATAATTTTCTGTGCTGTATCCTGTTTGGATAATGCTTCTCAAATGTCTTTTCTGGTCTGCCACAGTCATGTGACATCTACCATGAAGCACACGTTGCAGGCAGCCATCTACCTGATACCTCAATAAAGAATTCATTCTGACCAGACTGCTGTTTGTTGCAATCAGGGCATAGTATCAGAAGTGGAGCCGAGACTCAGTCTGTAAAAAATGAACAATTACTGAAAGGGAGAGCTGTGAAAGTTGCTACCAGAATTTGAGAAATAATAACATTAGAACTATGGTACAACACATATAAGAGAAAAGGACTTAAAATTTTTGTTTCCTGGCTTGAGTCAAAATAAAAGGTGAGATGACCCAAGGGTGACACTTTTTCCATGTGTAATGGCAATGTTAAGATTTGTTGAATGAGACAGAGAAGTTATGAGTTGCTAGAACGTTATTACTGCTGAGAAGAGACTGCGTGCCAAAATGTGTTTTACCCTGAAACTCTCTGAAGAATGAAAAAAAAGCACTGACTCCAGAAATTCTGAAAGTTTTGAAGGCAAGCTTTGAATCCCAAGTGAACGTAAATTCTGGAAGTTTTGTGATAATAAATGCCTGGGAAGTTTGAACGTCCGATGACCATTTACGTGATGTCTGGAAACCTCTAAAAAAGTTCCCAATTCTGAGTTTGAGTCAGAGACTTTGGAGGGTTCTGACTCACTTGCCTTAATCATTACATAGGAAAGGATTTAAGGGATTAATACCTGCTCTAACTCCTAGTTAACTATAAAACTGACCCATCAAAGCACTTGCCCTGACACCAACAACGCCCTCACCACCCACAGACACCTAAGGTCATCACTAAAATGCAGATATTTATTGTACTCACCCTTTTCCTCTGGAGCTATCTTGATCCAACCCAGATACAATCAGACTTCCCTGACATTCTACAACACACCAATCTGCAACCCATCTACCCATTTACCCAGATAGTAGGAACTGCCGATGCTGGAGAATCTGATATAAGGTGTAGAGCTGGATGAACACAGCAGGCCAAGCAGCATCAGAGGAGCAGGAAAGCTGATGTTTCGGGTCGAGACCCTTCTTCAGAAGAAGTGTCTCGACCCAAAACATTAGCTTTCCTGCTCCTCTGATGCTCCTTGGCCTGCTGTGTTCATCCAGATCTACACCTTGTTATCTCAGATTACCCATTTAACCGCCCTGCCATCCTAATTACCCTGCCTCTTGCTCCCCACCCTAATCCCTTACCCAGTTACCTGGACTTTATACCTGGGACAATCTATGAGTCTATGACTGTACTGGCCTAAACTGGCTGTTGTGATTATCTGACAAGCTCAGCGAACCCAAGTGGAATATAGTAGACCGGCTACATAGTAATCACTATTTTAATCAGTGAGGTAGCACGCCATTCACATCTGTTGTTCACTCACACTTGCAGGGTATACTCAAATTTTGATTGATCTGCCTCAGCTGTCCAGCTTGGAATGCTACAATGAGACAGTCTTCTGAATCTGCAAAGGAATTATGTATTAACGATTAGGTTTCAACAACAAAGAGGCAGGTGGGGGGATAGAACGTTGCGTGGACTGATAACACCAGGAATGCTGAAAGTTCTACTCTCCCTCCCTCTCCCTCCTCTCTCAACCTCAGAAAGAAGCACCGGTTGAAAAGTAACTTGGAAAAACTACTGCTCACTAAGAAATTGATGTTACCTGCAAACTTTGCCAATCCTCAGGAAACAGGATATCAGCTAAACAATTTGGCCTCAAGTTTCACCTTCATAACTCAAGGATTCTAAAACCTTTACACTGCAACTACTTTTGTCTTCCTGTCCAAATTGAAAGCCACTCTTCTTCCTTTTAAAACACTATTAGCTGCTGTAATGTGTACGTCACTTTATCTTACTTCTTATCGCTGTTTAACAGATAATAAAACTCCACTCTAACTCAAGAAATCCATAGAGTTGGCAGTTCTGCTGTTTTTGATCCGGCTGACTAAGTTTTAATGACGTGTGATAGGTGTATGCTAAATTAGAAATGCAAAAATATTTGTGACAACCAATCCAGAGGGTTTTAAGATAAGGGAAACAGATCCCTTATCCTCACTTGGTTGTAACAGCAACAGTATTCAGACTTTCTAGTTTATTTGACATCGTCCTCTGAAAGATTTCTGCTCCAAATGTGATGCTAACAGGTAATCCGTTGAAACAAAACCTCCAAAATGGTATAGTTAATAATAATTCATTAATAATTCATTAATTAATAAAAACTTAAAGTAGAGTTTGTAGGGACCTGAGTAAAATAGATTTTGACAAGATGCGTGGCAGAATCAGATGACAAGTGAATGAGGCCCATTTTGACTTTCTGAGCAACTTGTGCCATATTTTAGAGTTTTGACAAGCAGTGTGGCGAGATTCATGCTAGGTACTGGTGACTTGCTAATTGATGGTGATTATTGAATGTTAAAGAAAACCAAAAGAGTTGTGGATGCTGTAAATCAGGAGCGAAAACAGAAGTTACTGGAAAAGCTCAGCAGGTCTGGCAGTATCGGTGAAAAAAAATTTGAGTTCACATTTCGGGCCCGGTGACCCTTCAGAACATGAGGAAGGGTCACTGGACTTGAAATGTTAACTCTGACATTTCTACATTGAATGTTAAAGGCCTTGTTCAGAGCCCAGTTCAACTCATTAGTATTCAGCCTCTCATCTTACCAAACTCGCCAAAGAAGCAGTTTGTTCGGATAACTTGACATGGAAACCAAAGCATGTATCTGGTGGTCTCAGCTCTCTGCTTTATTTGACCAGCCTCTTTGTTGGACACTGGGCACCAACATTTTAGGGCATTGGTTGGAGTGGGGGTGGGGGCCAGTGCAAAGGGCAAAAAGGCAATGCAAGGAAGGGATGCTGTGACCATACAGACTTGCTAATAACATATTCCATTTGAGTCTACTGTTTTTTTTTGGACATGGTTTTCCAAACAATTTTACTTCCAGATCTCAGATTTTCTGCTCAGTTTACTAAGGTTTATTATATTGTTAAGTTATCCCTCAACTTCAAGTGTTTAGACAATGATTCAGCTAAGACACAAACAACGTCCTGTCTCTGATTAGATTTTCCTTTAAACTGCCATACTCGCAGTTCTCTGTAAGTCTGCACAGATCACTGATAAGAGTAATAATATTTTCCCTGTTGCTGAGTGTGCTTATTAAATTTATTCTGATTGATAATGGGATTTTTTTGCAGATTGACGTAGGCATTGAGCGCTTTTATTACTGCCTCGTGCATAGCTTTTTCCTTCAATGATCCCTTGACAAAGCTCCCATTGCATATAAAAGAGTACAGAACTTCTCACTGCTTGACTCTGCTTTGTTGCCAGATACAACGTAATACTCGTATATATTTGGTACGAATTCAACCACATTTATGGCTGACTGGGATCTTTGACCTGACCAAAATCTTTCCAAACGAAGGAAACTCTTCCAGCTTGTCGTTTCACTTGCTGCCATCAACTATTGTTGGGCTGTTTAATAAAATTGAGAAAGTGTGTTGAGGAGAGGAAAACATTAGCCTTATTTAAAAAAAAGCTTTGTGTTTTTGTCTTTTCATAATGTTGTACACATTCATATGACATTGCAGCACTTGCTGTGATGATGTGCAATATGTCTGAGCAGCATATTACATAATGAGACTTAATTCTCCCATATAGCATTCATAACCCTGTTCATAAACAGCACATTTACCATAACTAACTGCAAGAACAAATCTTCAGCTCCTGTCTCAATGTGATGCTCTGCAGAAGATCCTTAAAGAAATCCACATGTGAATCAAATTAGTGAAAAGAAGTTGGTGTTTTTCAAAAACAGAAGTTGCTGGAAAAGCTCAGCAGGTCTGGCAGCATCTGTGAAGAATAAGTCAGAGTTAACATTTCGGGTCAAGTGACCTTTCCTCAGAACTCAGAACCCAGTTCTGAGGAAGGGTCACAGGACCCGAAATGTTAACTCTGATTTTTTCTTCACAGATACTGCCAGACCTGCTGAGATCTTCTGTTTTCGTTCCTGATTTATAGCATCCACAGTTCTTTTGGTTTTTATTTGGTGTTGTTCAAGTTCAGTCAAATAATGCACTGTTTTGCAACAAAAGAGGTCCTATGCTATCTGTTGTATCAAAGAATATATCATTCAGCTTCTTCATCCATCTCACTTTAATGGAAGTATGTCAACATGACATGTGACTAATCTACTTCAAGAGATGGGTTAGCGACTTAAATATATTAATGAGGCTTTGTTTGCCAAATTTTAGCAGACTTCTGTCTGTGCGTTCAGTTTCTCAGGGTTTGGGAAACTTGGTAACAACTAAAAGACTTGAAAGGCCAGACCTGTCAACTTAGTGCCTTTCCACTGCCACATTTGGGTCAAGTCCAGCAAGAATGCTTCCTTTAGGGTAGGATGCTACAATTAGCCTCCTGACCAATGAAAGGGAACTCTGTGGTCTGTGATGAAAAATATCAACCCATTCGCTCTCTTCTGCCCCCTTTGGATGTTGCTACGCATCACAGGCTGTTTTGCCCAACAGCCAGTCTCACCCCAATCTGACTGTGTGCCAGTCAAAACTTCTGGACAAACTTCACTCAGGTCCTTTTGTTAAATTCAACTGTATAATTAATAGTGATGGTCTTAGATTGTTGTAAAAACCAAACAAGTTCGCTAAAGTCCTTGGGAATGATACCTGTTGGCCTTAGCCAGTCTGTCCCTCTGATCCACCGAGTTTAACCTTTAATGATCAGTCAAGCAATATTTTGAATTAAGCTTGGGCAATAATTTCTACCTTTGTAATGATGCTCACATCCCAAGGGATATTTCTTTCAAATTTTGTTGAAGTCTCTTCTGCATCTGAACCTCATTTAGTTTTGGCCCCACATCCCATGATACCCTGAATTAACAAACATCCATCGGTGTTACAAATTTATAGGAGCGTGTGAAGGACATCGGAACAAGTAGAAGGGTAGTCAGCTGTTTCTAAGGTCGTAAAGAAGGCTTCCATTTATATAATACCTTTCACAACAGCAGGGTACATATGTATGATTTACAGCCAATGACGTACTTTCGAATAAAATGCTACTGAAGTGTAAGAAATACTGTCATCAATTTGTGCACAGTATGCCTCACAAATAATATTGCAACAATGAGAATATCATCTGTCTTCATTATGTTAAGAGATAAATGCCGTCTGGGACAACAGCATTCCGCGGGTTTCCGTTACACTAGTGCCATGGGATTTCTGAGAGGGCAGGCAGGGCCTTGGTTTAGTATTTCATCCAAATGGTGGCATCTGCAACACTCCTCCGGTACTTCATTGGGATTTCAGCCTAGAAATTTGTACTTAAGTTTCTATAGTGGGACTTGTGCTCCTCAGATTCCGATTTAGAGGTGCAGGTGCCATCAAACTGAGCCATGTATAACACAGGATAAAAGAGGTTAAGATACAAAACATTTTGCAGCCTGAGATTGTGTGAATGCACCTGTAATATAGATCTAGCATTTCAGAACTCCTTCATCATTCAAGTGCTACAAAGCTGCTTAAGATTCCAGGCAGCAATGGTTTGATTTCACAGTTAGAGTCTTTTCCACCGTGCAAATTATTTATGAGCTGGCATTCATGTTTAATAAAAAAACGTTTGCATTCTTTCCTTCAACTTTGAACACACCTCATTGGTTTTATTATGCTTCTAGTTTATGTGATTCAAACACAGCTTAAATAATTGATGTTACTGAAATTACAATCGCATCCTTTTCTAAATGTACTGTATTAAGCAAAATATTTAATGCAAACACTCCCTTTTAAAATACTGACATTAAGTACTATATTGGGTGCAAGTCATTAGTTGAGTGCCAATGTTTGTCATCTTAAATATCATATTTTATCCAAAGATAATAATAAGATTTACAACATTTAAATACATTATTTTGATAATGTTGCCTTTAAGTGTCTATTATTTTAGTTCAGTAAACAAATTTGTTGTGAATTCTTGGCCATTAAAATAAATCAAATGGTTATCCTGCTCCTAATTCCCATTCAGTGACCACATGCAAGAATTAAATTACATTGACTTGAGGGGATCAGGCTTGGATTGGTAGCTTGAATAGTTCATAACACTTTGAAGCTAATCTTTCTACGTTTCAACAGAGACAACAATCCCAAAATATCAAATTGGCCATTATGCACTTTGGAAAACACTGACATTCCGAAAAGCATGATAGAAATGCAGGGCCTTTGTTATTTGTTGGTAAAGTGCCAAAGGCAACTTGCACTAATGAATCAGCTCTTTGAAGAAAGGAGGCAAAATCTTAATGAATGAAAATCAACAGCACATTACATTCAAAGTAACCTAAGTTCCTCATACCTTTAGGATGATAAAGTAATGACATCATTAAGTACACCTGATTGATACAAAATAGTAGTCAACATGCAGGATGATGCGGAGAGATGTGGGAAAGTTTAGGGATAAAGAAGAATTTTGACACAGCAAGGTCCGAACATTGAGGTGTCCGCTCATGTCACACAAAGTCAAAGCTTCAGTCCTTAAAACCATTGCTTGGGATTTAGTCTTGAGCATTCAAGGATATACTTTTTTCATTTATTCACAGGTTATGAACATCATTGCCAAGGGCAGAATTTATTACCCACCTCTATTATCCTTGAGAAGTAATGGTGAACCATATTTAACTAAGCAGTTTGCTAGGTCATTTCAGATGGTGTCTAAAGTTACACATAGGCCAAAATTGAGCAATGATGGCAGATTGCTCAGTGTAATTAATGAATCAGAGTTTTGTTTAAGATGTTTTAAACCACTATTAGAAGGGAAGCTGGGCATCTACAGCTAGGTCCCAGTAATGGTGAGCACCTCCACCTCTGCTAAATGCGAGATTGCATGAAACAGTACAGTGGATGCTAGATTAATCTAATGAATGAATTCATTCATTCATTCATTAGGTCAACAGTTGTGAATTGTGTGATCAAACTCACCAATGAAGAGAATTTCTCCAGGAAATTACCCAAAATATAGAAAACTTCATTTTTGTGGAATACAGTTTATCTACACATTTTTTGGGCACAATTTTATGTATTTCCCATTGTTGTTCTGAATCCTGGTGCTTTTGATTCGAAAGTTCAAACTGTTATTATAACTTGTAAACGATGTTGTCCCGGCATTGATTCTAAAGGACAATGCCACTTCCCAACTTCCTTCGCTTTGAATAAAGACCCCTTATCCTATTGTTTGCTTTTTGTCTTGCAACAAGTTAGCAATTCATTCTACTATTATTACCCTGACTTCACATTCTCCTTATCCACCTATTCTGGGGTACCATCTTGAAGACTTGCCGAGAGTCCAGATAACCTACATCTACCCCATTACCTTTATTTACTCTCTATGACTTCATTGGAAAAATATAAATTTCATCAAGCAAGAAAATCCACTCTAACTTCTCGTTGTGCTTCTACTCTCTCTTTTAGTTGGATTTTCATCAGGTTTCCTATCTCCTATGTTAAACTGACAGATCCATAAATCCTTGGGAATGTTCTACCCCCTTTCTTATATATAGGAACTACTTTAGCCGTCAGGCATTCCACTTTCATATCACCTTTTTAAACAAAGTATTAAATATGTGTAATAATGTCCCTGCTATCTTTTACCTACATTCTTTTAAAATAAATACTGTAGATGACTTCATTCTGGACAAAAGCCCTTATTCTCTTTGAACTCGATTAATTTAAAATCTTATTGCACATATCTCATTGTTGATCTCATCAGTCAATATTGTCTCTGTATTTTCAATCTTCCTAGTGAATACCCAATTAAAATAATTATCTAACATTCTGCCCATTATTGTCACCAGTGGTATGTTCCTGTTGGTTTAATTCCCATCACTACCTTCTTTTATTTTATTGACACATCTGCAGAATTATTTTTGACTTTGTTACTTATTCCTTGCTATTTTCATTTTGTGGTCCCTTTTTCCCTTCCTGATGTTTGCTAAAATTTAACTTCCTTTCAAATCTCTGTGTCGTGTTACCTACCATCTCCATTTTAATCTGTGCCTGTTTCCTACCCCTCATTTTTTCCCTTATAAATATACTTCCCAATGATGTTAGACATTTCTTTGATTTTTGCAGAAGAGAGTTTTCTTGCACTTTTGGGCACTATTTCAAGTATCTCCTGTTGTTGTTCTACATATTGTTCACCAATATTGTAATCCATAATATTTCCCAATATCTATTTTCAGCCACTAAAAATCAAATTTCCCAAATTATTATCCTGGTTGCCATCTTAATTCTGTCCTTCACTATCATTATCTTCAAGCGTACAATATTATGCTCACTACTGCCTGGATGATCCCCATCCCTTATATGTTCTTAATACTACAGCAGTAGAATGCAGTATACACCTCCTTATTTCAATACTGTGAACTTATTTGGGGGTTAAGTTAATAACATTTAATAAACATGGCAAAAATTAAAAATCAATCTCTTAACATTAGCTCCACAAAGGCATTCTTTAAATATGTAGGATTCTCATTTTCTGGGAAATGTAACAGGCATAATTTGAACAATTATTAATGCTTCCGATATTCATCCAACGTTTACCATGAATGAGTTTTAGATTTGCAGTATAATCATGATCATCCTGGGGCTGCATCTCAATAATCATAACATATGCAATCGACTGATTTTTACAAAGTATGTATATAGAATGCTGATTGAAATTGCAGCAATTTAGAGAAAAAGATTTTAGTTTTTCAAATGCACCACATGTGATTAGTTCATTGGAAAATGTAACCAAGTGATAAAGGCTTAATTAATTTATGTTTGAAGTTAATTGTGCAATTCTTTTGTTTATCTTCACATCGTAGATTAAATACAATTGGTGTTTTACAAAACCACTTTGTCACTGACAGTATTCAGATATTTCACAGGAACAGACAATATCATTTATCATACACATCACTGAAATTGCTGCGATATGCTGAATGTTGTAGATACAATATTGAAAAAATTGTTCCTTGGAATGTGTTAGGTTGATGTGATAACTGAAAGACTTCAAATGATATCACTATGAACCCAAACTACTCAGAACAAATGTGTTCAGATGTGTGATACACGTTTGTAAACAAAAATAAATTCTTCCATTCTATGTGTTTATCCCTTCTAACTCAATAATAGGGTTGCTGTTGATATCTCTTTTCATTAGTTGGTTATTGGGATATTGGTATCCGTTAGTGCTAATCTACATTACAGTTGAAGGAGTCAGCACAAAGCAGTTTTGCATCAGCATCAACATTAGCGTTGGACATCCAATCCCTATACACTTGAATTCCCCATGCAGATGGCCTAAAAGCCTTTGGCTTCTTGCTCTCCCGCAGGACCAACCAGTCCCCCTCCAGCGACACCCTCATCTGCTTAACTGAACTCGTCCTTACCCTTAACAACTTCTCCTTCAATTCCTCCCACTCCCTACAGACTAAGGGCATGGCCATGGGAACCCGCATGGGCCTAAGCTACGCCTGCCTATTTGTAGGATACGTGGAACAGTCCCTCTTCCGTAGCTACACTGGCCGCATCCCCGACCTCTTCCTCCATTACATCAATGACTGTATCAGTGCTGCCTTGTTCTCCCATGAGGAGCCTGAACAGTTCATCAACTTTACTAACACCTTCCAACCGAACCTCAAGTTCGCCTGGACCATCCCGGATACCTCTCTCTCTTTCCTGGACCTCTCTGTCTCCATCGCTGGTGACCACCTCGAAACTGACATCTACTTCAAGCCCACCAACTCCCACATCTACCTGGACTACACCTCCTCTCACCCACCCTCCTGCAAGAATGTGATCCCCTACTCTCAATTGCTGCACCTCCGCTGTGTATGCTCCCAAGATGGGGCGTTCCATTCCCGAACATCCCAGATGTCCTTTTATTTCAAGGACAGCAACTTCCCCCTTTCAGTGGTTGAAAATACTCTCGACTGCATCTCTTGCGTTTTCCACACCTCTGCCCTCACATCCCCTCCCGTAACAAAAACAAAGACAGAATTCCCCTTGTCCTCACTTATCACCCCACTAACCTCCAGTTTCAATATATCATTCTCCATCACTTCCGCCACCTGCAATCTGACCCCACAACCAAGGATATATTTCCCTCTCCCACCCGTATCTGCCTTCCGTAGGGACCACTCTGTCCTCGACTCCCTTGTCCGAACCACACTCCCCACTAGCCCCACCACCCCCGGCATTTTTCCCTGCAACTGCAGGAAGTGCTACACCTGCCCCTACATCTCCCCCCTCACCTCCATTCAACGATCCAAACAAACCCTTCAGATCAGACAGGGGTTCACCTGCACATCCGTCAATGTGGTCTATTGCATCTGCTGCTCCCGATGTGGCCTTCTCTACATTGGTGAGACCAAGCGGAGGCTCAGAGACCATTTTTTAGAGCACCTGCTCTCTGTTTGCAACAAATGACAACACCTTCCAGTTGCGACCATTTCAATTCCCCCTCCCACTCCTTGGACGACATGTCCATCCTGGTCCTCCTCCAGTGTCACAATGACGCCACCCGGAAACTGGAGGAGCAGCATCTCATGTTCCATCTTGGGAGCCTACAACCCAATGTTCTCAAATGTGGACTTTACCAGTTTAAAAATCTCCCCACCCCTGGCCTCATCCCATGACTAACCCTACCTGTCATCCCCGCCTCCTTGAGCTGGCATAACCTGTCCATCTTCTTTCACATCTATCTGCCCCTCCCACCTCACTGACCAATCCCCATCACTGACTATCTGCACTCACCTATCACCATCCCATCTACCTTCCCCAGTCCCACCCCTTCTCTCTATTTATTTATGAGCTCCCTCCCTTATCCCTGAAGAAGGGTTCTGACTTGAAATGTCAGCTTTCCTGTTCCCCTGATGCTGCCTGGCCTGCTGTGTTCCTCCAGCTCCACACTGTGTTATGTCTGTTGCTTCAGCATCAATCTCATTTATTTAATTTTGGGATGTGGCACTGACATCCTTAATTGTTCTTACAACAGATGGTGCTTCAGTGTCAACCACACTGGATTTAAGTCTTCTGTCTCCTTGTCCATATTTCATAGATAAATATCGAAAACAGCAACCACATGCAAGTTGCTGAGGAAGGGTCACTGGATCTGAAAAGTTAACTCTGATTTCTGTTCACAGATGCTGCAAAACTGCTGAGTTTTTCTGTTTTTGTTTCTGATTTACAGCATTTGCAGTTCTTTCAGTTTTAACCACATGTTAGACGTTAGTTAAGAAAGAAAAGACTCACTTATTAAAGAGTTGTGAAGTTGTTAGCTGTTTTACACAGTTGGAGAACTTGTTGTAAACATCTTCGTAGCTTCTTAAGACAAAACTGAGACTGAGACTAGATCACATGATGCTAGACACAGAATTATGCAATGTGATGTTGACGGAAAACATAACCATGCCCACCTAAAAGACTTCCCATTCTGAGCAATTCTGAGTTCACCTACAGTCAAACTGCATGAATATTGTGGTTTTCTTCTCAAAATCACATTTTGAAACAATATGAAGTTTTATGGTTTTTTTATTTGTGGATTTTTTAAAAAAATCTAGGTGGGTAAGTAAGTAGTGTTTGTAAAGGAATATGGACAGTTTACATGATCTGACAAAAATGTCATGGTGAAACATAATGTGGAGAAATCAGAAGTCATCGAGCATGCTGGAAGTATAGGGAAGCAGAGTAATTTTTAAAGGCTAGAAACTAGTAAATATTTGTATGCAGAAATATTTGGGTGTCCTTGTACATGACTCTCAAAAAGCTAATGTGCAGGTACAGTAAATAATTAGGAAGGCAATTGGCATGTTAGTTTTTATTGGGAAACAAAGGTAAGGTCTTCTTGATTTAATGGGACTTTGATGAGACTTCGCCTGAAATACTGTGTCCAGTTTTGATCTCTTTACTAAGGAAGGATACACATCTTTGTTTGAAATCTCCAGTCTTCCTCCATCAGTTTCCATCGAAACCTTCTTCTTTTACACACGTTTAAGTGCCAATCTTGCACTTGGTACCCAAATGTGAGATTGAAAATGTTGATCCCTTCATGGATCACTTCTGTTTCCAGCATATTCCAGTGAAAGCAAACTTCTTCAGATGGTGCTACATAAAATCATTTCTTTACTTAATTAGTTTTTATACATCAGTGTGTTTTATAATCATCTGATATTTCAAGTATTTCAAGGCTATTGAAAATTACAGAAAATTGTTTAGATACTTCATAGGAGAGTACTTCTGGAATGCCTATGCCAAAAGTCATCCATATATAGTTGTTCCACACCACCTATAGGTGAGATTAGAAATTACAAAGTGCTTGCTGGATTCAGTCTATAAAAGTCCTTAAATATTTTATTTGTTCATAGTGTAATTCAGAGCCAGCTATTAATGAAAAGAGTAAATTCAATCTCTGTTATTGACTTTCATATCACTGAACATGTAATTTTAAATTCCTGCTGTATGCTGTACTCTTGCATAAATTCCAGACAAGACAAGCCATGCACCTTTAAAATAGTTATGTGACATCCTGAATTGTGAACCTCTGGTATAAATGTACCTGCCTCACCAGTCACTCTCTCAATACAATGGAATCAGTATAGTGCATGGGTACAGTAACATCAGTAAGCGCAGAATGCAGGCTATATAAAAGTTTGCGATATTATAGAACAGTAAACTGTTGGGCTTGTTCATAAATTTGAAGACATCTGTCTCCAAAAGAACCCAATCTTTATTGTATATGTTAAGTGAGCTAACATATTGAACAGCAGTCAGACCATAGCATTCTGGCAGTGGGGTTTGGCCCAAGAAACCATGCAATGGTGGCACATCATGCTGGCAGCAAGTTGGTACTGTAAGCGATCAGCGATAGTTTTTAGTAGCAGCAGTTCATATTAAAGGCTGCAAAGGTAAAAGCAGCAGTGACAGTTTAGCGGACATTTCTTAACAATGAGTTCAGGGCTGAAGTTACAGCTGAGAACCGAGGCTAACGTAATGCAAACTTGCACTGAAGCTAGAAACATTTGTGAGTCCTGCACTTTATCTCCCTCTTTAAGAATAAACTCAGAGGTCACAGCAGATCTGATTTAAGAAAAAACTATTTATTAGGTGCTGAAGGTCAGTTTCAACTTTTCAAAGTGGTCATACATTATACTACTGTCCAAAATAGCTTTGTACATTAAAAAGACCTTACCTATGTCTGGATTTCAGTCAATTCTGCCACTTTACTCTTTGAAAAATACTCAAAAAGTAAAACAAAGGCATAAGTTGAAAAGACCACATTTTTTTGGATTGCAGCCTAATCAAGTAATATTTTCTTATTTTTATATCAAGGAAACTGTGGAAGAAGGTGTTGTATTTTTAAAAATGAGTTACTGGAACACAATCTAAGTTTTATCTACAATGCTGCCTTAATCAAATAGTGGAGAAAAAGGTTAGACACATCAGCGCAGTGTGTGTGTGTAAAAGGTAGTTCATTTTCCCCAGAGATAGTCTTTTGATTGGTTTTTCGATCAAGACCGTTGTGTGGATCAGGAGTGCTTACCTTAGTGACAGCCAATTAATTGGTTCTTGGGTAAGTAGCTACAATCTTTTCTGTAGACAATACAGGAGAAGATTCTGCACCGCAAAGGAAAAGTACCTGAATCTCTCTCTCTCATGTCTATGTAAAGACATACAGGAAATCCCCTGGTAGTTGCTCTCACCTACTATTTTCATACAAATGGCTGTCTCTAAAACAAATAGATGATGAGGAAAGACAGGTAGTCAAAATCTTCATTACAAATGAACAAATCAGAGTCAAATTCTCCAATATTCCTAATGTTAACCACAAAGATCCTGACAAAATATTCCAGATATTAAAAGAGCAGCTTAAAGTTCAAATCCACTTCAGGATACACAAGCTTCAGTTCACGTCACAACAAAAACAAAGTTGCTGGAAAAGCTCAGCAGGTCTGGCAGCGTCTGTGGAGGAGAAAACAGAGTTAACGTTTCGGGTCTGGTGACCCTTCCTCGGATGAAAATTTGAATCAATCGCACCTAGTCAGCAACATCTTCAGGTGCTTGGTGCTATTAATCAATGCGACAATCAACACTTTCAACAAAACATACAACTCTTGTACAGATGTGGCTTGTCTCACTCACCGAGACAGCGTCAAGCATTTTGTAACGTATGTAAGTTATGTCCTAGAAGAGCACATGAGGCTAAAATGTGCAAGCAATCCAATTGCCTAGGGAATCCCAAAGTGCAACACAGTGCTTCATATCAGCATGTGAGGAAGAGTCAACCGAAGAACAGTGTCAAGGACATTTCCAAAGTTCCATCTATGGCATGCAAGCAGGTCAATAAAGTCTAAGAGGTACCCGCAACATTGCAGCATACAGACATCAGTCCGACAGTACATGTGGTCAATTTAACACACACATAGACATCACCAGAAAAGTTGAAGCTTTTACCTCCATCTGTGTGATACACCCCAAAATTAATGGACAACGTGCACTAAATACCAAGATTGACACTGGTGCGAGTGTAAATATCATCTCCATACCAATCCTACACAAGGTATAATCAATAAACATGCACAATGTGCTACAATCCACACCCAACATAGCTGCTCTCAACACGTCTGAAACCCTTTGGATTAGCATTTTCTGTCTTCAGAGCCATGTTATGGATGCTAGAAGTTATGCAGATTGTTAATACATCAAGGCCTTCTATGACTGATTTGCCTGTAGCCATAGATTTACTTCTTATAGAACGTAGAACAGTACAGCACAGTACAGGCCCTTCGGCCCATCATGTTGTGCTGAACTTTTATCCTAAACCTAAGATCTTTCTAACCTCCACCCCTACCTTATACTATCATTCATATGCCTATCTAATAGCTGCTTAAATGCCCCTAATGAGGCTGACTCCGCTACCCTCTCCAGCAACGCATTCCACGTCCCTACCACTCTTTGAGTAAAGAACCTACCTCTGACCTCCCCTATATCTACCTCCACTCACTTTAAAACTATACCCCCTCGTAATAGCTACCTCCACCCTAGGAAAAAGTCTCTGGCTGTCCACTCTATCTATTATTACTCTTATTACGATTCGTAAGATAAGGAACCTATTAGGTGAAACACCAAAGCTTCCAGACTTCAGTATTGAGCCCATCCATCACCTGATTAATATATACCCAGAGTATTAATCCAGAAACCCAGCTGATGTCCTGGGGACCCGGGTTCGAATCCCACCAAGGCAGGTGGCGGAATTGGAATTCAAAAAACTGTCTGGAATTAAGAATCTACTGATCACCATGAAATCATTGCCGATTGTCGGAAAACCCATCTGGTTCACTAATGTCCTTCAGGGAAGGAAATCTGCCACCCTCACCTGGTCTGGCCTACATGTGACTCCAGACCCACAGCAATGTGGTTGGCTCTCAACTGCCCTCTGAAATGGCCTAGCAAGCCACTCAGTTGCACCAATCGCTACAAAGTCTCAAAGAAATGAAACTGGACAGATCACCTGGCAGCTACCTAGGCACTGGAAAAGACAACAGCAGAAACAGCCCTGTCGACCCTGCAAAGTCCTCCTCACTAACATCTGGGGATTAGTGCCAAAATTGGGAGAGCTGTCTCACAGACTAGTCAAGCAACAGCCTGACATAGTCATACTCACAGAATCATACCTTACAGACAATGTCCCAGACATCACCATCACCATCCCTGGATGTGTGCTGTCTCACCGGCAGGACAGATTCAGCAGAGTGGGCGGCACAGTGGGAAACAGTCGGGAGGGAGTTGCTCTAGGAGTCCTCAACATTGGCTCCGGACCCCATGAAGTCTCAGGGATTCAGGTTAAACCTGGGAATGGAAACCTCCTGCTAATTACCACGTACCGTCCTCCCTCAGCTGATGGATCAGTACGCCTCAATGTTGAACAACATTTAGAGGAAGCGCTGAGAATGGCAAAGGCACAAAATGTACTCTGGGTGGGGGATTTCAACATCCACCACCAAGAGTGTCTTGGCAGCAGTACTACTGATCAAGCTGGTTTGGTCCTAAAGGACATAGCTGCTAGACTGGGTCTGCAGCAGGTGGTGAGGGAACCAACAAGAGGGAAAAACATACTTGACCTCATCCTTACCAATCTCCCAGGTGCAGTTGCATCTGTCCATGACAGTATCGGTAAGAGTGACAATTGCACAGTCTTTGTGGAGATGAAGTCCTGCCTTAACATTAAGAACAATTTCCATCATGTTGTCTGGCACTGTCACCATGCTAAATGGGACAGACTTTGCACAGATCCAGCAGCTCAAGACTGGGCACACATGAGGCGCTGAGGGCCATCGACAACAGCAGAATTGCACTCCAGCACAATCTGTAACCTCATAGCCTGGCATATCACCTAATCAACCACTTCCATCAAGCCAGGGGATCAACCCTGGTTCAATGAAGAGTGCAGGAGGACATGCCAGGAGCAGCACCAGGCATACCTGAAGATGAGGTATCAATCTGGTGAAGCCACCAAACAGGACTATTTGTACACCAAACAGCGAAAGCAGCAAGTGATAGACAGAGCCAAGCAATCCCACAACCAATGGATCAGATCTCAGCTCTGCAGTCCTGCCACATCCAGTCGTGAATGGTGGTGGACAATTAAACATCTCATTGGAGGAAGAGGCCCCACAAATATCCCCATTCTCAATGATGGAAGAGCGCAGCACATCAGTGCAAAAGATAAGGCTGAAGCAATTCGGCAATCTTCAGCCAGAAGTGCCAAGTGGACGCTCCATCTCGGCCTCCTCCAGTGGTTCCCAGCATTAAAGATACCAGTCTTCAGGCAATTCGATTCACTCCACGTGATATCAAGAAGTGGTTGGAGACACTGGATACTTCAAAGGCTACTGGCCCTGACAACATTCCGGCAATAATACTGAAGACTTGTGCTCCAGAACTTGCCGCTCCCATGGCCAAGCTGTTCCAGTACAGTTACAAACACTGGTATCTAACCGACAACGTAGAAAATTCCCCAAGTATGTCCTGTACATAAAAAGCAGGGCAAATCCAACCCGATCAATTACCGCCCCATCAGTCTCCTCTCAATCATCAGTAACGTGATGGGAGGTGTCATCAACAGTGGTACCAAGCAGCACCTGCTCAGCAATAACCTGCTCAGTGCTGCCCAGTTTGGGTTCCACCAGGGCCACTCAGCTCCTGACCTCATTACAGCCTTGGTTCAAACATAGACAAAAGAGTCGAATTGCAGAGGAGAGGCGAGAGTGACAGTCCTTGATATCAAGGCTGCATTCGACCGAGTGTGGCATCAAGGAGCCCTAGCAAAACTGGAATCAATGGGTATCAGGGGGAAAACTCTCTGGTGGTTGGAATCATACCTGACACAGAAGAAGATGGTCATGGTTGTGAGAGGTCAATCATCTCAGCTCCAGGACATCTCTGCAGGAGTTCCTCAGAGTAGCGTCCTCGGCCCAACCATCTTCAGCTGCATCACCAATGACCTTCCCTCCTTCATAAGGTCACAGGTGGGGATGTTCACAGATGATTACACAATGTTTAGCACAATCGTGACTCCTCAGATACTGAAGCAGTCCATGTTCAAGTGCGACAAGATCTGGACAATATCCAGGCTTGGGCTGACAAGTGGCAAGTGACATTCGGGCCACACAAATGCCAGGCTATGACCATCACCAATAAGAGACAATCTAACCATTGCCCCTTGACATTCAATGGTGTTACCATCACTGAATCCCCCACTATCAACATCCTGGGGGTTACCATTGACCAGAAACTCAATTGAATGCACCATATTAACACAGTGGCTACAACAGCAGGCCAGAAGCTGGGAATACTGCGGCAAGTAACTCATCTCCTGACTCCCCAGAGCCTGTCCACCATCTACAAGGCACGAGTCAGGAGTGTGATGGAATACTCCCCACTAGCCTGGATGAGTGCAGCCCCAACAACATTCAAGAAGCTTGACACCATCCAGGACAAAGCAGCCTGCTTGATTGGCACTACACCCACAAGCATTCACTCCCTCCACCACCGACGCTCAGTGGCAGCAGTGTGTACTATCAACAAGATGCACTGCAGAAATTCATCAAAAATCCTCAGACAGCACCTTCCAAACCCATGACCACTTCCATCTAGAAGGACAAGGGCAGCAGATATATGGGAACACCTCCACCTCCAAGTTCCTTTCCAAGTCACTCACCATCCTGACTTGGAAATATATCGCCATTCCTTCATTGTCGCTGGGACAAAATCCTGGAATTCGCTCCCTAATAGCATTGTGCGTCAACCCACAGCAGGAGGATGCAACAGTTCAAGAAGGCAGCTCACCACCACCTTCTCAAGGGCAACTAGGGGTGGGCAAGAAATGCTGACCAGCCAGCGACGCCCACATTCCACGAATGAATAGAAAAAAAATGACTATTTGAAACTATTGGTGGCTTTAAAGGCCATGCAGCGTCACATTTGAAAGATAATACCTGAACCAGCTTTGAACATCCTCACAGCATTCACATTCAGGATAAGATTGAACAGATATCGGATTCCATGATAGAAAACATCAAGCAGAAGATCAAATTTTATAGTGATTGGTGCACCTCTATTACCTGTATTTTGAAAAGGGTTGCATTGTACGTGCATATTTGGATCCAACTAAATATTGAACCAAAGAGAAGGCTACTGAAGATTCCTCGCTTGGGAAGCTTAACTATAAGTTCTCAGATGTTAGTCATCTTTCCAAGTTTGATATCAAGAACTGGTAAAGGTCCTTGCATCTTTCCCTGAAGTCACAGGAACTGGAAAAATTGAGAACACCTTTCTGTAGACCATCCTAAAGCTACAGCCCCCACTTACAGCTACCAGTGGCTTACGAACTGGAACTCCCTCCTCCATGATTGTTTCTGAGCTGCATGTTCATCTCTCCACTGTCATGTACCCTATACCAATTTTCAAGCAGCTCATGTAGTCATTGGTAGACAATGGTGCCAAAGCTTTTTTTCATTCCCGTCATTGGACAATCTAGGAAAGTTATTGCTCCACATAACAAACTGGGTAACAGTAGTGTTTATAGTTCCACTCCAATGCAAACAGCATTCTTCTACCCCAATAAATGCACTTTTGTAATGAATTTTCCTACCATTGTTCCAAAACTTTGTATTCAAAAATAGAATTCTCCTTGGAAAATCTGTTTTGGGAAAGGGAACTGACGGGAAAAAAAAAACCAAGCAACTTCGCATGGCAATAACATTGTGAAAATCTATTAACCATAGCCCTGTGTTCTGGTATTAATATTATGAACAGCCTACAAAAAGGCTTTTGATCCTTTCCATGGATGTTAATTGTATGATAGGTGATTTGCTAGAACATGATCGCATTATTGAGACTATGATCTGATCTGTACACGGTACAGATTTGTGCTGAAAAGCTTCTATCCTCAAGAAAAGTTTTGGTAAACAGTCCCTTAGTTATAGACTCTCAATTCCACTGTGTAAATTATAGCCAAATATATTTCAGTTGCAAGTTACATTTGGAAGAGGACATTCATGAGTTTTCTGCTCCTTGAAATTTGGATTTTGCCAGAAATATTTTGGCAATGACTCTTTGAATGAAGTTGCCTTTCTTACAGTCAAGTAGTACAGTTGGGTCTTGTAAAAGCTGAATGTTTTTTCACCATATTTATTTCATATTAATTTGGAGTATAAATTTATGAAGATACTTAATTACTGTAAATGCTGACACAGAAGAATGAAAGCAAAAAACAAAAATAAGCCAATACCAAGGAAGCACTGCTTTGGTCATGTATGAAGTAAATCCCACATGAAATAATTTCTAAAACTAGTCACAAAAAAATGAATGAATTGCAAGTTAAAGAAAATTGCAGTATAACAATGCCAGATTTGCATTATTGCTGTGTCAACATCCATTCAATCAAACAGAGAAAAAAAATTGCTTTCTCTATTGAGAGGGACCTCAAAATTTTGAAATTATTTGCATTTATGTAGCACTATTCATATTCTCAGAATATCCCAAAAAATAGGGTATTGGCGAAACGACATTGTGAACACTGGTGCAGCTTTGGTCTCTATTGAAGATTGCAAATGCATTGGAGACAGTTCAGAAGAGGCGTACAAAATTGATACCTGGAATGAGTGGGTTGTCTTATGAGAAAAGGTTGGACAGACTGGGCCCATTTTCACTGGAGTTTAAAAAGAGTGAGTGGTGACTTGATCGAAATATGTAAGATCCTGAATGGTCCTGACAAGGTGGATGTGGAAATGATGTTTCTTCTTGTGGGTGGGTCTTGTTTAAAGTTAGGAGTTGCATTTTAGGACAGAGATGAGAACGTTTTTCTCTCAGAAGGTTGTGCAACTTGAGATAATTGAATATTTTTAAGGCGGAGGTCAATAGATTTTTGTTAGGCAACGGAATCAAAGGATATCGGGGTAGAATGAAATATGAAATTTGAAATACAAACAGGCTAGTCATGATTTTATTCAAGGGGAAGGCTCAAGGAGCCAAACAGGCTACATGTGCACCTAATTTGAATTCTTGTAAAATGTTTTAAGGGCAATTAATTGTAATCACTGTTGCATTGTGGGGAAACCAAACAGCCAATTTATGCACAGTAACATCCTTCAAAATGCATTGAGATAAATAGCCAGACAATCATCTTTGATGCTGATTGAGGGATAGATGGCCTGAACACTTGGGAAAATTCATGTACTCATTATTGAAAAGAAAAGGTGATCAAATCTTTAAACATCAAGTTGAAAGGCAAATTAAGTAAATTTTCTTTATCTCAAATAATTCACACAGAGGGTGGTGCGTATACGGAATGAACTGTCAGAGGAAGTGATAGAGGCGGGTAGAGTCACAACATTTAAAAGATATTTGGATAGGTACATGATTAGGTAAGGTTTAAAGGGATATGGGCCAAACACTGGCAAATGGGACTAGTTTAGTTTGGGAAATCAGGACAACTTGGATGAGTTGGACTGAAGGTTCTGTTTCCATGACGTATGACTCTATAACTCTAGAACTATCTGAATAAGAAAATGGATTTGATAGACTTCATCTTAAGAGATAGATAGCCACCAAATTAATTCAGGCTGGAGGGATAGTCTTGCTCAGGAAAGAGAAGTTAATCCCCAGGATAGGAGAAAGTGAATTGATATTGCGATTAAAGTAACTTGTTGCCATGGCAGTTAGGGATAATTTATTTGGCCCATTTTGTTTCTGATCTTGTAATGCTCACTGTTCAGATGGAATGTTTTGAGTGTAAAAACTATCACAAAAACCTACAAATTAAATAGTTGAAAATGACTCACTCGAGTCAATTATTTTGAAAAAATCAACTCTTCTTTGTAGGACGATTTGCCAAGTGTCCGTTGATCTAGCTTGTAGAGTTTAATATACTTAATCTCAATGTGCTGATAACAAACAGTCCTCCGATTATTTTCTGAATAAACACCATGCCAATGTTTCAGTGCAAATGCAGTAGGATTCTGCATTCACTTTAAAAAACACAGCAGTACCTTCAGTTTTCTGTAATACAACAACAGTTACTACTGCCTCTTTCTGTCACCAAACTTCCCAGTGCCCCAAAAACATCTCGATTTGCATCAATAATACATCAAAACATAAGAAATAGGAGCCAGGATAGATCATTCAGCCCCTCAAGCTAACCTCAAGCCCTGTGGTTAATCTACGTCAGACCTCAACTCTTCTTTCTTGCCAGTCCCTCATAGCTCTCCAATCCTTGATATTTCAAAATTCTACCTATCTATTCTTTAAATGTTTTCAGTAATCTAGCTTCATAACACTCCAGGGTAGAGAATTTCAGATATTTCTGACAAAAGAAATTCCTTCACAGATCTGTTTTAAATAAATATATTGATATCCCCTAGTCTGTGCTTTCCCCACTAACTGAAACATCTCCTTAACATCTACTTTCCATTTACCTTCATAATACCTTGCTGCATCTGCATGCTACCTTACTGTGTTTCATACTTAAGATCATTCAGATACCTCTATGTTGCACTTTTTGGAGTCTCTCTCTACTTCAATAATTGTCTGCCTTTTGATTTTTCCCACTAAAGTTCATGGCCTCACATTTTCCTATATTAAATTCCATCTGCCAAGTTTTTGCCCACTCACTCAACGTATTTGTATCCCGTAGCAGATTCCTAACGCCCTCATCACCACATTCCCTTCTACTTATTTTTACTTCATCGGTAAATTTGGATGCATCACCCTCTGTCCCCATCTCTAAGTCATTAATATAGACATTAATATATGCGTCCCAGGACTGATCTTTGCATCAGTCACTTATGGATTTCCAACCTGAAAAAGAACCATTAATCCTGATCCTCTGTCTTCTGTGTGTTAACCAATGCTCTATTCATGTGTTATCCTAATATTGTGATCTCTTCTGCAAAAACCTTTTATCTGGCACCTTTAAGAATATCTTAAGAAATCCAAACAATCTGCATTGACCAATTCCCCTTTACTAACTCTACTTGTTATATCCTCAAAGAACTCTAGCAAATTTGTCAAACATGATTTCTCTTTTACGAAACAATATTAACTCGACTTGATTGTGCTAAGTGTTTCTAAATGCTATTTCTTCCTTAATAGAGGTCTCTAACACTTTCCTAATGACAGATGTTAGGCTAACAAGGCTATAGTTCTTAGCAGAATAATTCTTCATACATACATCTTTCAAAGGGGAAACTGTATTCTTCCAAGTTTCTCCTCTTCTCCTCCTCAACCCTCTCGTCAGGACATCCACATGTTGCTTCTTGACACTGCCACATACAGAAACTGGGGCTGAATTTTCCCATTTTTTGGCAAAGTACTTTTTCATGTGAGATTCCTGGTGGACAATCCACGACGATTCCTGATAACTTTTCAACTTTTGCTTAACAAGAATCTATCTACTCTGCATCAAAAAAAATTCAGGAACTCCTCCTTTTCAGGAAGAGTGTTTGAAATACAACCGACCCTCTGAGAGAAAAACTTTGTCCCATCTTTATTTTGAATTTTCGATCGCTGATTATTAAACAGTGACCCCTAGTTCTAGATTCTTGTAAGAGGAAGTACACTTATCCTGTCAAGGCCCTTTAGGATTTTACGTGTTTCAATCATTATCTCTTATCCTTCTAAACTCCAGTGGATGTGGGTTTTGCCTGTGCAACCTTTCCTTAGAAGACAACTCACAAAAGTAAAACAGAATAAGCTGGAAATAGCAGGTCAGGCAGCAGTGTCGGAGAAACAGGAGTCAACCTGACATCATTCTATATTAATAAACTGACACAATCAACTTGTGTCTTTATTATTCTGAGATTTTTTTATTCATTCATGGCACATTGGGTTCTATTGGCTAGGCCAGCATTTAATCGCTCCTCTCTAATTGCCCTTGAGAAGGTGTTACTTTCTTGAACAAGTGTAGTCCAAAGTGGTGATTGGCGCACAGTGTTGTAAATAAGGAATTTTGAGAATTTTGATTCAGTGATAGTGAAGGAACAATAACTTTAGTTCCAAGTCAGGATGCCGTGTGACTTGGAAGGGAACTTGTATGTGGTGGTGTCCTCTGGTATCTGCTGCCCTTGCCCTTCTAGGTGGTAGAGGTCAGAGGTTTTTAAGATGCTGTCAAAGGAACCCTGGTGAGTTGCTGCAGTGCATCTTGTAAATGGTACACACTGCTACTACAATGATTGAAGGAGTGAGGTGATAGGTGAATTTAAGTTGACATCTTTCTATGTTATAGGAACCATCCTCTATTGTGATAAAGAGTTTCAATGACAAAAACGCTGTGGTCTAGATATTGGGATAACAAGGTGTAGAGCTGGATGAACACAGCAGGCCAAGCAGCATCAGAGGAGCAGGAAAGCCAATGTTTCGAGTCTAGACCCTTCCTCAGAAAAAATCTCGTGGTGTAGATATTGTTCATTCTGATAGTTTTGCACTACTTTCTTGAATGCTGTTTCCAGACTATTGAAGTTATATTGTATTTTGCTGTTCATGCATCCCAATAGTCTTTCCCATACAATTTTACTGTCAACAGCTGAGATGTTTCTCTTTTGTAATTATCTCTTTTCAAATCTCATATTTCAAGTCTGTTTGCAATCTTTTAAACATGATCCTACATAATTAATCCCTCCCACCAAGCTCTTTTGATGTGTAGAGCTTAGGCAATTTGACAGGCAATGTCTACCTTCTTAAACAAGATTACAGACATAACATAATATTCCTATTTAACTCACAGTTTGTAACAGGTCAGTTATTTTTGCAGCAAAGTTGTAAGTTCACAAGACCTGACCCTGTCAAAACAATTTGCAACACGGCGAAAACTCCCGAATTCATGAGCCAGTTTAGCAAAAACGCATGGTCAGTCATTAGATGTAGTTCGAAATGAATTGGGCATGAATTAGTACGTATGTTGGGTCTCAGGCTACAAAAGGGAGCCTGATAATGGGATAGCGTGAGTTGGGAGTTTGATGTACACATTGTTTGTGAATTTCTAACTATGAGGACCAAATATTGATGCCTTACTCTTACAGCATGCTTTTGACTGTTCTGAACATTGTTTCAAAAATATTTTTAATGTGGACTCTCAGGAATCATGCTGGAATTATTCTGATTGCTTTAATTAGAGTAAACATACAGCATGTGATATCCTGCTGGGAATTTTGCAAAGTGCTCATATTCTTACAGCTATAGTTACCATGGGAATTTGTTCAGCTGAAGCTGGTCTATGCAGTATGCAACTAACGGCAAAATTACCTTCCTGCAAAATACCTCTCATGTTTGCATTAGTGAATGTGTGGCTCTGAATTGTCAGTAGTGCCCGGAAGGTCTGATGACTCTGGGAATTAATTGATTAGTTATCATTTCATTATCATTCAGAGTAATATTAGAACAAGTAATGGTTTAATCCAATAACTTCAGTGACCAAACTTTTGTAATTTTCTTAACGTCTGCATTTACTAATATTTAGTAAGATATTCAAAATGTCCTGCTTCTATGAGTCCCAGCAATAATTTGGTGGATTATGAAAATAGGGCTGATTGCACAAAAACTGTAAATGCTGGGAATCTGAAATGAAAACTGAAAGTAATGGTAATACAAAAGACGTCTGACAGCAGCTGTGGAGAGAAAAACAGAGACATTATGAGTCAAATAGCTCAGTGGTTAGCACTGCTGCCTCACAGTAACAAGGACCTGGGTTCAATTCCACCCTCGGGCGACTGTCTGTGTGGAGTTTGCACGTTCTCCCTGTGCCTGTGTGATTTTCCTCCCACAGTCCAAAGATGTACAGGTTAGGTGGATTGGCCATGCTAAATTGCCCATAGTGTTCAGCAATGTGTAGCTTAGGTGGGTTATAAGGGGATGGGTCTGGACATGCTCCAAGGGTCAGTGTGGACTTGTTGGGCCAAAGGGCCTATTTCCACACTGTAGGGATTCTATGATCAAAATGCTATCTATGATCAAATCATTTCTTCAGAACTGTGATCCAAGATGCTTCCAATTCTTACTTTTTTAACAGAACTTTTGAAAGTACCCTTTTGATAAATCCTCAATCTAGGTTATATCCTTCACATCTATGAGGTAGGTCTTCCTCAGAATGAATTTCTTTGAGTTAATCTTTTGTATCTCCATTCCATTCACTGTACCTTAAAGTACATATATTTGCAATTGCAAAGAAATCGCAGGCAGTAGAGGGATCTACATGCACATGCTTTAAAATGCATTGCCATATGGGGCACACGTGAATTTCTGAAACTTTAAGTTAAAATCACAAGCTGATTACTGGTACTTTGATGAAAAGTCCTGAGATTGTTATAGAGGCCTATTGAAAACTAAAAATGCATTGTGGCAAAGCTCGCCCTGTCATAGGTAGGATATTATTAAGCTCAGAAGGGCTCAGAAAGAGATTTGCTAGAATGTTGCGAGGAATGGAGAGTTTAAGTTATAAGGAGAGGCTGGATAGACTGGGACTTTTTTCACTGGAGCGTAGGAGGTTGACGGGAAAGCTTATGGAGGTTTATAAATCATGAGGGGTATAGATAAGGGAAAGATACCTGCCATTCACCTTGGGTGGGTAGGGGGCATATTGAGGTTGTAGACTTGCTCGCTGTTTGATTGCAGACGTTTCATTATCCTGCTAAATAAAGTCATCAGTGCACCTCTGGTGAAGTGTCGGTGTTCTGCCCTGCTTGTTACTTATACGCCTCAGTTTGCTGGGGTGGTTGGCATTGTTTCTGGTTCTGTTTCTCAGTGGTTTGTATATTGGGGCCAGTTCAATGTGTTTGTTGATGGAGTTCTGGTTGGAATGTCAGGCCTCCAGGCATTCCCTGGCATGTCTCTGTTCGGCTTGTGCTATTATGGAGGTGTTGACCCAGTCAAATTTGTGCCCTTCTTTGTCCGTGTGTATTGAGACCAGTGAGAACTGGTCGTATCTCTTGGTGGCTAGCTAACCATAAGGATACACAAATACCAAGTGGCCAAGAAGAGATATGACCAATTCTCACTGGTCTCAATACACACGGACAAAGAAGGGCACTAATTTGATTAGGACAGCACATCCATAATAGCATAAGCCAAACCGAGATGTGCCAGGGAATTCCTGGATGCCTGCCATTCCAACCAGAACTCTGCCAACAAACACATTGAACTGGACCCAATATACAAATCACTGAAAAGCAGAACTGGAAGCGATGCAAACCACCCCAGTAAACCGGGGCATATAAATAACAAGTGAGACGGAACACCAACGCTTCACCGGAGGCACACTGATGATGTTACCTAGCAGGGTGACAAAATGTCTGCAATCAAACAGACTGGCTTGGCGAGCAAGTTTACAACCTCATCTACAACCCGAACTACAAATCTTCTCAAAAACTTTAGGGAACATATTTTTAAGGTGAGAGTAGAACTGAGAGTGGCTTGTGTGTGCAATGAATTTTCAGAGGAAATGGTGGATGCCAGTACAATTACAACATTTAAAAGACATTTGGATAAGTACATGAATAAGATATATTTGGAGGGGTATGGGCCAAACTCAGACAGCTGGGACTAGTTTAGTTTGGGATTACAGTCAGTATGGACTGGTTGGACCCAAGGGTCTGTTTCCTTGCTGTATGACTGTGACTGAGCAGAAGGATGAACACACCGCAACGGAAGTAATTTCGGGACCTTTCTTCTCGGTGTGAGTTGTTTCTCTTGGAAAAATGTCTCCTCTCCTGTGTTCCAAAACTACTTTTTCTTGGTGATCTTGTGAACTCAGTTTAGAAAACTGCAATTTTTTGAAAAAGTGAGTTCGAAATCCTTTCCAAATATTTTCAAGCTTTCAACGAAGTTGTGAAAGAGTGTACGTGGTAAAAGAATGCAAGCAGAAAAGAAAACATTATGATGTGAGAATCGCATTTTGAAAGTAAATGCTTTGTCGTACTATCTACCATCAGGTGATAGATATCATTTTTAAAAGTACACAAGTTGGTTCCATGCTCCTATTGCATGGAGCCACTAAGTGGCCAGAAGCTGTAATTACATTGATTCCCTTGACATAAGTGAATTGATTGGGAAATGTTGACAGAAAACCTTGGCCAAAAATTAAGAGAAGAAACATAAGCATAGAAATACAGTCATTACACAGTAAAGAATTTACATCAAAGCTGATTATTATTCTTACTTTGAAGAATGGCTGATCTTTCTCTATCTTGACGAGTACCAACACTGTGCTTCTTTTCCAAGCTAAGATAGCACTCTCAGACCTTTGCTAATAAACCATGAACAGCAAAATCAAGAATGAGATCACAGTGAGCTGCTTTCTAATCATTTCTCATAGCCTGAAGTGTAACAGTTGGTATCTTCTCAGCAATTCTCCCCTCTGGTTTATGCAATATTGTCAGCATATTGTGTAATCACAAGTGCGAACCTGCCAACTTTTCTTCATCGTACAGTTTGTTAATGTGCAACGTATTGTTGCAACTACCATCAAAAAAGCAAGAAATAACTTGCGTTTATATAGCACCTTTTTGCAATCTCCCAAGTCCCAAGATACAATAATGTTTTTCTCAGTGACAAAGCCTTAGGTATTACATAAATCTTCTGGTTAAAAAAAAATTCTGGTAAATCAGCAAAACACCATTTCATCGGAGATGCTGGGATCTGTATAAATTGTATTATACAAAGAGAATTAATTGTAAAACTTATATAAACACAAAATCTCAACAGAAATATGTTCACAAATGAAATATTGCACAGTATAATTTTCTGAAATGAATATGTCAATAAACCTTCATCTGTACAGGTTTTCAGCCACTGTTTCCACTGAACTCTACGCTGCTCTTTGCTTGTTTGTTAGAACAGTTGCTGTACTTAATCAGGAAGAAATCCTGTTGGATAATTGCAGCATTTGACATTGATTCTGGATGTAATGCAGGAAATTGTATTCCTACTGTTAGTTTACCTCGTTCAGGTCACTAGCAATCAGGTTTTAAATGTGATTTTGTCTAGCCATACACCATTCCAGTGTTAGGTATTGTGCATTTCCAAACTCAAGTTGAAATTGCAATAACCATAATTAAATTAGCAATCATATTAACATGCAATCCAGCTTTTACCTGAGAAAGAACACATAGGTTAGAAGTGTACTTCCATCTGGAGTTTAATGGATTATTTCAAGGAATGTCCTTTTTTTGACTCTATCACATCAAGGTAGTTTTATTGGCAGAGTACAGTATTGTATTAGAGATAAAAGGTACTGCAGATGCTGGAGAATCCGAGATAACAAGCTGTGGGGCTGGATGAACACAGCAGGCCAAGCAGTATCATAGAAGCAGGAAAGCTTGACGATTCGGGCCTAGACCCTTCATCAGAAATGGGGGAGGGGAAGAGGGTTCTGAAATAAATAGGGAGAGAGGGGGAGGCGGATAGAGGATGGATAGAGGAGAGGATAGGTGGAGAGGAGGCAGACAAGTCGAAGAGGCGGGGATGGAGCCAGCAAAGGTGAGTGTAGGTGGGGGGGTAGGGAGGAGATAGTTCAGTCCAGGGAGGACAGACAGGTCAAGGGGGCGGGATGATGTTAGTAGATAGGAGATGGGGGTGGGGCTTGAGGTGGGAGGAGGGGATAGGTGAGAGGAAAAACAGGTTAGGGAGGTGGAGATGAGCTGGGCTGGTTTTGGGATGCGGTGGGGGGAGGGGAGATTTTGAAGCTTGTGAAATCCACATTGATACCATTGGGCTGCAGGGTTCCCAGGCTGAATATGAGTTGCTGTTCCTGCAGCCTTCGGGTGGCATCACTGTGGCATTGCAGGAGGCCCAGGATGGACAAGTCGTCTGAGGAATGGGAGGGGGAGTTGAAATGGTTCGCGACTGGGAGGTGCAGTTGTTTGTTGCGAACTGAGCGCAGGTGTTCTGCAAAGCGGACCCTAAGCCTCCGCTTGGTTTCCCCGATGTAGAGGAAGCCACAACGGGTACAGCGGATGCAGTATACCACATTGGCAGATGTGCAGGTGAACATCGATCCAACGCATCATCCTCCGACACTTCCGCCATCTGCAATCAGACCCCACCACCAAAGACATTTTTCCCTCCCCACCCTTATCTGCCTTCCGGAGGGACCACTCCCTCCGTGACTCCCTTGTCCGCTCCACACTCCCCTCCAGCCCCACCACACCCAGCACTTTTCCCTGCAACCGCGGGAAGTGCTACACCCGCCCCCACACCTCCTCCCTCACCCCAATCCCAGGCTCCAAGAAGACTTTCCACATCAAGCAGATGTTAACCAGCACATCTGCCAATGTGGTATACTGCATCCGCTGTACCTGTTGTGGCTTCCTCTACATTGGGGAAACCAAGCGGAGGCTTGGGGTCTGCTTTGCAGAACACCTGCGCTCAGTTCGCAACAAACAACTGCACCTCCCAGTCGCGAACCATTTCAACTCCCCCTCCCATTCCTCAGATGACATGTCCATCCTGGGCCTCCTGCGATGCCACAGTGATGCCACCCGAAGGCTGCAGGAACAGCAAATCATATTCAGCCTGGAAACCCTGCAGCCCAATGGTATCAATGTGGATTTCACAAGCTTCAAAATCTCCCCTCCCCCCACCGCATCCCAAAACCAGCCCAGCTCATCTCCACCTCCCTAACCTGTTTTTCCTCTCACC